>LSHF01000006.1:0-424542 GCA_001660795.1 Leptoxyphium fumago | reverse complement strand
GATGATGTGCACGGGCAGGTCCGGGTGCGAGACGGCCAGCTTGGCGGCCAGCTTGTCCGCGAATGGCCGGTAGATCGAGTCCACAGTGCGCGTCCGCGACCCAGAGTCGCCGGCAGCGAGGTCGCACTCAGGTGCCGGCGCGGCGGGCGCGCTGCCAGTCCCGTCTGGACGCTCTTGGGCAGCCCGGCGTGGAAGGCGGCTAGGCAGTTGATCGTGCGCGGCACGCCGTTGAAGCCGATGCACTTCAGGCCGACCTCGCGCATCAGCTCTGCGGTGGCGAGCGGCGAGTGGCCTGGAGAGGACGAGGACGACGGTGAGGCTGAGGCTGAGGGCGTGGGTGTGGGAGCACTGCTCGTCGCCAGCTTATAGAGCTGCAGCAGCGAGTCTGGCGAGTTCATCGTCATTGTCGCAGCGGTCTTTGCAATGCGGAAACGGTCCTGTCAGCATTCGCTCCAGTCACATTTCTGTCTTTTCCGTTGTTGCCATAGTCGTTGTCACCCGTCGTCAATCACGTTCCTTCATGCATCGCCGGATCAAGGGACTTTGTCGTCAAAACGTACCGAAACGCAGAGCCAGGCCGGCAGGCCGACACCTCTGGGGCCAGCATCCTGGGCGATTGACTCGTAGATGGATGCGATATTCCTCGGGGCAGGGACGGTGTTCGGTCTGGCATGGGCNGCATTGATCAACGCCTTGAGCGGTTCTGAGAGCTTGGACATTGGCCCCGCCTTTGCTGGACTTGCTTGTTGTTCGGAACCACTCCAATGAGGAGAAATGGGCGATCGATCTTACACCTCAAGATTCGTATCGTTTATGGCATCTATCGAGGCATCTATCGAGTTAAATTGAAAAGATTAGGNCGAAATCGATTGAGCGATAGACATGATTGCTCATGCGGTCATATGGTAAACAAAAAGCCCCAGTATTACCGAGGGTCGGGTCTAAGCACTGGCACGCTCGGGCGTTGGGGGCCTATATGTCCAAATATGGAAGTTCCTAAATCCGATCTGCTGTATGCATTTGGGTATCTCTGATGGAGCAGCGAAAGCTCTCGTCACCACCACCGCAGCCCGTTCTCCATTGCAATCGCTCGTACGCTATCAAAGTCATGTATGCTGCTCTGTATGATGTTGTCATCAAACGACATGCCGCCCACTGTAACAAAAACATCACAAGTCGAATCACAGTAGCAAAATGTAGCACGGCCGCTTACCAAGCCAATGAATTACTGTCCTCGTTTGTTTTCCGTTGTCTGGCTTGTGTCAGTTTCTGAGTTCTACAGGCAATGGCATGACGCTCGTGTTGGACTTACGCGGAAGATGCTGTACCAGCTGTCGGTTGATCGGCGGTAGAATTCTTGTCCCAATCAACACTGTCGAGCCAAGATAGAAAATCCGCATCATTGCTGTACGGGAAAGCGAGGCCAACCTCTTCGTTTGGCTGGAGCGCATCTGCAGGGCCCACTAGTATTGGCGGTATGGTGGGAGCGAGTATCTGGTCAAGCACCTTTTTCAAGGCTCTTCGACCTTGTGCACATATGGTGTAGTTGCCATCTCCGGGACGAACCGCAGCAAGAGCGGAAATGTAGACACTCAGATCTTGGATCACCTCCGATCTCGGTAGGATGTCTGGAGTGTACTGTCGCGTCTGCTCCTGGTTCAGAAGTTCGATTGCCAGCACACCGGCACTGGGGAGGCCATGGATGGCCAGCATATATACTAGATCACCTTGGAAGTTTTGAAAGTAATCCCTCTTGCTCTGACCGAGCAGTACTATGCTCAAAAGTCTCCGAGCGAAGGGAATCAGAGACTTGGTATCCGATCTAGTGCGGTTGATGATGGCTCTCTGAAGTATGAACTCAGTGTGGACCATCCCAGCGTGCACATACAGGGTGAAGAGAGTATTGACCTGTCCTCCTTGAGGTTTATCAGGCCTGGCGAAATTCCAAGAGGAAACAGTCTGCAGGTTTGGCTGTTCTACAACGTGCTCCGGCGGGACCTTCACAAAGTCCGGACAACGGTCCTGTAAGTTGGCTATGGAACGGCGAATCGAATCGGCACGGTGGTTGACATCTTGCAGGTCGTCGGACCCAAGGGCAAGCTCCAGGATATCCTCACGAATGCGGGAGAGTTGGAACCAGTAGCGGATCCATGTTGTGCGCTCTATCCTACCCTTGGTGTTCCAACCATCTCGGTCCAGGTCTTTGAGACAAGCTTCCAACTCTGCACCTTGGTAAAGAACTTCCTTATCGGAAAGGTCGAGGGGCATCTCCATCTTGCAATATCTGTGAGACAAGCGAGGCGGACGACCGAGAAAGACAGAAAGCGACTTGTCGTGGGCGTAAGCCGAAATGAAGATCTTCTTCCGCAATTGTGTCATGAAGAAAGGAGTGTCGTCATCTGGCTTATTGCCCTGATGAAGGCCGAGTGCAACGATGGCATCACACAGCTCTCCAGTACGCTGCCATGCAGCGTAGTGAGATTCACCCTTGAGGGCTTCTATCAGGGCGGTTTCCTCATATATAAAGCAAAGGTATAGATCGTTCAGAGCCTCGCTTTCGTAGCAGAAACAAGCGCATATCTCTGACGCTCTCCACATGCGTTCGACGAACGAGCCACGGTCGATTGCACTGTCTTGGACAGAAACAAAGACGGAATCCCAGTTACTGAGATTGGCAGCGATCATTCCGACGGTGCTGAAGATTAGGCCGACGACTTCCCACCTCAGGTTTCTTCCTGTAGCTGAGAGGGCCCAATCCTCGGCGGTGGTCTTCCCATTGATGCGGAAGGGTTGTCGGGTATGCCTCCACACCATTTCTGAAAGTGAACGCAGCTGGTCCGGCTTGCTCTCGGCTAGTACAGGGCCCCAAGTAGACCACAAGCTATCTATCCAGATCCTACGGATCGACTGAGGGACAACGAGACCGTCACAGGTGTCGAACCAGCGTTGCATGAGGCGCTCGTAAATGGGCATATCTCTCAACAGGGCGAGCAATTCCGCACCCTGTTGGATCTTCTCGGAAGTGACGGCAGGTAGATGTGAGAGATCTTCGAGCTCAGCAGCTGGTTCCGGTGGGGTGAGGGCGTTGATGTTGGCGTCGTTCTCAGTGTAGACAGCGGAATAACTGGTCGGCCCAAGGAAGCCATGTCTGCTGTCCTTGAAAGACATTGCACCAGAACTGGAAGTGTCTGGACTGGCATGGGAGTTGGTCGGTGTTTTCCTATGATCATCGATTCGAGACGGTGCCATCACAGGGACGGGCACAGGGGACTGGTCAACAGTCGGATTTGATACGTTGACAGCATTGACGGGCCTAAAAGAGAAGTCCTTGGAATGAAGAGATTGTGGGTGAGGTGGGCTGGCGAAGCGGCTGATATGCCTTTCCTCGCTGGCACGTTGAGGATATGGAGCATAGGCGAGAGGTCTGTCTGGAGGTGGAGCAGAAGTTCTAAGTGGACCGATGCTTGATGAAGCCGATCTCGGTTTGGTGAGGGGGGCTGGATGATAGAAGCACTGGTCAGGCTTGTTACGGCGAGCACAGCGACCGCAAGTAGGGCTGTTGTGATCGCAGCGTAATTTACCGCGACGGCACTATTTACGAGGGTCAGCGTCTGGATAGAGTGATCGTCCACTCTGCAATCGAGTGGAGACGGCGCAANGGCTGATGGCGCATTCATACCGGCTCACAACTGAAGAGCTTCCCATTCCTCCTATAGGAAGGCACTACAGATGCAGATTGCTGCGCATCGGCAGAGGACATGATTAGGGCTGGGCGATGTATTGGCACAGATCGACTATTCCGAACCGAGAAATCACTACGCCTCTCCACCGCCGGATCCGACCCTGGTCGAGAGCCAGAACTTGTAGAAGAGGAAGTCCAGATCCCTGAACTTGCAGGCGAGCGGGGAACGGAAACGACAGGTCAGGAGGAGAGGGGAGACAGAATGCTGAAGCCTAGAAGGAGCACGAGGGGGGAGAAGTTGAAGTCGATATGGGTGCCGATCACGTACTGGCGAGGAGTGAAGTTGAAGCTGGATGTAGGCAGTTAATCCGGGGCGGAATGTGCCGCGATGGGGTGAGGTTGAATTGATGGCGGGCCGGCGCCGGGTAGAGCAGAAAAGCTGTTGCCTGAGGACAAAACAGGGCAGGCGGTTAGGTATGCCGGGGCTGTAGGCCAAACACGTGGTGACAGCTGCCCTCTACAGTACCTGGTTAGGGAGGGAGGTACCGATGAAATTTCTGCCTGGACAAGGCAACAAGAATGCGGCCAAACTCTGTTCTTACGCTGCAGTACCTTAGCCGCTCTGCTCTGGTAAGCCCGGATGCCAGTACTCTACCTACCCTGTCGCAAGCAGGCAGCGGCTTTCCAGACGTCGTTACGCGGAAGGCGGTGATGATCCCGGTGGCAGCGGCCTACAACGTCTCCGTATGTACGGCGGCGAGATCGGCTTTGGTTGCGGTTGGATCTGGGTACAGTATTGGCATGTGGTGAAGTGCAGAACGGATGAATATGACAGTATCAGAAGGGTTGATGATGTTCTCAATCACCAAGCCGTCTTGGACACGAGGAACGGTCCGTCCCATCTTGGCACTGCATGATCACGTACAGCGTTTTTGTACTGTACAGTACCTGTCCCCATAGCTGTGCAGTGAACCGCTGGTAGGAGCATACCAAAGCACCTACATGGTGCATGAACTGGCATGGATACCTACCTACAGTATGTCCAGTATAAATAGGTATAAGAGCTGGCATGGCAGTCACGGTAGTAGGGACCATCGTGGATGTCTGTTGAGAGGAGAACTTCCTGCCGTTGGGTATGTGTGTGCGCGACCTAGGTACCGTCATGTGGGAATGTAGAGTCGACAAGACTCATCTACTTCATTGGAAAACGGAACGCCGACATGGCAATGGCACCATTTTCCATTTCAAACTCAAATTCTCCTGAAGGCGACTGCTTCGTAAGTACACTTGCAATGTTGGGTCCGAATGTTCGAGTGCCATTTCATCATCATTGTGTGTAAGAAATCCAGCTCCGACCGCTCCGAAGCACTCCGATCGGAGCTCCGAAGGCTCGAACGTTGCGTCCGATGGAGACGGGAAGGTCTAGCGATGACTTGATATCACTCACCGGCTGTCCCTCATGTGATTGGCCGATCTGAGATAAGATTAGATTTAGAAGGCTGAACTCAATCGGCAGCCAACCACCACCAAGCCCGAGTGAGCTAGACAACGAGAGGAGCGACAAAGAGGTACATCCAAGTGAGTCAGGCGGCACATAGGAAGCGGAGAGGAATCCTACGAGCAAAGCAGGCTGGAAATGCGCGGAGCCGATCAGACACGGGACCCTGTAATGCCTGAGTGGAAGTTCTCGGTCAGTGATGACATAACGTGCTGGGCCACACCACACCACACCACACCACGTACGCACAACGTGTACCTACCTAGCCAAAACGTGCGTCGGAGTTTGAGCAAAGGCTCAGCTCCGACGGTGAACCAGATCCGGGGCCAACGCTAAGCCTGCCTAGGTAATCAGCACAGCTACTCAGCTCGGCCAGCGGTTACCGCACGCCCACAAACTGCACTCCGTAAGGCTGGTCCCCTCCGATGCGTGTGCAGGCCCTGTGTCCTGTATGGAGACCGTCACTGTATTGACTCCCGGTGAATCATTTCGGACTAGTTGGTTAGAGCATCGCGTTTCTCTGGCCGTGCCACGCCGAATGGTCTGCGTACACCAAGCTTTGCGCCACTGCAAGTGGAGTGACGAACCCCATTCGTCGCATCTGGTGTACATTCGGTCGGTATGTACCCAGTTCACGCATTGACAAAGCATGTTCCCCCAGCATCTACTCCGACGTGCGCCAACTGCTCTGGCCGATGTATCTGGTTTGTAAAACGAGCCGTGACTGGGGATGAGTGATCGTCGTTGTATAAAGTAGACCTACCACCGCCGTCGATCCAATGTAAGTTCTCTCATCATCAACAACATCACCAACAACAACAACAACAACAGCAATAACAACACTTCCAAACATATACACATCTCCAGCACAAGAGATTATACAGTCTATCCACCACTACATGACAGGACTCCTCGTCTCGCAGACCAACACAACTCAGAATATGACTACAACAATGCCTAGCACAGCACCAGCACAGCTCATCGACTGGCGAGCAGTCCACCGCGAAGCCGAAGAGACGCAGCGACTCGCCAATGAGAGGAGCAGCATGAACGAACTTCCCAGCTACACACAAGCAACGCAGAAGCGTGACGCCGCGGTCGACGACGGGCGCCAGCGACAAGCCGGCAGCAAGATGGCGGCGCTCAAGTCCATCTTCAGAGGCGACGTGCACGAGCATCACGCCCGCTTCGTCATGGGCGAAAACGCCACTGGCCGACCCAGCCAGATGAGACAGGCGACCGAGCAGAGACAGAGACATGATGTTTCTTCTTCTTCTTCCTCAGAGTCGAAACCTACAACAGAAAAACACGAGCACAGAGACGCCAATGCCAATGCCAATGACAGTCCCAGGAAAGCAGCGATCAAATCAATCCTCAGGGGCGACGTGCACCAGCACCATGCCCGCTTCGTCATGGGCGAAAACACCACCGGCCGACCCAGCCAGATGAGACAGGCGACCGAGCAGAGACAGAGACAGGATACTTCTCCTTCGTCTCCTTCAGTGTCGGAGCCTACAACAGAAAACAACGAGCAAAGAGATGCCAATGCCAATGACAGTCCCAGGAAAGCCGCGATCAAATCAATCCTCAGGGGCGACGTGCACAAACACCACGGCATGTACGTGCTCGAACGCACCGTCGATCCCTCAGTCGCGAGGAAGTGAATTTTCTGTTGATATATATCCCTGGTGGCACATCGATTGGGTTTTTCTTTTCAGCGTTGGCGTTTAGCGTCTAGGCACAGGCGGGCGAGATTGTCGCGTAGCGCATGACTTGGACTTGCAATTTCTTATGTATGTCAGCGAACCCGTCGTCGGGGTCCGAATCTGAGGGTCAGATCCACACTGGCATGTTGCAATGGCCAGTTGGAGGGACGATAATTCGGCTGGTAGTTT
The DNA here is from genome assembly GCA_001660795.1 of Leptoxyphium fumago. Lineage (NCBI taxonomy): Eukaryota > Fungi > Ascomycota > Dothideomycetes > Capnodiales > Capnodiaceae > Leptoxyphium > Leptoxyphium fumago. The sequence continues at coordinate 417,467 of LSHF01000006.1, read as the reverse complement.
CAGTTCTGCAAAATACCTCCTTTTATCTTCCATATCTCATCTTTCACATTTCGCCACAGAGACAGCAATAATATGTAATAGAATCATTCTAGTAGCCCATTCATTCATCTCGTATGTCTGAAAATGTTCCATCTGAAAATTTGACTTCCTCACCAATACAACATGCCAAAGGGGTTTATGTACAAAACAAAAGACTCGCTTCAATATTTCATTGCTTGGGACTGAACTGATCACTTCACTTGCAACAACTCGCATATAGACCGCCAACGGCGAGAAATGAATATCATAGAGCCGTCTCAACTCTAGCTGTCATTCGAGGTCGAATCGGTCGTGGCACCGCTCGTAGCCGCTGCCGCCTCGAGAGTCTGCCGCTTGGCCGCCTTGCGCTGTTCCTCCTTCTTGCGCGCCATTTCTTGCAACTTCGCCATCTTCTCCATCTTTTTCTTCCTAAATGTTTGGAAAACAAGAAGTTAGTCGGTCAGGCACACGCGCAACATGTAAACGTTAAAGAAAAGAAACTTACTGCTTCTCTTCCGCCACTCTGTCCTTCGCCTTCTGTTCCTCGCTTTTCCCCTCTTCCTCTTTGGCGGCAAAGTCTTTCCATTTCCTCCAACCGTCGAAGTCGATCAAAGCCTGCATACAACCCCACTCCTTGACCTTCCTCTCCAGCCAGACGAAGCTGACGGGTTTGGTGAGGAAGTCGTTGCAACCGGCAGCAAGCGCCTCGTGCCTGTCGCTCTGCAGCGACGACGCCGTCAAAGCGACGATGATGACTGGGGATTTGAAAAGCCCTTCGCCTACTGGTAATCTATCGCTCTCAGCTTTGACTTTCTTTGCCCCTTCATCACCATCCTCTGTCTGTTCCGTCGATTGTCTTTGTTTGCTTGTTTGCGCCTCCGGACTAGGTAATGGTGTCGAGCTGAACACGCCTATCCCATTCACCCGTTCCAACCGGCGGATTTCCTTGGTCGCCTGCAGGCCGTTCATGATGGGCATTTGGATGTCCATCAGAACAAGATGAAACCCCCCAGCCTTNCCACTTATCCACCGCCACCTGTCCGTTCATCGCAGTCTGCCACCTGATCTTTAACCTTTTCATCAGACTCTCCAGGATTCGAAGATTGATGATGTTGTCCTCTACGAGAAGAACGTTGATAGGTGGAACACTACCGTCAAGCATACTAGCCGCCAGGGACAGGCCCTCCCCATTCCTATCAATCGGCCTACCCGATTGTGATCGAGAGCGATCCGGTCTCTGAGAAGGTTTGTGTGGACGTCGAATGGTATTTGAATGTGGTGCAGCGATCTGGCCAGCGTTGGGGGTGGGTGGATTGGAGGTCGACTTCCCAGAGGGCCCTGCCTCTGGTGCTGGTGGTGTGGGAAGCGGTGGTGGATTGGGAATCAACGAGGATCCATTCATGTGGGATCCATTCAGGTTCGGCCGATGCTCGCTCGTGGTGCTGTCATTACGAGGACGACCTGCGCGAACATGGTGCATGTGTTGATTGGGCATGATGACGGTCCCGGGTGCGCCATGCAACGGTACAGCACCCGAGTTCGGATTCTGGTGCTGTATAATTGTGGGACTACTAGTGTGCCCTTTCCCTAACTTGGGTCGATGTGAACCGGGACGTCGGACAATGGTCCCAGGGCTTGGTAAAGGAGGGACTTGGCCAGTGTTGATTACGGACATGGAGGGTATGTGGTGTGGATGTGCAGATAGACCGTGCGCGTTCTGTATTTGCTGGGAATGATGCATTACTCTTCCGTCATGAGGGCCGGAGGGCTGGATGTTAGGCGGCTGTAACAAGACAGGCATTGGCGGAAAGTAGTCGTCTCCGTTCTCAGGAGGCCTAAGGTCATCCATGGTGTGGTAAGCCTGGACATATCCTCCTTGCGGATGATACACCACATTCCGTGGGCTTTGCCGAGGTGTACGCTTGGGAGGTACGTCTATGATGAGGGCATCATCAACCGATTGTCCTCCTGGGTAGTAGCTCTCGATTGTCCGGATGAGCGACTCCTCTGGTCCGAGTAATCTTTCAACACGAGGACCACCATGATCTGATCTTGCAAAGATGCGTAGTGTGACGTCGGGCGAATCAAAGGATTTAGAAAGGCTATTGGCGTATTTCTTGAGCACTGTATCACGGAAGTCATCAACGAGGTCACCCTCGCCGGTTGGCACCAATGTGGCAGATGCACCAGGTCTCTTGACCCAAATCTTGCGCTGTGGCGACATAATGGCTTGCGAGCGGATGAGGTCGACTCTTTCCTGGATCGCCGAGGCCGAATGTTGCGGAAGGCCGAAAGGGTCGAAGGTCGCGAGGGTGGAGGTGGAGGTGGAAGCCGAAGAAGCTATCTCGGCAACACTTGTGTCTGCAACGATCTGGCGGCGTGCGTCCTCATCTGTGGAAGGTGATATACGTATCGACAGATCAGATTGACCGTGGACGCTATGGGACGATTAGTTCGTGTAGTTCTCGAATAACAAACACAAACATACATACCCGTTCAATTCGCGCGGCAGATTCCACCCTAGCTTTTTATCTGGTGTGGCTTTCTCGACGACCAAGATGGGGTTGCACTCTTGCACCCGGCCGATGCCGTCATCCACACGCCCAGAATGTCTCAGACCAGACCTTCTCCTGCTCCAACAAACGCCTGTGTCCTCGCTCTCGTCCTCGCCCTCGTACTCCCACGCGCCCAAGTTGTTGACGTTCTCGCTGGCGAGAGTCTCGCTGTCGCTGCGACTCCAGGTAGTGGTGGCTGATCGGCGGGCAGAGCTAGCGGGTGTGGATGTTGGTAGACTGTCGGCCGAGAACGGTACGACAGTGGTTGATAGTCGGCGAGGAGCTTCGTCGACCACTGCAGAGCGACTCGAGCGGTTCGTAGCGATCGCCTTCGTCGCTTGTGGTTGCGGTTGCGGTTCTGTCGAGCGTCGATCACCCAGCGGACCGCGAGACACGCGGTTGGAAGAGGAGGATGGACGTGCGCGAGGCGAATCTGGGGTTGGGATGTGGGCAGATCCTACAGCAGCGACCGAGCCGTGGATTGCAGAGGCAAACGCGGGATTGACCGGGCGTTTCGTCGTTGATGTTGCAGTCCTGGTCGTCTTCGTCGTCGTTGTCGTCGTCGAAGTTGCCCTCGCGTTCGCAGTGGTGGCTCCGTGTCCAGCAAGCCGATCGACATCGACATCGACGCCCACATCCAGATCGGCATCGGCGACGGCCGCGGTATTGTTCCGGCGGAACAGTTCCGACGGGCGCCTCAACGAGAAGCGAGCCATTGCCGCGGGCTTGAACAACACAGATGCACTCGACTACGAACGCAAATGCAAATACATTCCAAAACACAAAATCAAACGCCAGGATGGAGGCGGCGAGAGGAGTGAGGCTATCATGTCGGGATCTCGATCCAAGCGAAGCTGGTTTACGATGGTCGGACACGATCATGCAGCGAAGCTCTCTGGTCTGACCCATCCAACTGTGGATTTTGCACATGGGACGATTGGGCAGGCCGAGTGATAGCAGATGCATGACTGCCCGCTCCAGCGTCCAGTGCCCATGCATGGACAGGGAGCACGACACAACGGGCACTGCAGTATACTTGTATGTACCTTGTCCGAGTAGGCAGCCTTGGTAGATTCCTGTGTAGGCAATGTTGCAGATTCATCGTGCCATACGCCCACCCGCCTGAATGCAAGTGGCGATATTGTACTAGACTGGACGGGAATGGACTGTACTTACTATATTGGCAATGAGGTTGGTTGGTGACGGAGAAGATGTCATGCAAGTATGCATCATGGAGCGCGTTCAGACATTTGATGTCTGATGGGACTTACAGTGCATTACAGGGAGGCTAAGCATTGCAAGGAAATACGATATGCAAAGAAAAAATTTGTGTAACTTTGATGTCTACCTATGTGAATGTGGCATGATGGGCTTACTTCGGAATCAGTACCGTAGGCGGAAGCAATTTTTCTACTCTACCGAACATTTGAAAGAAGTAAATACGACATGGGAGGTCGACCTTCACGAACGAATGCCTGGTCATAGTGCAAGCTCACAAGTAGAGGTATAAAATATAAGCTACCAAGAAGTGATGGCTCGCGGGTATGAATGTACGTATACACGACGCGGAATGCCCTCCGAAGCTCTCTACAGCGAAACGCGAAAGCATGCCAGGTCACTGTGACTGCTCGGGAGCACCGTCCCATTCATCCCCCACATGCGGGTCATCGACGACCTCCCTGACCTCCCACCTGGTACCCCTATCTGCAAGGCTGGGCCAGAGGTCTCTGGGGAGGTACTCGCCGACGGTATCCATGAAGAGATCCCTGGCATCTGCGTCTGCGGCGTGCAGTCTATCAAGTTCCCTCTGAGCGCGTTCGGCCAGCCTTCGAAACTGTGCCTCCACCTTGGCCCGTCTATCGACCTCGCGCAGCAGTTTGGCGTACGAGTCTTGGAAGCTGGTATAGAAGACTGTCAGGTCGACGAGGGCCTGTGTCTTGGCCAGCATCTCGGCCCTGATACCCGCCCAGGAGTCCACAAACGCTGCTGAGGCGGCCAGCAGGGTTGGTAGCGCCTGTCGGACAAGGTGCAACTGGTCGAGGGCGCGCAGCATGGCCGCGTTTGCGGACCCTGCATCGGCGGCCTGCCGTGACATCTGCTCGTACTGGCTCTCCACCTCTGCTGCACGGTCGCGGATCTCGAGCACTACATCTTCGACCTCAACCGCGTCGTGCGCGATCACAGCCAGCATGTCAGCCAGCTCGTGAGGATCCATGGAATCGGATGCCATTGTCGTCTGATGGGTGTTGTATAGACTGTCATCCATCCCGTGGGCGCTTTTTGACATCCCAGGTGCTTGCTGCACAGCTGCCCTAACAGCCTCTCCACCACCCTGGGTATGCTTCAAAGCGTTCACACATAGGTCGTAGTGGCCCAGTAAGCTCTGTAGCAGCTGTGCCAGGGCAAGGGCATGTTCTTCCATTCCTTGGAACAACGCTGGCATTTCAGCTGCCGGTTCCTGGTCATAGATCGTCCTCTTGTCGCGCAGACTATCCGCTTGTGCAGATTCATTTAGTATCTCCTCCACCGGTCTGACTAGCGCATCAAATCTACTCGCTGAATCTTCCAACGAGGCACGGATGTCGTTGAATGAGTCTATCAGGCCTCGAAGATCCGCCAAAAGCTCCTCGTGTTGTGCTTCGTTCACAAAGTCGTACAACACCTTTGGTTGTTGCGTTTGCCCATCCCAAACGCCGTCTCCATCCTGAACTGTCCGGGATGTCGACGGTCGATCAACCTCGAGATGACTACGTTGTAGGCCAACATCCACGTTGGTCTCGCGCAGATCCCTCAAGGTGGCCTGCAGGGTGTCGTTGGCCTTGTCGAGGCTCTTGATGACGTCGTCAAACTCATCACTGGCGAGATCTCCAGGCTTGGCGATGCCTTCCTTGATCGTGACAAGAGTGTCGAGCTGGTCGTGGATTCCACGCCTGGCAAAGCTGTTGCGGGCTCCCAGCACCGCAGCCTCTTCGATCAGGTAGCGCGAACCTGCGACGAGATCATTGGCTCGAGACACGGACGCTGTGGCGGAAAGCGATCTCTTGGATGCCAGCAGATGCTCCACAAGTTGTTCCAAGCTCGGAGGGAGGTCGCTGTTGTAATGGCCGACGTGCGCGCCGGGCGAGGCAGGTGGTGAGGGAGAGGGGGATGGGGAGGACTCTTCGGAAGAGGTCATATCTCGTTGTCCATCCTAGTCGGTGCTCAAGCGGTCTAGCCTGGTCTCATGCAGTTGTGGTGGTCGTGAATTTGGTCGTAGTCCTGTTCAGCGTCATCATCATCGTCATCTTGATCGGCAACGTTTAGATCAGATTGTGGAGGTGGCTCTGCGGGGAGATGGGCGATACAGTACCTAGCCTAGGTATCACATATGATAAGATTGATATCAAAGCTGAGTCATTAAGCAAGCCTGAGGCATCAACGTTGCCTCACCTCTACATCCGCCATTGCCAGAGAGATGATCTGGCCCTAGAGCTGTATGAACGCGTGACCTAGGTAGATTATGTTGTAAAGGGTATAGTGACGCAGGCCACACGCACCCCACAAGATCGATGCCCTACGGCGGAAGGAAGTCCTTTCCATTCAAGGCTGTTATGCCTGTGTTAGCTCATCGCCAGGACACAGATCAGCGCATTGCCAATCACAAGAAACAAAAATCGTAAATGAAAAGCACCTCATGATGGCACAATAATATCTAGTATTTGAACCACAGGTGAGGCAACTTCCTCATCAAGCGAGAGATGATTAATTGGAAGTTGACGTAACTTTGCGAATTGTGCACCTATCGCCTTCAGCCATACCGAACCATTTCGTGAGAACTAACAAAGATTCGTTGACGACTTTTGTCAGCAGAATGGTGTTTCGATAGAGATTTCCATCGACAGTCCGGGTGCTGAATCACCTGGTACCTTATGGGATGAACAGTGAGTTGTTCGGGAGGGAGAATTCGCAAGACCCGATGAGATATCCGGCAGTCACACCGGCGATATTCAGAGAATCTAGACCGGCAAATGGAGAGGACGGCCTGACACTAGACTGCGGCTGGTGGAAGCCAGATAGCAGCGGAGTGAATGTGCCCTAAGCGGCAGTGCTGTCCCCTCCATTCTTTTCCAACGTCCGCTATCCGAATTCTTACCTACCTAGGTAGTCCAAGCTGGAGATGTCACGCAATCGACGTTGAACCCTCCAGCAGGCCACTGTAACCCTAACCCTGTTCGAATCCGCCACTCGCCAGCCGGGATTGACGAGTGAGGGAAGAGAATGATGAAAGAGAGGGCCGGTCTAGCATTAGGTAGATACAGGGCCTGACTGATACTGCGACTCTGATGCCACACCCGTCACGCCATATCTCTGCATCTTCAGTGATTCTCCCTTGCTCTCACGACAATCATCAGACTCTCCCATTTCGACCACATACGACAACCCCCCATTCATTCCTTTACCGACAACCACGACAACCACGGCCACCTTTACGATCTCGCTCCTGCGCTCATTCGCAATCCCTGCTTACTTTCGCACCTATCACATCCGGCTCCAACCAACCAACGCAGCCTCACGCGACTCGACGTCCTTTCGACTCACCGCAACGTAGATCGCAAATCGCATAACGAACAACCCGCAATCCATCTCGTGCTCGCCAATCCCTCGGCAGCCAACCCTACATCCGCGCAAGGCTCATTACGCATTCCTATCTGCCGTAGTAGCGATCGCCGGTGCGGCACACCCAAAAGCAGGTACAGGCTCGAACGAGAGACAGTACAAGTCCTCTGAGTACGCAATTTGCAGGGCTCAAGACACAAAAACCGCAACAAGGAGGCACGAAGGCGAAGGGTAATCGAGGCTAACCAACTGTGAAACACCCACATCCGGCACCGACTACTGTGTATCCCGTATTGTGTTGTGCTGTGTTGCGTTGGCAGGGGCCAGCATCCGTCTCTCACCACAAATCGGCCTGTCAGCTAGCCAGCCAGTTGGGCTGAGTGGGCAGCTATGGCATCAGACCAGCACATGATGGCGAGACATGTGACTTCTTCCGCCTACCACACACACCAGCAACAACTGCCTCACCATCCACAACAACAACAGCAGCAGCAACAACCTGCCAGTACGCTCACCCAGTGCTCGCATCCTCCGCCTCAACCCCAGCCTCAGCCTCATCCGGCTCTTGGTACCTCCTCTCCCCGACTTCACGCTTCTTTGTCCAGAGATGAGATCCTATGTCGCCATGATCACGAACACGATTCCCTACACAGGAGAATGAAAGATTCACATTCCCACTCTCACTCCCTCCTCACCGATATCGACTCCACCATGGACCACCATCATCACCACCCCCAGCCACATCACAGCAGTATCTCACTCTCTTCTGCTGGCTCTAAACAGGCCCATGAGACCGTCGCTCCGTTCCTCGCAGAACACATCCCTATGGAATACAACCACGTCGGCTCCGCACCTCGTAACTTGAAGGAGGCTCACGATCAGACCACTGCTCTTCAGTCCAACACACCGGAGCTCCCAAAGACCACCAGGTTTTGTTACAGACACCGTCCAGACCTCAAGTGTAGGCGACAGGCCGACGAACCTTCAATGGAGCAACTCCAGCACGAACTCGCTCGACTCTCGCCGTCCGATCAGCAGGCCGTATCACATATGTGGTCTCTCTTCTCAGCTGCCCCCTCCAAGATCCGCAACATCATGCTTCAAGGCATCCTGTCACAATGCTGTTTCCCCCAACTCTCGTTCATATCTGCAAACGTTCGCGACCTCATCAAGATCGACTTTCTGTCTGCTTTGCCCTCTGAACTCGGCTTCAAGATCCTGTGTTATCTCGACACTAGTAGCCTATGCAAGGCTGCTCAGGTGAGCCAGAGATGGAGGAGCTTGGCAGATGACGATGTTGTCTGGCATAGGATGTGTGAGCAGCATATCGATCGTAAGTGTACAAAGTGTGGATGGGGTTTGCCTCTGCTCGAAAGGCGTCGTCTTCTTAACGAGAAGAGACAAATTGAGCGTCGTGCTGCCGGAAGGGAGCCTTCCCTTGAATCCGCCGAGTCTAGTCAAGCCAACCCAAGCTCCAGCGTCATCACTTCAACAACAGACGAATCTGCCATTGATGTATCATCCCATCCAGTCGGTTCCAAGCGCTCGATAGAGGACGAAGACGACTCCCAGCAGAACCACAAACGTGTCTGCACTGGAGCTCCCGATCAAGACGAATCGAAGCGAACGCCAGAGCGCGATGCTGGAAGCCCTGTTGAGCAGCGAAGAAGACCGTGGAAGGATGTCTACAAAGACAGGTATCGGGTAGGAACGGCTTGGAAGTACGGTCGTTTCAGGACAAAGATCTTCAAAGGTCACACCAATGGAGTCATGTGTCTCCAATTTGACGACAACATCCTCGTCAGTGGTAGCTATGACTGTACCGTGAGGGTGTGGGATGTCGAGACTGGAGCTGAGAAACAAGTGCTACGTGGACACACCTCAGGAATCAGATGTCTTCAATTCGATGGACGAAAATTGATGACAGGTTCCCTGGACAAGACAATCAAAATCTGGGACCTTGGAAGTGGACGTTGCTTGCGAACATTCAGCAACATTCACACATCCGGCATCATCTCCCTGCACTTCACTAAAAGGTGGCTGGCAAGCGGCTCCATGGACCACAGCATTCGAGTCATGGATTTCGCCGAATCGCAGCCTGTATCCTTCACCCTGAAAGGCCACACCGATTGGGTCAATTCCGTCAAGATCGATGAGGCTTCGAGGACGCTATTCTCGGCTTCTGACGACCTTACCATCCGTCTGTGGGACCTTGACACCAGAGAGTGTATCAAGGTGTTCGAAGGCCACGTTGGACAAGTGCAGCAGGTGTTGCCGATGCCTGCAGAATTCGAGCTTGACACCCCATACAGACCAGCAGTGGAGGAAGACACCCACGACGACGCTCGCAGTTCATCTCCAATCGAGTCGCATGCCTGCAGCACTGACTTAACCACACCATCCCTGCCATTTTGGCAGCATGGAGGATCACGACCCGCTCCACCAAGGTACATGATAAGTGGATCGCTCGACAATACCATCCGCATTTGGGATACATACGCACCTCCCGCCTCGCCACAGGTGTCTGATCGCCACCAGAGCCAAGCAATCCCAACAGATCCTCTCACCAACTCTCACGTCCCACGTGCTCAAGGCTGCGTCCGAACACTTTTCGGTCACTTGGAAGGCATATGGGCGCTTGCTTCAGATCACCTCAGACTCATCAGTGCCAGCGAAGACAGGACGCTGAAGGTGTGGGATCCGAGGACGGGAAAGTGCGAAAAGAGTTTTACCGGCCACACCGGACCCGTCACCTGCGCCTGGCTGAGCGACAGCAGAGTCGCAAGTGGTAGTGAGGATTGTGAGGTCAGAATTCTTGACTTCAGGCCCACTTGAGTTTTGCTTTCCTAATATCGGCGCTTCATCTTTCCGGCTTTCTTAGGTGGCGTTTCATTTTCTTCTTTGTCTTGCTTACAGCGTTTGAGCGGCTTCATTCTTCATGCCTGGCGCGTGGGTTGGATGAAGACTACATGTAAGGTGCGACACGAAATGGCAAAGGATTTTATGGAATAGGATGGGATGGCGTAGTTTGATACACTACCTATGATTTACTACCTACACATCAGGACGGCTATGCCAAGATTCTATGGCTTGTCACCATTTTAATGATATATATCTACATATGTACATAATGAGCGGGTGCCACGAATTGACGTCTGTCGACCCAGGGAGCCATTGAGTGACATCAACGCTGAGACATGTGATACTGTGATATTGGAGCTTGGTTAGTAATAAGTCCACCTATCCACGGTCGTCGTACGTCTCGTCGTTCATATTATTACTGCATTCGGCGTATCAAACGACCAAGATACATCGATACGCTGCTGCCTGATCCGATGGCTAAAAAGCGGCGTCGTAATTGGCTGGCTGGGCTTGGCTGGCCTCCCCAAGGCAACGATATTCCATGTATTCCCTGGTATATCAGCATCAACACCCACATATCAGCCTGTAGTAGGGCTGATATTTGCCAACTTTGACCTCATGCCGGCAATTCAAGCAATGCACATTACTTCGGCATGTCTCACGCAGAGTTAGTATGATCGTTTCCGGAAAGTAAATACCTACCTAGGTAAACCGGGCATGGTATCGGCTCGGCCTTAAGAATCCGCCATTCAGCATCAAGGCATTGAGAAGATGGACGCCCACAGGATCCGCCAGCACGGCGTCCTGCCGTCTGCACAAGATGAGAAGAGACACTTGACTCAGCTGTATAGCGCTGTCAAGAACAGCGCCGTCACCACAGCCACCACTACCCCAGACCCGAACGCCACCAAGCTGCTCTATGACCTTCAACGCAAGTACCGCATCCAGAAGGACCGCCTGATTACTTGGGGCCTCGAGTGGGCAGAGGCCAGTAAGGGAGCCACTTCGACGCCGGCAAACCCCACAGAGAGCAACATCGACGACAGCATTGCCAGGGCCGGTCTCACCGAGGCCGTTGCCAGCGTCTTACGCAACATCAACGAGGTCACCAATGAAGCAGAACGTATCGGCTTCGCAGGCGCCAAGGGCGGCGAGAAAGGGGCCGGCAGTGCAGGTATCGACAGCAAGCCCGCCATCTACGACGAGGCCAGATACGAGGACCTCCTCAAGGACTATACCACCTCCATCGATACCCTCTATGACATCTCCCGCGCCAGGAGGTCCATCGCCCTCGGTGAGCATCCTGGCCAGGCACCGGGTCCGGGTGCGGGCTCAGGGACGACGTCGTCCAGTGTAGCTAAACCGAGCGCCGTGCCGCCCTCGCTCGCGCGCAAAACTAGTTATGCCTCTAGTCTGACCTTGGTAAACCCGGTCTCGTTCCAGCGTCCGGCTCTGTCTCCCTACGCCGGCTTGCCTGCCAGGCTCGAACCTGCTGCCCTGAGGCTTCCCACGGAGACGCCTCCGCCGTATAGTGGTGTGGTCGGAGTGCATACCACCACTAGGTTGGTCGCCCATCTGAATCGGTCCATGGTCAGCGAGGGTGTGCAGAACGCGCTCGGCAGCACCCAGCCATATGTCCCAGTGATCGTCGAGTATGCCAACTTCGATTCCACCTACCGCACCACAGGCGTGCCTCCACCAACTCAGCGGCTGGAAAGCATCGCCACCGCATTCCTCCCTATGCGACCAGAGTCGCAGGACAATATCAGCCTGATCGGGTACTTCGAAGACCCCTCTCAACCTCGTTTAGGTCTGGTCTACGATCTACCATACACCTTACAGAACAGGATCCAGACCCAGGGGCAGAACTTTAGGTCTGTCAGTCTGTTGGCGCTGATTCAAAAAGCTAGAGACGCTCAATCGCAGAGTGTCGAGACGCCTGCGCTGGAAGATCGTTTTCTCCTGGCTCTACGACTTACTGAACAGTTGCAGCAATTGCACCAGCAAGACTTTGTGCATGGTAACATAAGCAGCGACAGCGTCACGTACCTCATGCAGGGCAATGCGCAGAATCCCCATCGTAGAGAACATATCACTGTACCGTACTGGTCTGCCTTTGATGTCTTCTCTAAGTCGAATGTCGAGGGCCCTAGCAATATGACTGGTGTCAACATCTACAGACACCCTGACGAGAAGGTCGGCGCATCGCCTGTCGACCTTCTCGCTGATATGAAATACGACCTCTACAGTCTCGGTCTGACTTTAATCGAGATTGGTATGTGGGCCCCCATCTCGGTCTACTACAAGACCAAGTACACTCAAACGGATTTCAAGGTCAAGATCCAACGAGATTACATCCCACGCATAGCAGCCAGAGCCGGATCATCCTATATGCGTGCTGTCAGGGAGTGTCTCACTCTTGCAGACGAGCCCAACGTCTCACGCACGCGTCTGGAGATGGTCTATGCCACCGTCTTAGATCTCTTGCGCAGGTGTTGCTCCATAGACTCGAACTATAGAAATACGGATAGTGATGCTGTAAGAAATCTAACCCCACTGGCCAATGTGAGAACTTCCGGCACCGCCTTCGACCTCAGCCGCCATCTGGACAGCTTGAAGGAGTATGAACGTGACATCGCCGATGCTCATAGTTGGTGTCGCTATTACACTGAAACTGGCCAGCAGGAAGATCTCGACCAGGCATGGCGCATCTATAGCGATGCCGTACGGAAACTGCGCAATGCTGGCGATGTCTCTGCCTTTTCGTGGAAGGACCCTTCCTTACCTGGGGCCGGCGGCAACCCCAAAAGCCCACAATCCTTCTTGGACGATGATGCAGCTTGGAAGCCAATTGTCAGCCGTTCGACGTCTAGAAATCCTAGCGTCCATGAGATCAAGCAGAACATTTCCAGACGAGTCACCGAATCGCCTTCGTTCCAGGAATACAAGAGCAAAATCACCTTGATCCAGAGAAAGTGGAGAGAGCACCGTGACAGATGTCTGCACAGCGATTGGCGACAGCAGACTTCCCAAGTCAGATCGCCGCAGATCTCGGATTTGGCCTCACCAGAGAGTGTCTTCCACCAGGAGGCTGCTGGCATGATTTCAGAACCTCCAGTTTCATTGGCCAGACCACAGCGACGGGAATATCTTCTCGACCCAACACCCGAGATGGTTGAGGAGTGGCATATCAAGACCGCCCCTCGCCTCAACCATATCGTCACCAAAGCAATGGGTGGCTCCACCGAGTCTTGTTCCATTTCCCTCACAGCCTATGGAGAGTCTGCTGCTTCCGCCAAACCTACCTACATGGTGACCTGCGAAACATCGGCAAAGGTAAAGGTCATCAAGATTGCACTCAAGCGTCACTTCAGATACGATGCCGGCACATACCAAGTAGTAGTGAAGAAGGATAAAGTCAGGCGCTCCTGTGGACGGTCGCAGAAGTCTGGAGGTGTCGCTCGAAGCATGGCTTTGTCTGACTGCAGCGGCGCCAATCCGTTCTATCAGGAACGCCCCCTCTGTGGTGCCTCAATAGGTGCCTACCGCGACGAAGAGCACCTTNCACCCGCTTCTTTCGGGGGGATCGTCTTGGTCGATGGTAAACCCTACGGTATGAGCGTCCATCACATGCTCGAGCCAGAAGATTCCGATTATGACTATGATGAGGAACCCAGCGATGACTCTGACGCGTCGAGCCTGCTTAGCTTGGACGATGATATGAGCGAAGACGACGATGACGATGATGATTCCGAAGGAGACGCCACCGTCCGTCCTGGAAGGGCGGTATCAGCTAGCGACGACAGCGACGACTCCCTTGTACCTGCTGACGAGGACACGCCTGGCATCATGCCAGACGGCATCGACGAGGTATACATCACACAGCCCGCTCTCGATGACGCCATTGACCTAGATATGCACGTCGACGTGATCGAAGACGACGATTCTGACGATGATTTGGAGGACGACTCTGGCATCGACGAAGATCACCTACTGTCGTTCAAGCTTGGCGAGGTCTACGCATCTTCAGGCCTCAAGCGAACCGCCCGCCTCGGCACGCAAGCCGGGTTTCAAGGCATACACCTCTCGCTTCCACAAGAAATTGACTGGTGTTTATTCGAGCTCGAGCCGCCGCGGGTACACCCTTTCAACGTGATCAAAGGCGGTCGCAAGTATCGCACCCAGCAGTCTCGATCTCGCTCTCGGACCAGCGTCGGCCTAGGCCTGGGTCTCGGCGCGGGTGTGGAAATGAGCAAAGACAACAACGACAGCCACCCATCAGCAGTCAAATCCGCCTGCAGCCTAGCCAACTCACGCGTACACTGCCTGGGGCGCACGAGCGGTCTCGCTCAAGGCGTCATCTCTAGCACCATGCAGCTGGTCAAGCTACAAGGCCGACACTCCTTTTCCGCCAGCTGGACCGTCGAGGGTGGCCGCTTCGGCACCGGCGGCGACTCTGGCGCTTGGGTTGTTGCCAACGACGACGGCGCCGTCTGCGGTCACGTGCTCGCCGAGCGCGCAGGCCGCACCTACATCTGTCCCATGGACCTCCTCCTCGCCGATGTCAAAGCCACACTGGGTGCCGCCTCCGTGCGCCTACCTACCGCGTCTAGACCTGTATCCCGTGGCGACAACGTGGCCCTCAGCCTGGGCGCTGGTGTTGGCGTTGGCGTTGATACTGGTCGTCTTGCTGATGCTCTGTCGTCCCTCTGTGTGGCCCAGAGCCATAGCCAGGCGGAAGGCCAGGGCCAGGGCCATCATGATGATACCGCCGGTGGAGTCGCCCTACCTAGCCAACCACAGTCGTCGACTGGCAAGGATGTCAATTTCCGCTCTTCGCCAGATAGGCTCAGTGGTGGTGGTCACATCGTTTCCGTGGGTTAGCTGATGGTATCTGCGAGAGACTTGGTGCATTTTCGCTTCATTGCTGTATTTTTCTGACCATCAACGAGACAAACGATTCCCCTTTCTCCCCTTCCGACCGACGTCTACCCGATTTTGCCTTCTTCAATGCTTATAGACACTCTCTCTTTGGGACTTTTACACTTGTTACTATTCGCAGAGATATCCCACAGCTTAGATGATTTTGAATCAGATTCTATAGTCCGTCGATACACCCTGTTTCAATCTGGTACTGCTCCAAAAAACCGGTACACCAATTCATCCACATGACAGACCTTTGACGTATTTATTTCTGAGTCTGCATATTATATCGTTGGGCTACAGATGACGTGTATGTTATAGTATTTCGTACCGGGCCAGGTCTAGGTAACGAAGTGATTCGATATTTCCATGCAACCCTTTCTCGCCAAGGGAGGCCGACTCTGGGAACATGCCTTGGGGGAGACCTATCACAAGGACTACTTTGGACCTCAACGGAGCTATCCCTGGAGAGCTGAGATATCACATGAATATGTGCATTGGCGTTAGTGTGAGTCAGAGGTTGTAGACGATCGTTTTCAGAGGCTTTTTGTAGGAAAGTAATCATACTGGAGTAAAAGGCTGATCGTGCTGCTACGACGTGGTCCAAATCAGGTTGACGTTATCGACCATAGCTATGGGAGCCTGAGTAGCCTGACCAATTCTTCGTCTGATACAAGGAGCTACAGAAGATGTTACTGTGTATGAAACATCAGGAACCATCCATATCAGACAAATGCCATTCTTATATTGCTTCCTGACCTGCTTCTGCAGGGATGATCCTGAACGATTCATAAATGTTATGGCTCTCGCCATATCTATTACTCTTTCGTGTAACGTTTTGTTCGAGTATACTTTTGTTTCATATCGTATGTGAGATACCATTGGTCTGCCCAGATATTGTATGAAGCGTATAGCAACATGCTACCTGCAGGCGTCCTGCAGTTCTTCTGCCTTGTGCCTACTGGTATCGCCGTCACCATTCGAATCAATTCTCTTATATTCTACCACACTCATGGCTTCTACAATCTGGCCGGCCCTCAAAGTTTTGGTCTTTCAAAAGTTCCCAAGCTTTCACACACTACGTTTCCTACCACAGCATTCATGATGTCTGTAGCCGCAGTTCTGGACAATCGTTATCCTCCTCCGCCAGCAAAATTGTGGAGAGTTCAACACAACGAATCAAGAGCGCAGTTCCAAGGTGGTGATCTTGTCGCAGAGGCAAGTTTCAGTTTCACGAATGGAACTATAGAGGAGTTGCGTCAGTGCTTTCGTATGCATCTTAAGTGGGGGCATTGCAAAGTCAAATCACCCTTTTTGTCGGTGTTTGATGATCGTCAAGAAGCACTGGAATGGGCCGATAAAAGATACCGGTGGTTTAATTCGCAAACGGGTATCAAGGCACGGGTGGAACTCTACGATATTAATTCCTCTGCCCTCCAAGACAAGATGATATACAAAGTCGACAATGTTCTGGAGAGGCTCGGTATGAAGCTCAACCGAGATACGTCTCACGAATATGTTGTCCTTAACCGTATCCCTGTGGACGCCATAAACCTGGATGTCGATTTCAAAGAGGCATTTTCAATAAGTGAGTGACCCACAAGCTCTATTGCCTACGAGCGTCTCAGGTAATCGTATTGAGTGCAAATGAACTGACTCGTGGATATGTAGTGAGGGCAGCGTATGACATGAGAAATTATGGTCAAGACTACCTTGACAGTTACGATGAGTGCGAGGAGAACAATCGAAACGATGACTTGATCAAAATGATTGAGGATGACTGGTAGAATGAATATGGTATCTCCCTGTGCTGAAGCGGTCTGGTGGAAAGGCTTTCGGTGCTCCGTTTATTGTAAGATTCCTTGGTCAAATAACGTATCAATCTGGATCTGTCAGAATTGGAATTGACCCACACTACTTGAGAATCTATGGTCATATGATGCAATGAACACTTCCCCATCGGATTTTGTGTCGAGGTCCTCAAACCCCCACCGCTTGTCAATGGGTGACATACAGTGCTTGACAAGACCGCATCCTTTGCTCTTCGATCAAAGATCCTGCGTCAAAATCCACAATGTATGATCGACTGAGCAACGATCGGATTTGCTATGGGCGAATAGGAAAGGATCAGCAATGTTGGCTGTGAGCGTTGGCAGATGCATTATGCAGTACAGAATGAGGCCTTGTCAGCCGGTGTATCGTAGATTGTATTCAGTGACAACTCGTAGTCGAACGCATAGCCTAGTGGAGGCTGTATGGCTGCCACACAGAGTAGTTTGAAGCTACCAAATAAGGACCCTAAGCACATGGTTCAAGAGAGCGTGTTGAAGATTGGACTTCCAATGGGAGATTGGTAAGTTTTAGGACATACCTAATTGGGTCGTTCCGTACAGCAGCCCAGCCCATTAAGGTTATCGAGAGATAACAATGCGCCACCTGAGTTCTTGTACGAAGACTCATTTGATCCTTCTGGCATATCGGTATGAGCATTTTGTCGAGATCCCTTTCCCTGGCTACATTTTGACCACCAATCGCATTGAAAAGGGTGAGGAGCCAAAAACAAGAAGACCCAAGAGATTCCACAAGCCAGGTGTCGACACACTACCCAGCTTTCGTCTCGTCTGACTGACTGCTTCACAATGTCCCGTCAAAGGCCAGACATCCCTCCACCCAAAGAAGCCATTGGACTGCCTGTCAAAGACTCAAGCTCGTCCTTCTGGCATTCAGAGCCTTCTCCTCTACTTCTAGGACACAGGTCTACTCGAGAGCTCCCTCGCAGTGCCGACGTCGTTGTCATCGGTAGCGGTATCACCGGCGCCAGCGTCGCACACCACCTACTCACACCGGAGAATGGAGAGGCCAAAGGCGACAACGGAAATGACGGCTTGAATGTTGTCATGCTTGAGGCGAGGGAGGCTTGCTGGGGTGCTACAGGGCGTGTAAGTATCTACCTTTAGTACACATCTACTTCCACCATCTTGGGAAACGCCCTGTGGGTTGGATGAGAGCGATGATATAGGTAGATGCTAAATGAACCTTCAGAATGGTGGCCACTGTCAGCCACTTCTATTAGAGCACCCGCACGATCCCAGCATCGGCCGTTTCGAACTCGCCAACTTTCATGCCCTCGAGTCGCTCATCCGTGCCAGAGGTATCGACTGTGAATTCGTCTCCCAGCCTGGCGTGCGAGCCATCTACACCCAGCATCATCTGGATGAAGCAATAAAGGCGCTTGAGACGGTTAAGTCTACTGATCCCGCTCTCGCCGCTCGTGTGCACATCGTCCAAGGCGCTGAAAACCTTCGTCAGCTACGCTGTCCTACCGCCATTGGCGCCATGGTCACCAACATTGCCGCCCGCCTGTGGCCGTACAAGTTTGTCGCCTCTATTCTCGAGACTCTTCTTACCCCATCCTATAGCTCCTCTACTACCAATGAAACCCATCTCAGAGGCAAGCTCAACTTGCAGACCCTCACCCCAGCCAAGTCGATCTCGCACGACGCCGGTACAGGCTTTGGACCGTCCAGACGCCACGAGGCGAGATTTCCACACCTCGCCTTGTTCTGGCTTCAAACGCGTACACGGCACATCTTCTACCATTGTGGAAGGACCTGATAGTGCCGGTGCGCGGGCAGATGAGTGCGCTGCAACCTACGCCGTCTCTCCAAGGCGACAGCAGGCTGCAGACATCGTTCGGCTTCGTGGGCGACGGCGTGGACGACTACCTGATCCAGCGGCCGTCCGAACGTGGTGGACACATGATGTTTGGTGGCGGACGTCAACACGCGCCTAGCGTTGGCACGGTGGACGATAGTTTCATCGATTCGAAAACCGCGTTGTACCTGCGTCGGCGACTCGTCTTCGCATTGGGTCTGCCAGAAAAGAAGCAGCATCGTCCCGGCCACGGACCCGGAGGTGGTGGTCCACCCATCAACCGCCCAACCGAACTCAACGCCTCGCATGAGTGGACTGGCATCATGGGCTACTCCCGTGACGACGTGCCCTGGGTCGGCCGCGTGCCATCGCAACCAGACGGCTTGTTCATCGCTGCTGGCTTCACCGGCCATGGTATGCCCAACACTTGGCTCTGCGGCCGTGCTGTTGCAAGGATTGTCCTTGGCTTGCCAGAAGCTCACGGCGAAAGTGAAGGCTCGCTTCCCAAAGCTTATATCGCCACGGCTGACAGGATCCGCAAGGCAAGGGAGAGCTTGAGCGTGCAGGAGAAGGACTGGGCGGAGATGGAGCGTGCGAAAGAAAACAAAGTGGTTGGATGAGCATGGTTGTATTCTACAGGTTCGTTATCAATCCTTCTATCCGTATGATCCTTTCCTAGAGGCAACGCTGTCACTGTATCGTCAACGTGAGGCTCTTCGACAAATCGAGACTGCGTCATCGTCATTATCTACCGTGGAATCACGTCCTTGTGCACCGAACGAGAGGAGCCTGCTTCACTTCCTCTTCACCCTCTTCTTTCCTTCCCCTTCCTTCCCTCGGCCAGCCAGTACGGAAGATCCCGTCTCGCTGCCACCGCTGTCTGCCCTTTCTGAGGTTGCAAAGATCTGCCTGGCCGCCGTCTCAGCACTGACGCCGCCAGTGGTAGGACTGCTCTTAGCCACAAATACGCCTGATCTACCAGCACTGGCCCTCGGAATGCTACTGGGCGTATTGTTGCCAGAGCTGACCACACTGGGCTTGTCGGATCTGGGAGACGACTGAGGTGGGTCCATGGGATACTGTGGAGCGGTGACCGTCGTTGAGATGGACGAATCTNAACTTGGAGCGTTTGGGTTGTCGGAAGAGGGCTCTCGCTCGTGCACTGAGTTTGACGATGACCACCAACCTTCAGGTGCGCGTCTGTTGCTAGTGTCTTGGCTGCCCGGCGTGACCGTCATCGACGTGTCCGGTCTATCTCTGGTGGAGATTGTCGTACCCGGTGAGGGGATACCTTCCGAGGAGCGTAGGCGAGGGGCTGGAATGGTGCGTCTGCCAGGCGTAGGCGATGCATGGTTGTTAGAGACGATCGACCGAGTTGTCACAGGCGAGTAGGCGATCCGAGTATTGGGAAGACGAGGAGCCGGCGAAGAGCCAGCTAGGATGTTTCGTGAGAATGGCTGCGTCGGCGTTGCAAGAGAGCGCTGTTCACTGTCTGTGTCTTCAAACTCGCTCTCATCTAGTTGTTCCATCTCGTCGGGAGTGCTGGGGCGCTGGCTTTCGTGACTAGTCGAATTGTAGTCAAACCTGCCATTACTGTGGGAATCTGCGCATTCAAAAGTTAGCCTAGACGTAATTCGGGCAAAAAGACAACATGCTTACCTGGTGTCAGTTGACGCCACTCTAGAGCTGGAGGCTTGGAGATCGAGTATCTTTCCAACGCCTCAAGCACATGCGGAAATACCAGACGATCAACATCCGAAGCCCAGAGGAGATCGAGATGCTCATACTTTGCAATCCCTTTAGCAACAGTATGACGAGGTAGTTCCTTCAACATCAAATTGATATCCACCAGACTGTCGCTTCCGCCGTAGATCAATACAATTGGAGTCTTGATGTTTCTGGTTGGAAACTTGGCAACTTTATAATACTTGCTGCCATTCGTGAATTGCCAGGGCGTCGTCACCTCATCATCATACATCTGGAATGTCCCGTTGCGGATGATCTGAAACCAGTGAACAACGCTCTTGGTGCTACTGAAGGAATACAGATGAGGGTAAGCTGCGAGCTTCTGATGCGCAGTAATGTTGCGCGTGCTCCAGTTGAACAAAAATTTCAAACTCTTGTCAATGAAGTAGGTGAAGATTCCCGGATAGAGAAGCGCCTGCCACATCGTTGCCGACCCGAGGATAGCACGTCGGCCGAAGGCAAGGAAAAGAACTTCAGGACTCGATTTGACAAACGAGGTCACCACTCCTGACTTCAGGCCGGGAGGAGCCATTGCTGGAGCCAAAGCAACAAAGACATCCACCTTGCGGTTGAGGTTTGGGTGGATTGACAACGCAGCAAAGGCCTGGGCAGTGCCTTGGGAGAAACCAATGTAAGACAGACTTGGCTGCTGAGTTGTGGATAGGACGTAATCGATGCTGTCTGGGATGTCATGGAAGGCAAACTGATCCATGCTGAAGTCCCAGAACGCTGCCTCAGTGGGACTGTGCCGAAGAGACTTCTTGCTGTACTTGTTGCCGCGATTGTTACCCAGCCAGACATCGTAGCCCTGCTCTACGAGGACGAATGGTAGACAGCGCTCAGGCTCTGTCAAACATACCCAGACCTCGCTGTTCATCATCAGACCATGATGGAGATAGACCACCTTCTTATTGACCTTCTCTGTCCCACTGCTGCTGTCCTGCTCCCCACGCTTCCAGCCCAAACGATGCAGCCCAAGCAGATATCCATCTTTGGTCTGTACGATGTGCTCCTCCGCATAGTAGCCATAGAGTTCGCATAGATCGACAAAGTCCTGGGCTTGAGCAATCGGTGAGGACACACCCCTCTTCTTGCTGCGGTTACGACGCGACGCAGGTGAGGAGAGGCTGTTGAACGCTCGACGGGAGGTATGGTAGAAGAAGCGGATGATAGGTCCAGGAAGCGCGAGGGTGATTGTTCGTACGATAACTTCCAGAATGAGTAGGGCGAAAGAGGCGAACAAGGCGAGGTATTCCACCAAGTGAAGGCGACCGATGAAAGGTATTGGTGCCATTGTCAACCGTCTCCTTCACATGCCATTGAGGTCCTCAACATGACCTTCCAGACCACCAACCCGAGCTTGAGGCACAATCCCTGGCAGGCAGACAACGAAACAACAGGAGGAGCTCGAACTAAGGAGTATTATTGCAAATGTAAGGTAACGATGCTGTTTTGTGCAGATCGCAGTGTGAGGTATTGTATGTTGCATCGCCAGAAGGGCAGCTGCCCAGCCCCATTCCGGGGTTCGACAATATGGAGAAGCTAAAATGACGTTGGTCAGAAACGGACCGGAGTTGAGTCCTGCCGATGACCTGGCTTGCCTGGTCAGCTAGGTACCTTCCAGTCACTGTGACACTATTGCGTATCGACATTATGATTTTTGAAATTGCTTCTTGAACTAAGACACGGTTCTGCTTGCTACGAAGGTGCGTGGATACGACTTCCAGTTATTGGAGTCAAGACCTCTCGCATACAGGCTGCTTTAGGGACAGCGTAACCATTTCGGCTGGTTTAGATTTCAAGGCACGCATATATACTTGCGGGTTTATTAAGCACCTAAAGGCTTTCCATCTACACCTCTGTGTACGGTACAGCTAGTTCCATTATGAACGATGAGTCTATCCGATTCGGCAGGTGCGTAAACAGTTCATAGCTGGCAACGTACCCCAGCGATACCAGACGGGTATACAATCCGGCTATCAGATGATAAGAAGCCTAAAGCCATGGACTTGCCGCTACGGCTTGACCCCAACAGAGCGCATATGCGAAGAGCATCTCGAAATGGTTGATTGTAGGTGAATAGCGTGGTGGTAACTCGTGAGCGTTAGGAGGTATGTTACAAACGTATTGACCATTGGTGATTTACAACAAAACGCAAATGATGGGAGACACCGTGTAGATGATGCAGATATTTCCCCAAGGCGTTCTTGATATCAAAGGATTTGAGGCTTTTCGTTCGTGTCTATGTCTGAAACGCTTGCCGTTCTATTCACAACGGAGTTCAGATGAAAAGCTTTGTGTCATCGTGGAAGGTGAAGGCTCGACTACCCAGTTGTAACGATTAAATTCCGAGACACTTCCATAGAGTAAACCTTCAACTAGCTTGACGCGAACGAAGGGAGATTAGGAACGGCACAGTAGCATCTCTCTCGCACCAGTCTTTCCCAGCAATTGAAGCCGTTCATATAGTCAAAAGCTGGTCCGACATTGACGAGAACGTTTTGGAGTTTGGCTGGTATTGGAATTGTGCAGTAACATATTCGTATTTCCAAACAACAGAAGTCTATTCTGACTAAGCAGATATCGTTGGGCGTATAGCTCAGTGGTAGAGCGCTCGCTTTGCATCCTCAGAGATCTGCGAGAGGTCTTGGGTTCGATCCCCAATTCGTCCATTCCGCTTCACGTGATGAGCTTCTATGTTCATCATGCGTTTTTACTTTTGTCGAATAATCAATCGATAAGNCCAGGAACAGGGTGAGTGGAGCAGTCAATCAAAGGGTACCGATTGGTTTCAATCAGGAGGAACCTGGAATTAGTGTGTGATGTAGCGCGATTCCTAAAATACCATGAAATAGCCGCCTCACCACACTCTGCATGTATAGGAAAGAGACATTGATAGTTCGCATAGGTAACGAGTGGATGGAAAGAGTCATACGACCACGCAGATCGACAAAAGCAGCCGTTCCAGCCTCTGTGAGATGCCAAAACAGACGAAGCACGCCGCATCGGTGAGCGACGCATCGACAAGTTGACCGCCCAGCAACACACTCGCCGCGGTTGAGCTGCGAATGCGGGACAGACAACAGGGCAAGGGTATGGAATGACATGGTAGACCGATCCATGTAAAGAATATACTGTAAGTAATCAGTCGAATCGTCGGCTTCGGAGATTTCTCCGACCAGTGATACAGCAGCTGCGAGATCTGGGGGCAACAGTGTTCGGAGAATCTTCCCGTGGTTGCTTGCCCGTCGACAAACAGGTCAGGTGTACGAGTGTCTAAAAGCATGCGATGTATCATGTATCGGGCTGAGTTGATCCGTCGGCTCCAAACAAGCTACTTGCCTGCAAGTGCAGGTGGCCAGCCGCCCTTTGTGCAACCACGACAGACGAGGCTACAGATGTGGCTACAGGCGGGCTCCTGGGCCGATGAATTTGTTACAGCAACGGGATGATAGCGCCGGTGCTTTCGGCGACATACCAACTTTCAGCAATACCGACTACCTGTGCTCGAAGGAATGATAAGAGTGCATACGGTATTGATAGAACATCCCGACTTTCTGGACCTTGCGGGAACGGTTCGGTTTCGAGCCGTGGAGCATGACTCGTGCTCGTAGAGCCATCATCTCATGACGCTCTTTGATCCGGTCTGCTCTGCATGTCGTGCACAATAGCTGGAACTATGTATCAGCAAGGTTGAGACGGAAATAGATACCCTGATATGTGGCACTTGCTTGGGCCTCTCAAACTGCCTTGATCATGCACTCANGGCACATATTCCGTTCCATTCAGTATTTCGCCGTCTCTGCTATCGGCGTCACTGGAAATGCGATATCAACGAGAATACATGTCATATGGAAAATGTTGCCCTTGATGAAGACCAAAGCCAAGAACTGGATTACTTCCTTCTTTGCCCAAGCCCTTAGGTATTGTGTAGTCAAAACATGCTCTCATGATAGAGCACTGCGATATGAGTGAACACGGTAAACCACGATCGCTAGAAGGTAAGGGAGCGTGCAGGCTAGAAAAACAGGAAAATGAATCGCCGGGTTTTGCAGTCGATATTGGATGGTGTTGGTGGTCGCCGGCGACCAATGCATTGTATTTCATTATGGAACATCTGGTGATTAAGTAACACTCATTAAACACAAAGCTCCAAGCGAGTCCTCGCTATGGCGAAGTCGCAGTGCTGAACCATCTGCCTCGCTGGAAGGTCACGATTTGAATCTTCTTTGGGGACCAAGCTCTCAACCATTTAGCTGTTCCCAATCGGATCACTGAAACGGCCATCCACTTGTAAGCAGAATCTGGAAGATGGCGTTGGATGGTCTGCCCGCCAAGACAGGTCGTAAGATTCGTCCTCGCTATTAAAAGTACGACACGCTCTAGATAAAGCCGATGTCGCGGAGAAGGCCGGTGAACTGNCAACCTAGAGGGTAGTCCGATGCGGTCGAGTCTCGTGGAGGTGAGCGACGGAAGGGAAAAATCCAATCCTGAGGTCTGCGGCCCATGACGGCGCACCAATTTTCCTTGAGGCCGAGATCCCAGGGGTTAAGACCCTCAGGGGTGTGGACAACGGCGAACTCTCTGCATGGAGGGTTCGCGGATTGGCGTTGACCGCTCTCGCTGTTGCTATCTGGAGGAATGTACAAGGGATAGACGATTGTGTGCTCGAAGGTATCCGGGATGCCGCGTAGTGGTGGCCGCTGAGGGGCGACGGCATTTGTAGAGGTGTCGTTTTTAGTAGTGGATGTGACGGTGGTGGTATCTGTGGTAGCCGGAGCTGGGCTCGACTGGAATCCCTGCATGTGAGGCGGCAGGGCGATGGCTAAGAACATGCGACGGGTTGCAAAGCCGCTGTTCTCGATGGTGGAGCGGTTCACGAAGAGCATCTGCAGGGTCATGGTAGCCATACCCAGCGAGAAGAGGGCGAACAAGGCGGTGATGGCCAGGGCGGCAACGAAGTGGGTTTCCAGGGGAACAGCCTGTGAGCCAGCACCGCCTGTTCTGGCGGCGACGTTATCGGCGAGGAAGTAAGCCAGTAGGATGAGGGTGTAAGAGGTGAGCAGAGCCGCATAGACGGTGAGCTGGGCGAAGAACTTGTACGATTCCTGGCCGACGACGCCACCGACCCAGGGGCAGAAGTGGTCCATCTTGCGCACGCAGCGCCCGCTGGCCGAGCAGTGATGCGCGCGGTCCGGCTTCCAGTTGCAGCAGATGCCGCACCATATCGGCAAGCCTCTGGCGTCGCACACGAACACGTCTCTGCTGTAGAAATCCTCCGTGCCAGGAGGAGGCGCGCTCGTCTGGTTAAGAATGCCAGGGATGTCAAGCGGCCACGGCTGGCGGTCTTGCAGTCGATGGTTCTTCTCGCCACCGGACGAGGGTCGGCCATTGTTCTCNGCAGCCGGTAGTGCGCAACATGTCCTTGGCGCATCTAGATTGGCAACTCCAGCTTGTCTATCGCGGCTCCCGCCGTTCGAGCTGCGCGAGGATGGCATGTCTGGCTCGGGCGGCCGGAAGCCTTCAGGAACGAAGCCAGGGTCCGACCAGACGACGGAGAGGATCCTGACGTAAGCCGCAACGGCAAAGAGCAGGAGCACGAAGTAGACGGTTGGGATAGCGATTGCCGTGGCCCTGGCATACTGCTGCTGGCCATAGAGATTGTTCGGGTTCAGCAGGTGCCGGACGGTCAAGGGCCCGACGACGACATAGCTGACGTAGACCAGGAAACCCAGCAAGACGAAAGGGATGATCCTCGTCACCGCCCTGTTGGCGGATTGGTGCCTCTGCTGTGCATCCGTCTGCATGTCGAGAGTGTCGATGCTGGTGACGACGACGACGGCAACAATGATGATGTTGAGATTGTTGCAGACGCCAGCGAAATCACCGGCATCCTCGCGCAATGTCCCAGCTCGGCCAGTGCACGCGAACTGGCTTGCTTCTCGAGGTTGCACAAGAGTGAAAAAGGTGAAACCTTCTAACAAGCCGGGTGAGACGTCAGGGGAGGTAAAGGGAACAAGAACGCCGAGAACGGTGGTGCAGAGAGAATCGCGAGGGGATCAGTATAATTGTTTTGTCGTATAGAACAATACCACACGACGTCGTCGAATCGGGAGGCAGGTACCGGAAGCCCTGACAGGTCCGTGCAGCCACCCTCCAGCCACGGTGGACGGAACGCGTGGGGTGGCTGGTAGCACGATGACGGTGCGGGCCGAGGCTTGCTGTCTACCCACGCCCCGGGCCGAATGTGGAAGGGCTTCGGCAGGTTGCCGGTGGATTGTCTAGGGGCTGACACAAGGTATATCACGTACTGATAATCTGCGAGGAACAAAATAACAAGGAAGCAAGGAAGTATCAGGCCTAGTACATGTGGAGAGAATATGGATAGGAAGATCCTGAAAAGAATCGCTCTATCTTTTTCTCGGTTGTCTCATACTCATGCAATACGCACTCGGCATGGTCAAAGAATGCCCATCTTCCATGGTGCTCGCATATGATCGTTGCCTTTCGTTCCACATTCTTCATTCAATCGTATCATTCCCATTCAATTCATCACAAAATCCTCTGCATCACCGACAATCACTTCCGACACCATCTGTAGACTACATTGATAACTATAAAGCACATATTTATGCCGGAGGCGAAGAGCCCCTAGATCTTTTACTCCTTTCCAACCACTTCCGTTTGCCCGGTCTAGTCTCAAAGTGCGAAGCAACATCCGTGTTGCCGTTGGCGATCATTGTGCTCCTCATCTTGTTCCGGTATGCATCGACTGATAAATGCGACGCGTCACATTAGTCAAACGGCAACCCCATTAGGCAAAGCGGTAGGGAAAGTGAAGTTTTGACTTACGCGATCTCTGAAGGAAGACGGTCCTGCCGTTGAACGTGCGGGCCTGGCCCCAACTCATCCGGTACCCGAGCTCGTTGAGACACGCCTCTTTGACCCTTCTGGATTTGGTCATCCGCGGGACGGCGAGCCTGGTGTCGCTGCCATCCATTAGCGGCACGGGCACGAGGGTGGTCCCCCTGGGACGTGCCACATCGTCCTCCTTGCCGCTGTCGGTAGCCAGATCATCCTCGTCGTCGTCGAAGCTGCTGCTACCACCAGCTCCACCTCTCCCGCTAGGCGAAAGGGGCGGCGAGCGCATCTGTCGGGGGAAGTAAGATCTCGGGTAGACGGCGTTTGTACGTAGGTGCGCATCCGGCATGTCGTCCATCTTGACCTGATCGAGCATGACTCGGACTCGTACGCGGGTACCACGCTGGCTGTCGTCGACGAGAATGAACTTCCGCCGCTTGGTTTCGGGAAGATCGCCAAAGAGTCGACGTTGGTTGGCCGATTCCTCCTCCTCGCTCATCTCGTCTCTGCGTCCGACCGTTGTGGTGGAGGAGTTCGGACGGTGCATCGGACGCATCTGGCCGTGTGACGAGGCTGACGGCATAGCAGGGAGCGGAAGATTGGAGGGCATGGTCTGAGTGGGCTGCTGTGGATAAGTGGGATAGAAGCCGTGAGAGTACCTAGCAACACCGGAAGAGGCATTGGTGGAACCTAAAATGTCCGTCCTTGAGCTTTGGGAAGGGTGTTGTGCGGATTGTTGGTGACCTGCTGGGAGGGCGTTATAATCTGTGGATGCTGTACCGTGCAATCAAGTCTCATGGTTAGTCTCTGTAGCTCTGATGAATCATCCGGGCTTGGGTCATTGCATGGGATCAGGACATGGGTACCGATGCAGGGCTTTTGCAGGGGTATCGATGCATGACAGACACCGGTATCAAGGCAGGCATTGCTTGAACAACACAAAACAGCGAGTGGTACTTGGGTGTGAAGGCAAAAGGATGAAGGAAAGCATGGATCGTGAGGTATTGCTTCATGCCGTACACGGTAGGTAAGTAGGTAGGTAGGTATTGTACAATATTGAGGATCGAATAGAAACAAAAAAAAACATGTTTGTCGTCGTGGGTAGGACATGAAAAAAAGGGAGAAAAGACAGGTACGCGGAATCAGTCGTATGCATGGGTGAATCTCGCCAGCAAGTTCAAAACAATCAAAAAAGACAACGGTGCGGACGCGCGAAGGTTGTGGTGGACGTGAGAGCGATCGATGCGTGTTGGTGCGTAGGCATTGTCAATCACATTTGATGGTGAAACATACCGGTGACATCGTCGTGGCCAGCAGCGTCGTTGCCATCGTTGTGGTGGTGCATGCCGTGCGCCAGAGGCATACCTGCTTGACGAGGATTTGGCGCCATGTGCATTCCTTGCAGTCCGGCGGGTCCAGGAAGTTGAGGAGCATGTGGCAATGAAGGGGTCGAGCTCTGCTTGTTGCGATTGTGCATCTTCGCTATCCTTCTCACCCGCCTGCTTCTCAATCTCGGGTCTCTGTTGCTGTTGCGCCAGCTATCCACGGCCCTCTGGATCAATCCACGCTTCTCGCGTAGATTCGGGTTGAGATGGGCCAGAGCCCAACCGACCGTGTTGCACTCGGTCTCATAAGCAAGTCTGTTGCCCTTGTAATTTTCCTTGCTCACGCAAGCTCTCGGATACACACAGTTCGCCGATTTGAAATCCTGAGTCAATTCGTCCTGATTGACAGATTCGACATCGCAACGGATGGTGTACTCCATCTTCACCCTGTCTCGTGAATACTCAAAGGCAATCCATTGGACACCATTGCCGTCCTCACGAACCACAAGAGGTGTGGTTGCAGGGATTGGACCGGGAGCTGTGTCGAAGGTCAGATTTGGCAAACAAGACGAAACACATGGGAAGTCCATACCTGGGCCTGCTGGGGTCTGTGGAGAGCTTTGTGGACCGAGCGATGAAGGAGGTCGCGGAAGCGATTGAGGGATTGGTTTGGAATCTATCTGGGCTGGCTGGTGATGGCTCGACGGATGAGGCTGCGATACAGGTGGCAGCTGTTGGTGCTGTTGGTAAGAAGCAAGGATGCTGGGAGCTGCGGTTATGGATGGGTGATGGGGCTGCGGCTGGTGCTGTGGCTGCTGCTGGCCGTAGTGGTGTTGCTGGTGCTGGTGCTGTTGTTGTTGTTGCTGGTGCTGCTGATGCTGCTGCTGCTGGTGGTGCTGCTGTTGTTGACTATACGTAGTCGGTTGCTGGGCGGCGTATGTGGGATAGTACATGGCCTGTGGCATAGAAGGAATGCTCGAATACATGGGGCGGCCTTGGTGATCTGTTTGTGGAGAGTGTATCGAGGCGGGAGAGTTGGATTGAGGGGTCTGATAACTCGCGATGGGCGGGAACGGCTGGCGGCTCATGGCCGCTTGTGTAGCCATTGGGTCGGAAGGGTTTTCTGATAGTCGGTCAGTCAAAGAACAACGAGGACAGCGCTGTAAGCCAAACTCTGACATGGGCAGACCGAGTAAAGAAGAAAGGATTGGAAGGCAGGCACATGCATACCTGAGGATGTGTAGCTTCCCGTGGCGCTGTGCGTGCTATACGGGCTGGGATGTGCACCGAAGAATGTCGGCTCGTTAGGATGTTGGTGAGGTACCCCCGGTAGAGAGGTGATGTATGGCGATTGATGGTGCTGGGGTATTGTTGGCGTTGAAGAATGGGGGGAGATGTAGCCTGTGTGAGAGGAGGAAGGTTGCAGATTATGAGGTGAATGCGGCGAATGCGGACGGTGACTGTGTATCAGACCAGCGGTCCTTGGGTTTGTGGGTTGTTGCTGTTGCTGTTGCTGTTGTTGCTGTTGGTGATGATGCTGGAGTGGAGGGATGCCCTGCTGTGCTGCATTGAGTTGATTCTGTATTAAGCGCCCACGTCAGTTCTTAATGTGTCTCGAGAGACTCTGTCGAAAGGCAGACGGGCATGGCATGCACGGGTATGGGAGTGAAATGCAAGACGACCGGACGAACTAACAGCGCGTCCTTGGTAGGCGTGGGATCCTTGCCTCAAGGCTGAATGGGGCGTCGAGAAGCAGAAGGGTTACACATGGGACATGGGTTTGCAAGAGAAAAAGGTTTCCTGTTGACAGGGAGGGGGTGGGACGGACATGTATGGGCTGATGTCGGAACCAGGAAAGCGATTAGCACCGGGCAGATATCCCATGTGGTGAGGAGGTAGTGATTCTGGAAGCTGGAGACGGTGGCGAGGATAGATGATTATGCTTAGTGTGAAGGGGAAGACCAAAGACGTTTGGTGGAGGGGCAGCGGGGAGAGGACCAGATCGAGAGAGGCGAACAGGTACGGTAGGAGTATTAGAAGTCAATGGTTGGGTATGGGCCGGTGATAATGTGACAGATGTAAGTAAAGAAGGGGAAAAATAGGCTTCCTGTCCCACGCCGAAAGGATCTGTTTCAGGACAGGGTGAAGGTGATGGGCAAGGCTGGATGTAGGCCAAGGACAGGGTTTGCGGCGGCAGCAGTTGTCGTATAGTCCATTTCCAGTGCAGTCCAGCCCAGTCGAGTCCAGACGACTAGAGTCGAGTCGTCGAAAGCAGAGGGGAGGGAGGCAAGAAAATTGGGAAGCTGAAGGGCAGCAGGTAGCACAATCATGCAGGCGGCGCTCTGGAGGATGTTGACGGCTTCTGCTGCAGCACGAGCAGGGATGAAGGTTGAGATGGTCTGGTTACAGTACCCAGTACGGTAGCGGTGGCAGCGGAAGCAGCAGCAACAGTGGCAGTAGTAGTCATGGGCAGCGGCAGTAGTGGCAGCAGTAGTGGTGGCATGGTTGTAGTGTGGTAGACGGGCTAGTCCAGTAGCTCAGGTCCGGCCGAAGAGGCAGAATGCTGGAGGAGTGACAAGGCAAAGGGCAGAAGGATGGGTGGCCATGGATTGATGCGGCTGTCGATGTCGTCGTGGCATTGCCATGCCGACCATGGTTGCAGTCCTTGAACTCTTCGTATCCGACCGGGCCGTGCAGATGGGTGGTGATGGGTTGGATTGGGGTTATGATGATGATCGGAATTGGGTGACGGTCGAGGGAAGCAGCGCAAATCGAGGAGGGCGGGAGGGGGAAAAAAAACCAAGTAAAAGTGTTAAGACGTACCATGCCAAACTGACAATGATTGCTGTGGCTTTTGGTTTGGCTTTTGCCCAAGAGCTTCAGACAGCCAGCGAGCAGCGAGGGAGAAGTGCAGTAGCGTAGCGGTTCACGTCGCGTGTTAGAAGTGAAGGTGACACGACGGCGGATGCTGCTGCGTAACGATGTATGTGGATGGATAAGTGCGTGTTCTAGAGATTCACACGGGCAGGCCGGTCAGAAAGTTTGGTTCGTGGACTGTGCGGGTGTGAGATGTGATCCAGTAGAGCGTTCCGACGATTATGATGACGGTGGTGATGGCGACGATGGTGTTGGTACGCAGAAGGGTCAATTGACGGGACTGTCGTTGTGGCAAACAACGTCTAAGGAGGATGGTTGTGGTGAGCAGCCAGGGCAATGAAGGTGTTAGGACAGGTTAGGATAGGATAGGATAAGATATGACAGGGAATGGAGGGGATGGTAGAGCAGGGCAGACTGGGCAAGACCAGGGCAGGGTAGACGAAGGTTAAAGAGTGGTAGACAGGTGACAAGTGATTGTGTATGTATATGCCGTGGGGACTGTAGTGCAGCAAGGCGTGAGTGCAAGTGCCAGTGTATGAGGGTATGCTTCGTCAGGTATACGCTGCGTGCTGGATGTGTATGTGTGTATGCGTGTATGTGTAGGTTATGTGTATGTGTGTGTGTGCGCGCTGTGCGCTGTGTGCTGTGTATGATTGATATGGATATCTGTAGGCACGGCAGGGCGGAAGCACAACACGCACAGGGCTGGCCTGGCCAAGTAAGGCGGAAATGACAAGGATGACAGGAAGTCGACAGCGGTTTCGTGTGAAGCCCGTTCGACCATTCCCAACGGGCGTGCAGGCAGAATGATGAACAGAGCAGGGGGAGGGGAAGAGGGAGAATGGGCGGGCGGGTGAGTGGGTGGGCGAGTGGGTGGACGGATGGGCTCTCGATGGCCGATGGCGACGGCGGCAGTTTGGAGGTACAGTACAGTATTGTCCAGCAATACGGCCTTGCTGCGCAGAGCTGTATGCACGCCAGCTGTAGGCTAAAGGGGATAGAGGCGAGAGCGGCACGGATGTGATTGTGGATATGGCTGTGGATGGGGATGTGGGTGGTGGCAGGGAACAGAGATGACAGGGGTGCTCCGTTGCAGGGGACAGGCATGAACAGAAGCCGGCCCAATACGGGATGGGTGGGATGGACGATGGAACTCACAGGAAGGACATCAGGCCCGAAGATGAGGTCGTCGGTGGTGCAGGACACGGCCACGATGGATGAGACAGTCGAAAGACGGCTCGCCAGCCGCAGATGGAAGCGGTCGAAGCAGTGGTGGCTATAGAGGCAAAATATACACATCGAATATTCGGCACACACGCTGAGAACCCGGATCAGGTTACGATTCGACTCCACATGCACACCAGACGGTTCTAAGCGAACCACCTCCACAGGTACAGTACAGTATTCAGGACAGTATTCAGGACAGTGTCTCGTCATCACGCTTGGATCCAAGTACTGTATCCATCACGTACAGTACGCCTGCCACACTGGCTGTACTTGCTGTCCGGTATAATAACAAGACCCACCCTCAGTCCTGTCGCATTTCAAGAGCAGACTCAAGTCACAATACGTCGCCCCGTCCAATCTCGTCTAAACGTCTTCGCAGCGCCCTCTGATGCCATCACCTTCCCTGCATTGTGGCGTACTGGCTGTACTCTACTCGACTGTACAGTACTCTACTTGGTCGCGCTCCGCTCCACTCCTCCGCTGTAGGCAATAGTTTCGACCGTACCGTACTGCGATGTACGGTCCTGCGATGTACAGTCCTGCGAAGCAGAGTCGGCGACTTGGGCTTTGTTCCTCCCGCCTCGTCTGCCGCCCGGCGCAACCAGGCTACAGTGCGGCAATCGCATACGGCAGAGCAGCGCGGAAATGAAGAGCATGTATCCTGAGTGTGACGGACAACACAGGCCGGGCCGGCGGTATGATATGATATATATGGCGAGGTCGACATCTGGACAGACCGTCCAGCACCAGCACCAGCACCAGCACCAGCCGTGCCACGTTCGTTCGCATGGACGGAGCATGAGACACACATGATTTGCACGCGCATAAACGTGACCGAGACTGTGTGGCTGCGGACTAGCGCGGCAGCTACTGCCACATGGAGCCTAGCCGCCGCCTTGGCTTCGGATCTAGCCTTCTGTGGTAGCCCATCCGTCCACACCTACAGTCCTGTACAGTACGCAACGATAACTCTCGCACGCTTGCACTGGCACTGCCCTCCCTCGCACACGCACTGGCTGTCAGCAAAACGTGTGCGACTTGCGGTTTTGCCCTTCCTTCAGTCTCTCACACGACAGCGAGCTCCACCACCAGGATCTAGTACGCTCCCGCTACGTGCTGCTGCTTCCTGCTGGTTGGCCGCCCTACAGTGGTATGGCTGTACTAGACCGCAATTGCGACACTACGCCAATACTGTCTTGCTCGTCGCACCATGAACAAGTTTCCTTCTAGAACGGAACACCACGCTTCCAACACCAACACACCCTCTTTCCACCACTGCTCGGCTTGTGTCGTGTCATAATGACCCGCAAAGCACATGCGACGTACCCGATGTGCAGTCGCCTTTGGCCGTTGCCCTACAGCTGCTTTGTCGACAACACAACCCCAGCTGCAGCCTCTGCAGCGACCACATGTCGTGGCTCGTCATACCGCGATTAAACATAGGAACATAGGGTGCTGCGTAGATAAGGAAGAAGAGAGCTGGGAAGAGGTGCTGTACAAAACAGCACAGTCTGCAGCAGCAGACTAGCACTAGCCTAACGGATATCGCGCTCTCCAACGCCTCCCTACCAGTACACTCTAGCGAGCCTTCTGCAAGAGAGGGAAGCGAGCGAAAGTAGGCAGGACAGACAAGGGGCCGGCCGTGCTGGACCTTGTGAGTCCCCGCGCATCCTCTGCTGTTAGCCCGCCCGATCCGCCCACCCTTCCAGCCTAGCCCACCTCTTGGCCTGTTACCATGTGCTGCCGTCCTTGGTCAACTTCTCAAGCCATCAGCCTGTGGCTGTAGACCCTTAACCCGCTGTATAGATGGACTGAGATACAAAGTCGTCCTGATCTGAATTCGGAACGCCGTAGTGATGTGGAAATGATGTGATGCGACGCAAGGCAAAGCAAGGCAAAGCAAGGCAGCTTACAAGGCGGCAGCAGGTGAGGCGTCATTTTTCCGCCCCATCATGTATGAGGCAGGTAATTCGTCCTTCGACGACCCGAGCGGCCGTCTAAACGTCTTCGGATGCGCAACCTCGTCTCGGCATGTGAGTCTCAAAGCGCTACGCACATGACTCGGGCGTGGACCGTGTGGCATATCAGGTTATAGCAGAGTAACATGCACTGATCCATCAACTCGATCACCACCTCTGTAACTTTATCTCATCTCATCTCATCTCATCACAGACGAATCTTTGATGTGGGAAACATAGCCGAACCAACCCCTCCCTCGGTGGTCACTCCACAAGAGAGAGATTGCCTCACGGAAGTGAAACGGGTCTGTTAGGCAGGTATCATTACCGAACGACAAGATCAAATTGATCCGCTTCTTCCGTGCCTTCCACCCACTATTGACGAGAATCGACATCGCTTCGTCGAGCACAATTGCCGGTTATTCTGCTGTATTGCCACTGCTTCTCATCACCTAACCATATCACACACATCTCATTCGCTTACAAGGGTATCCACTTGCTCCATCTTGGCACCAAAATATAACAGTCACCTACCATACCACGTAATGTATACATGACAGCCTTGGCAAGGGGGAAGAGTGGGGGTGCTTCCTACGCCATTGAACCATACAGCATTAGTACGTGGTGATGTTTGGCATACGCCGCAGATCGACCATACATCCTGCCGAAGTATACTACTGGCAGCAGCCAGAAAAAAACAACAACAATGCCGCCGCCGCCGCCGCCACTATCACCACTCTCTCTCAGCTGGAGACAACACGAGCAAGTGGAGACGGAAAGTTTGGCTGACCCATCCGCTTTCCATGCACACCGTCCGCATTTTCCGACATTCGCCATCTGCCATTCGCCGGCCATTTGCTCACCAGCCGGCCGGCCGAATGTTGCCCGATACGCGCGACCGACTTACGGGACCTACTTCCTGACCAGGGTGACGCCGGTCGTCAATGTGTAAGCGCGAATGGGGCTGCAGAGGTAAACGTCCGAGAGTGAGTGAGAGAGTTGTTGGTGAGCGTCTGTGTGTAGGAGCGTGGCACAGCGCCGGACCATGCCTTTGGCTTGTTCATTCGCCGGCTGGTCCTCCACTAAGTATCGTCTACTGTGGCGAGTCTCCTGTAGTTCGGCGGGACTGGACTGCTAATCAACTATAGACAAGCAGGATGAGCAGCAGACGCTAGACACGCAATGGCTATGCTATGCATTGCTATGTTGTGCTTTGCTTTGCTACGCTATACTTTGCTGTGCTATGCTATGCTATGCTATGCTATGCTATGCCATGATACAATGCTCCACTTCAGACCGCGGGTGTGAGGTCTCCTAGCTGGTGGACCACTCGGTAAGGCATGGCAGGGCATTACGTGGACTGGGATACAGTACCCACGCCTACGCCCTCACCCTTGCCCACGCCCTTGCCCATGCCCGACATTGCGCCATGCATGGCCCTACAGCACGCCGAACTGAACGGTAGTGCGCGAATGCGGGTATGTCATAGGTGTGTGGACGGACGGCAATAGGTAATACCAACCCCCTTCAAGCCACACACACTGTACTGTACAAAGTGGCACGCACGTACACCACCCACCACTACCAGACAAGCCAACCCGATCCGCCGCTGTATACAGGAAGGGCAAGAATCAAGAAATATATGTAGACTATTGGTAAAGTCGATCCCCGGCCATGGCACCCAAAACACGAAAAACCTGGGTTTCGACCGTTATCTTGTCCCTTGGCATCTCAATCCATCGGCGCCTAACCAACCAGCCAGCTAAACTCTCTTCAAGCCTCTCTATCTTTTCTTCCTGCGGGCAGGATTTTTCTTCGCTCTCGTGGCTATTCCGCTTCCGTGGGACCATACCTGCATTTGTCCGGCATTGACTACAGTACAGCCACACTCAGGGCAAGGCAATACCCTTCCCCGTTGAGTCGCTTCGGCCCCACCAGACGTCTCTACCTATCACCACTCATCCTGTCTTTCCTCCTCCCAATCCTTCCGCCTCTAGTTGGACTTCATTTGCATGTTGGGAGCTGGTTGGTCGGACCAATTGACACTATCTAACCAACGATTGCGTTTCGGCATTTCGTCTTTCCGTATGTTGAGTCTCGTGAAAGAAACAAGAGTCCATCTGTGGAGTCTCTCCTACTATCGTTTCAAGTACCCATACCAGCCACTCGATCGTCATTACTCGCCTCGGCATCTGCCCGAGGGAAGAGAGTCGACTACCTGACTTGGACATAAGCCAAATCGATGGAATGGAAAGGCCCCCACCACTGCCGATCTGCACGGCATTGCCACATCCGCAACGCTTTCCTCAAAACCATTCCTAACTCTCGCCTCCCCTGGCTCGTGCTAGGATGCTACAGTACCTTCCTTCCTACCTATCTCCCAACCCAAAACGCTCTCCAGCCTGCACAAGGTTCTGCACGTGGGCAGCCTGTCGTTCTCGCCCTTCCCCTACCCGTCTCCTCTCATCCCACTCCATTAAAGCATGGCGTCTGACAGGGTAATGCGTGGTAGGTGAGGCAAGGCAAGGCATGCCATGGTACGGTTTGGCATGGCTTTAAGTCTCCCATCCTGTGCTATCTTATCCTTGCCCAATTGTCGAACCTTTTCCATCTGCCCGTCGCCGCATGGCCTCGCCTGGTCTGGCCTGGACTGGGCTGGCTGTTTGGGATGGGATCTTGTATGGGATGCGATGCAGTGGTTTCGGCTGGAGATGCAATATGCAATACCATATAACCAGATCACGCAAGCCAATGGGTCTGTCTGCCAGCATCGCGCGTTAACCACCTGCCCCCCATGTCTGCCGAACTCGGTATGTTGAAACGTAGGCAATGAGTACACGAGATTGGGAGAGGCGTCTATTCTGCCGACCCTCTTATTCCGTCGCTTGCGTTACCTACAGTATGCACCGCCGTGTGGCAAGAACCTTCGCCGCCACATGCATCTACTCTTAAAAGCAAACCCCTTCCGACTGATTCCCATTGCATCAAAAGCCGCTCTAGACAATGTTCTACCCGTCTCGGTAGTTCACATCTATATCTTGGCCATGCTACAAGCAGTCCCGCGTTCTCTCACTCCATATCTATGTCAATCCCTGTATCGCCGTTGTTAGAGCCTCTTAACGAGTTCCTGTCCCTGTTTCCCCGCNAAGTCGCCCCCCCAAACTCTACCTACGTTCATCCCCAAACAAAACATCCTAACGGTCACTTGGTCCCTCAGTCGGTGTGTCAGCCGGTCAGTCCAGGTCAATTACCTGCGTACATTGGTCTACAGACAGGGCATGGGTTCGCCGGTCAGGAACAGGAAANGGGGGGCAGACAGGCATAGGAACTGTTTCCGGCCCCCTGTCTCCCGCTGCTCGGCAGGAAGAAACACCTTGTCCTTACACCCTTGCACAGTCTTGACTTTGACCTTGAGGGTTCCATTTCGCGCGATTGCGGCGTTGACTTTCGCTAATACATACAGTATCCCCTGCTTTGCGTTCTGCCCTTCCCCTGTTCTCTTCTAAGCCCTCCCCCAAAAGAAAACAAAGATTGACGACGGCTCCATGGTAGCAGGCCTGGGGCCCTGGCCATGCCCTGTGGGTGTATTTATCTACCGGTACCTGTCCCTGGTCGAAAGATTGTGTAGGCACAATGCAAACGTCTATCCAACAATGGGCCTCGTCTGTCCCTGTAGACACTGTCCCGCCCACAGCTTTCTGTCGTTCCTCAACGTGCTGTCGTGGGGGGGCAGGGAGGTATGGTGTGGCTGAGAGAGTGGCTTCTCCCTGTTCTGCCGTGCTTCCTGAAACTTTGAGATCGGCCTTGGATGATGATGCACGGCATGCTCAATCATCAGTGAGCACGCATGGCGAAATGTTGGGCGCCTTCGACCCTAAACTTTCAGGAACTTGATCTCTCAGTCAGTCGTGGACGATGGACGATGGTGTCGGTTTGAAATGACCGCCAGATCGATAAGGTTTCCCTCATGTTTGCTTTCGCTCCCACATTCTGCTCGGTCTACCTAGTTGGGATGTTTCCATTTGTAGGATTGGCTTTGGTGCTCACAGATCATGGATCAATATACTGAGTGTAGCCTTTGGCCAACATATCATCGTCGATACATCCGTCATCTACCTCCTCCTCCTCCTCCACCACCACCTCCTCCAACTCTTCATCACCATCATCACCATCACATCGCAGCCTCGATCGAATGGTATACGGTCAGTCAGTCCGGCCGAACCAACCCAGACCCGCCTCCCAGTTTCAACCCGAAACCCTTCCGATCCATCCAGTCCAGTCCGGTTCGGTCTTCATTGTTATGCAATGATCCTGACTCGGGGAATTAATGTAATTCAGTCCGCAGCGCTCACGCTACAAACGCCAGCCCCAAATCACGGCGTTCTCGGCTGCGAACGGCGCCGCGCACGCACGCATTCGCTCACGCACGTCCTCCTGCACGCACACACGCACACACTCCCTCACTCACACCCGCGAGGCCATGCGGCTTGACCGTTAGGCGAAATTCATCTCCGCCCTTCCAACAGGCAAATGGTGAAACGTCCATGGCAAAGTCAAATCACAATCGCACTAGACTAGGCCTGCCGACATCTGATGGTGAAACGCGAAGCACGGGAAACTGGGCTGTACATGCCGGCCGTGCTTGGGACGAGAATGACATACAGCACACACAATTGAGCTTGATCCCGGCCTTCCCAACCGCCAGATACAGAACCTGCAGCGCATGACCTTGACTTCATTGAACTCACTCTGCGCACGCACATGTGCCATCTCATCGTATCACCGTCACGAAACCGCCACCACCAACTACAGCGGCAGCATCGGTGCCTCGATGCGGACGCATGTTATCTCATCAACAAAGCCTTTCTTTTTTTGATTTGATCGCGCATGAGTTCTCGATTGAGACTACAAGACAGATGTGGAAAATGAAATCAAATCTCCCCGCGAGTTTGTTTTAGTCTCGCTCTGCCTTGTTATCACAAATTACCGTCGATACGCAGTTTGAGCTAACAATCATACTATTCATCTTTTCACTTTACGCTTGCTGAGTTGTCTGCTTTTGAATGAACAAAAGAAATCCTCTTTCACGTGCGCCATCTCTCTCCAATGCTTCTCTCGGCTCGGCATAGGGCTCCCATTTGCAAATGGCCATTGTTGCATTTCATGTCTGGCCGGAGATTACATCCAGGACCGCTTGCATCCATCACCCTGCTGCAGATGTTCGAAACATATGCTAGACCCGCCTTGGCCACTGCTGCAAGCCTAAACACTGACTGCTTGAATCCTCACGAGACTTAAACTTCACTTTGCTGGTTTGATCTCGTTTCGGAAAGAGCATGAAATCTTGGTGGTACAGTCTTACGAATGCTGCTACCTCTTCAATGCCCAGCCCTTGCTCAATGCTTTTAGGAGCAAAGGAGATTAAAGATCACATGTCACAGTATCACCGGTGTCATGGGAGAGAATCGCAACGCAACTACAGTCGCTTGGATCTTTCGCGGTATTCAAAGACGATGTATCCACATTGCATGGGTGGTCCGGATCTGCCGCATGGAATAGAGTACTTTTCTCACCTCTTGAGGCCGCCATCTAAAATTCTCCTATGCCTGTCTGTGTCCGGATCTGCCGCATGGAGTAGAATACTTCCCACCTCGCGCGAGGCCATCCGATTCTCCTGTGTCTGTATCCACATACTAACAAGGTATCCCAGCACATCGGCATAGTATGCTTGCCATCGACTGGCCGACAAGTCCGGGTAAGAGCACCCAGGACAACAGGGCGTTGTCTCGTGCGGTCAGCCGCCCGACTAGGAGCGGGCTTTCACCCAACCGAGAGCCAAAGACTTCTCCGCTACAGAACAAGCCTCCTCCCTGTCTGCGTCTGGGCTTACCGCTGGAGGTAACAAGCTCCAGCACCCATGGCTTCCTCACGCCTCTGTCTCTTTTCTTTCTCTCGCCACCGCTCTCCTAACGGCAAGCGATGAGGGGTCTCGTCGAGACAATGTCCGGCTCGTGCTTCTGTTTGATCCGCAGTCTCGACCCCTTCGATCTTAATGCTTCGCAATCAGTCGGTGAATAGTCGACGGTACGTGTTCCCGGCGGTCCAATCTGATCGCCTCGTCAGCATACTGCACTCCTTCGAACCATCGCCTGATCGGCCCTGTATGCCCAACCACAACTAGCCAGGTTCCTTCAGGTGGATACCTTGGCCGTCAACACTGGCGAAGACAACGGCGCAGCAGAGGCAGCAGCCACGCCATCGACTACCCTCCAAGAAGCCCCCATTCCCAAAATTCAGCCACTCGTTGCCCTGATACTGACTCTTGTTGATCCACCAGGTTTCCCCTCTATATTTCTAGTTCCTCCACTAGCTCCAACATCTCACTTCGTACCAACACCTCCTCATCGCTGCCACCAATTACCATTCAAAGCCTCTTTTCCCGCCGAATGCAAGTCAGCAACGTGATGGGGTGAGAAGTGCCGGAGGTACATGCTCCATGCTCCGCGCGTCCCGTCATACTTTTACCTTTCTTACCTCGTTCCCCCCCTGCCTAGGCAGAAGGCTCGCCACTTTCGCAGCAGTTTGCAGGACAGCGAACCACATTCCAACGTCCAGGCGAGACGTCGTGCATCGCCAGCGCATCCAACCTCACCTCCATCCCACATCGGTTGGCGGCAGGTCTTTAGCGCTGTTCGTGTTTCTCCGGGGCCAATTCCTTGCCCTCTCCCGTCGGTTCTGCATTTGCCTTCTAGGTTTCGGCCCATGCGTCATGCGCAATACCTTGCTTGGCTTTGTAAAGGTCGAGGGGTTGGTATTAACCGAGCCGAGGCATCCATAGCGTGATGAACTTGAAGCTCATGCTCTTTCTCTTTATTGGAGATACACTGACTAGTGTAATGCAAGACTGACCAACCTCAATAGAACGTCGTTTCTGATAATTGCAACGGTTGAGATGGAATGCCCGCTCTCAGACTGCTGCAAGCGAATCCGCCAGGCTCCTTTCCAAGATACATCGAAATGCAGACAGTAAAGCTCTCAAGAAATCATATGCAATGTTTGAGACGGCGCGTATGACTGCCTCAAGCCAATTCAATCCGATTCAAAGAAGGGTCGCCGCCGAAGCAATCTGTATCACGTGTATTTACTAACAGTCTTGCCGGAAGAGGGAAAAAATGTGAGCACGCCACTTCATCTTTGCCACCACGAGGTTTGCCTTGAAACAGGCGCGTGCTGCTCAAGTCGTCCCAATACTTCGAACGCGAACATGCCTACTAAGCCCCGACACAAAGTCAATATCGGCTCACAGTAAACGACATCACTAAATCTTTTCTCAAAGAATGTCCGGGATATAGATGTTCGATATCAATGACGAATATGATTGCTCGTTGCATGCCCTCGCTTGTCCTTAAGGGGGGGGCATTAAGAAGGCAAGATACTAGATGAATAACAACAGCTTTTTAGTCACGAGTTGATGAGCAAAAGTTCAAGCAAAACAGATCATTACAGCCAAACTCTATCTACAAAGGGTGTCAAGGATACCCTCTTGATGCTCCTGGTGAGAATACAATTTCCAACTCTCAAACCTTTTCGAAATAAAACCACTACCATTACTACCTCCTTTAGTATAGGTAGACCTTTGGGGGGAGAGTGAATCAGACAGTTGGCGGCAGTCCTGACATCCATCGTTCGGATCTTTATCGAGGGAAGAACGTACCCTTTCCCCACGCCCATGAGGTAGGGAATTGTCCAATTGTCGAAGGGGATCGTGTCCGGCGACGGTTTCTGGAAGTCTGACTCCGTCGATGTGCCGCGATTAGGCTCCAAGAGTTGGCTCACAGTCGGATCAAATTGTACGGCCAACCACCCCGAACACAGTTGTGCAGGAACTTTTGTCACAGCCTTGATGTGGCAGGAAAATAGTGAGATCAAATGACAAGGATATAGTCTTACCTACGCATGTCATTCTTTCCATGTATTTCATCTTTTATACTTATACTCGTATCCGCATTTTCCTGGTAACGTGAATTCTCCAACAGATACTGGAATAACACATACAAAGATAGCCTGAATTGCTCCCGTGTGGTGGTTCAAATGGTCGGTGTTAATATAGAGCTCAATCATTGTCCGTGTTTACGACTTTTGATCCCCAATGTCGATTAAGGCCAACTTTAGAGTCATCATCTGTAGCCATTGTATGCTATGGACACTTCATGAGCGTGCCCACATTCATTAGAGTGCACTCACTCCTTGACAGATGTGATCGTGATGTATGGCAAGGAGAGACATGGCCTACATGGGTAAA
Organism: Leptoxyphium fumago; assembly: GCA_001660795.1. NCBI lineage: Eukaryota > Fungi > Ascomycota > Dothideomycetes > Capnodiales > Capnodiaceae > Leptoxyphium > Leptoxyphium fumago. Next base: position 374,563 of record LSHF01000006.1, on the reverse strand, counting down.
AGCCAAAACGTCACTCTTCATGTTCCTGATATCTCCTGCTGAGCTGGAACGAAGCTAATTATCTGTGACTGTGCGCAAACCTCCTTCTTTCCGATTAATACTTGCAGTAAACAATATGTTGGAGCCACGCATTAATAAATTGATGGTGGGTACGAGGGTTTCTTTCTGTGCCAATTCATAAGCGATGGATGTACATTGGCGGACGACGTCAGAACTGTCACAACAACTTCCAGGCTGCCTATGGCCATAGATGAACGCAGCAGTCCCGTTTCCATTCGGCGTGCTTATACGTGACAAATGAGCGTAGGGGCCACAGTTTGACTGTATATCGGTACAATGAAGAGACATTTGAACGTGGTTTGAATATTTAGATCTGAAGGGTTGAATTTACTACACTATATACCATCCGTAACTTCGTTGTCATAATATCCGTCTTTTCAATAATACATCTTATTTTGCTCGTAACCCGTGAAACATTTAGAACCATGGTTTGGTGACCCTCTGGCCGTCACAATCCGGAATTGTGACCCCTTCTTTTAAGTCTCTGTTGACATCGAAGAGACCCCATTTGCTCTCCCACTTGTCGGTGTCGGTGTCGAAGATAACCTTCCATGGCTCATCGAAGGCCTCGAACCAGAAGTATGTAGTCTGATTCTTCATCGACGCACAGACAAAATCTAGAATTTCAAAGTGGTTAGTGAGGGCCTGTTATGCGAAATGGGTATGGAGTTTAGAACCAACCTTGCATGAAAGTGTTCATCTCGTCCACGCCGGCCACTGACCCATCACCAGGCGAACACGTACTTGCATCGCTACCAGTGCCACAATCGTTACCACCACTGCTAGGCCAACCTGTTTCTGAGATGATGCTTTTGGGCCAGGTGCCATTCTGGTCAGAATTGACTTTTAGGTTGGCGTCTTTGCCTTGCCAAAAACTCCAGGTCCAATTACTCGCTGACGAAGCCGTCTCGCCAGCGAAGAAAGGATGCACGTTAGCCATAACGATGTCTGAATCTGCCGCTAGAGCAGGCGTCCAGTTGTCGCCCAAGTCGGAAGTCGCCACCGGCAATGACGAGTCAACACCACGCTCTGTCAAGTTTGCACGCACACCGCGCAGCACATCACCCAATTCGGTCTCCGTCATGTCTTCGCGGAAAAGCACCTCGTTACCAACAATGATGCCTGCAAATCGAGAGGCAGGATACTTGTCGACAAGTCGGTACATTTCGTCCAACTGCCGTGTGTTTGTAGTGCTATTGCCTCCAAGCCACACTCCTAACCAGACCTGCAGTGAATCCTCGAGCTCCAATGCTGATATTCCAGCAAGTACAAGCTCCGTTTGGTTGCAATCTGTGCCGTAAAGTCGCACCGCTGGAGTCAGCTGCGATAGCACTGCAAGGTCAAGGGTCACATTGTTTTGATCCGGCGGCGTCGTGAGGCACGCAGGGTATTGTGCATTCAGTGGGGTGTAATCCATGCCCGGGAAGACTTTGCGTAGATCCTTGTTGTTGAGAAGGTCCTGTACTGGGCCGGAATGCAGGTTATACTGTCCTCCTTTCCCACCATCGCTGCTGGAATTACTCGAGGCATGTTGCTTGTTAGATGAATGGTTCTTGTTCGCCAACACACCCCCTACTACACCTCCAACGATAGCGCCGACCAGTATGACGGCAACTAACGCCATAAGTATCCACCTCACACGTCTCTTCCCGCGGCTCTGCTCTTGCAGCCATCCGCTCTTCTCAGAGTCGGGTTGGATATGAGCTTCAAGCTTTGCAACTGGTCCCTGGTCGATTGGAGAGTAACCGCGATCAGATGTTGTACGGCCTGACAATGAGCCGGTAGGACCTTCGGCAGTAGGCCCAGCAATGAAAGCTTTGGGGTCGTCGGCTTGCTTCCTCTTCTTTGACCGATGCCGTCTGGGCCGTCTGCTCTGATTCTCTACAAAATCATCATCGTCATCCACGATATTGTGTAAGTCGATACTGTCGTACCCGTCTCCACGCTGAGAATAGTTTTGCCGTGGCGCAGCCGCTCTACTGTTCGGATTGCCTTCGAGGCCTCCTGTACTGCTGGTAGCTGGGACAGTCGCTGCTGTCATCAGTGGCCGTGACGAGGCAACAGAGGACTCAGAGTTGACCTGTCGATGAACAGGCGGTCTGCTAGGTGACATGCGGCTGAAGCGATTATAGGAAGTTTGGTGATATTCCAACAAATCCTCAGGCTCAGGGGAAGGCGGCGACAATGAAGGCCCACCGAAGAGATTGTCAAGATCCCTCAAAAGGCCTGATTGTGACGAAGGTGCAGCAGTGTCTGGGCTGAAGCGGTTCGTATCGAATGATTGCCTTTCAGTGCCTGGACGCTGGCCGCCATATGTTATTGACGAGCGAGGAGCGCTTGACCTGTGTGGAGGTGGCTGTGGTGGAAGACTACTGTTGCTGTCGATCGGAGAGATCGAACTTGATGAATGTCCAGATCGTATTGAGCTCTGGTGGTATCGATTGAAAGGATGCACTCCATGTCGATCTAGTGTGCCGTCTTCGGATGGCACAGGTCTTCTTGGAGGTGTATATCCATCTCGCATTGCTCCTGGGAGTATTCCATACTGGCGGTCTGACATAGCCGAAGGATGTGTATTATAATTATCGCCAGTAAATGAAAAGCGTGAGTTTTCTAATTGTTGCTTCCACTTGGGACAATATGTCGTCGTTGTTTTCGTCCCCTCTGCAAGCTGCAAGGATTGGGTCTGGATTGATGATCGTCAAACTACTGGCTTCGGCCAGATCACGAAAGGACGAGTATGTATATCCACTCCACCGGCAAACAGGATTCAATGTTAGTCTTGCAAGTGGTTTGAAGTACGTTACGTAGAGATGAAAACAAAGAACCTCCGTTAAATGAATCTAAGGCGCTTGTAACACATGTACTACAACGTTAAAGAGTTTATCTACCATACCTTATTCAAGGCGGCTGGGATGAGGGTGGCTGGCAGCTGACGTACTGCACAGCTTTAGTCCGGGAACACCAGAACGAAAACAATAGATTTTTACCCTAGCAACCGCTGACCACTGGCGATCTGCGCCAATTCTTATCCATTCGCGTATTTGATGTAGTCACGCAAATGTAAATTCTCGTTCTGATTGATTATGACATCCAAAGTTGTTTACTTGTTCAAGCTGATCGTGCGAGATCTTATAATAGCGTTGCCACGGGAGATGTAGCACTGCAACACGAATACGAGCTTTTATGCAAGAGTTGCCTTTGTTTCTATTCTGGATATTATTCGTATGGTTTCAGCTCACGGCGCATGAGTTGAATGAATTCCCGGTCAGATGACATAGTCACTGGCAACGCCGAGGACCCTATGCAATTTGCTACCGAAGTGGTCAAAATTGGTCCTTTCGTGCAGGCCATCTATATATTGTACATTTTCACCCTATGATTTGCTCCGGTCGCAAATAAGCGATGCCGTATATAAGTACAGGTATAAATTTGTCGTTATGGTACAAGAAAACAGGATCACCCAGAACTCTGCAGTATAAGAGCATACTTGCTAAGTCATGCAAGTGCAGGCATGCATCATCGACTCTCGCCGCTCTGAGTATTGACTGTCTCTCTTCTAGCGTATTGTGATCTGCCGCAGGGAGCTCGCCTGTTGGTTGGATCTGTCAAGAGCGCAAGTTTGATTGAAGAAGTCAAGTCCAGGGCGTCTTGTTCTCCTCGATTGACGTTGGTCCAGTTGGATCAACACCCTACTCCTCTCCTTTTGCTGGGCAATTATCTCTTCCTGATATCTTCGATACCGTCATTTCTCACAAAGCGCTCAAATTCATCGCCACTGTCTCCTTCCTTAAGCAAATCCTTTGCCGCTTGTGGGTCAACTCCCTCAAACCCACTCTTTCCAGCATACAGCATCTGACCCTTCTCACTGCTGCCCCCTTCCAACTCTGCACTCGTTGATACCGGCTTGTTGCCTCGAAACCGTTTGCGCATGTCGATCATGCCACGCTTGCACTCGCCATATCCATGCTTGAGCTGAAGGCATTGGGTGGGAAGGGTGTCCACAAGAGGAGGACGCAGGCAATCGGCCGGTGTGTTTCGGTGTATGAGTACGCAGTCGCTCTGCTGCAGGCACATTGCCAACGCAGCGCCTATAGCCTGGTTAGGTTCGTGTGGTGAGGATGAGCATCGCGATGCCGGGCATGGTTGTTTTACGTATGTCTTTGCAGGAGGCGGGCATTGTGTGCGGCCTTCTCCTCTACTCCACGTTAGCTTTCACCTGTGGAGGTCGTGGTGGAGCCTAGTAATGACGGCTGTATGGATCAGGGCTACCCTCGAGTTAAGTGTTTCGCGATGCAACAATGAGGGATGCTTAATTGATCGCGACCGCTCGGCACTGTTGTAGCCGAACAGGGGACAGAGGTATCGGATTAGATTAGATTAGATTAGCCCAAGACCCGACATCGTCTGGTTGTTTTCTGGGGTCTATGAACATCATGACCCATGTAGTATTATTGTAACATACGGTTCGTTTTATGAGTTGATTTTGCAATGGGTTGGATCTATATCTAAACCTAAAGATACTAAAATCAAGTTTTCAACAGAGCTCCAGTGTTACAAATTTGAAGGGCCAGTTTTCATGAGCCCAGGAGGCTATGACTGTTCATCATTCAGAGGCACATTTTCTTGGGATCCATTGAGTGATCAATCTCACTACCTTGAATAGCCCCAGACATGCAGCTCAATTTTCGTCAGGGACATCGAATACTGTCGATGCTATCAACGTGCAAGACACATGGTCAATGATGCAACGCTACAAACCTGAGATTACGCTCATTATGAACAATCGTGTTGGTAGAACTGAAGCTGTCACACATTAGCTTGCACAGCGCTTTTTCGTATTTGAGAAGCGCAGAACGAAGCATGGGCCAGTGAGGGACCCTCTACTAGCGATACTCCCGTCTCACGTTCTCTTCATAGCTCACTGAGATTGGCCTTATACGGTAGAGGCACTTCCAAGTGAATGAGTTAGGGGAGATTGGTAGTCTTAGCAAATATCAAGATGAGCCCTGGCCGCTTTGACTGCATCAGTGACATACCGGGAAGCTTAATCCCACCCCCAACAGAATCTTCTGGTATTCTCATATTGTCGGCTCTCTTTCAAGCATTCCCGCGAGGGCAGCATCTGTCTTTGGTCCAAGAAAGGGAAACTATAGTACGAAAACCGAGCTGTGAAAGTTGGAGTCGAAGCTATATACAATTTGATCGTAGGTTTTCTCGATGGTGTCATCTTCGACGTCTGTTGTGAGAACGAACCACCAGGACCCTGGCTGCGATACCCAAATCAACGTCTCTCTTCAAGAACTTTCAGCCCTGCACATCCTGCTCACCATTATTTTGCCTCACTGATCAATTATTGTCTATTGCTAGCTTCCCATCCCTAGTGCTCCAGAGTTCAATTGGGATTAAGACTAATGCATGAGTCGAGACCTCGTCTTTCAATGTACCAAAGCTGACGATGACCCTGTGAAAGTCGGCCGACCCCTTGAAAAAAGTAGTGCAATGTTGCAACACAGAGCTCTCCCAGCCTTGCCACGAACAGGGGGAGTCCGTATTACAATAGCAGTACGGTGCATCAAAAGTCACTGGAAAGGTTCTCGATATGCAAAGATCATTGGGCTCCACGCACTCGCGCTCGCAAGCGCATCATCTGAGGCGCAAAAACCTAAATGGCCTTCGGCCGAGTGGGTAGCGCTGCCTGCCTCACGAGGCCGTTGTTCCAAGAATCCATGTCTCTATCGTGAGTAGATATATTGTGGAGGTTGAGCATCTCGGGAAGCTCAATTCGTGGTGGAGAAAAGCGCAATGTTTGTTGGACAGGTTTAAAGGTAATTTTGCGAATTGCCATATGCTATGACGTTTGGAGGGCCTCGGTATGATTTCGCCTATACCATCCTGCAGACGCATTCCATATCAGCTGCTAACCTCGGTCTCGTTTGGGCATGCTTTACGTCGTCGTGAGATGGTGAAGACGTGCTGTCAGAAAGTCGGTGCCAAGACGCTAGTTTCTGACCAATTGTATGAACATTCTGAGCTTCTGATTTCTGATTTCTGACAATGATCAGAAATGATCCTGATCATGCTGGTTGAAAGGCGTCATACATAGACAAGGTAGGATTCCTCGAACACGATAGATTTGCTCGGATAATTGGCAAATGGTCGAAATGTTGAATGTCGGTGTACATAGAGAAAGAGGTATATATATCTAGCAGCTGTTATCGATCTGGACTTGTTTCATCCTACATCTACATCTAAATCAAAATCAGCATCAACATCAAAAGCAACAGCAACTTTCTTTCCTACAGAATCTTCAAAGAGCAGTCATGTCGATTCAGTCGAAGCCCACCGTCGTTATCGTGCCTGGTGCAGCGACCTATCCATGGATGTACGACGATGTCAAGGCGGGCATTGTCGCGGCCGGCCATGAGGTGATTACCTTGCAACTGCGCACTGTCGATGTTAAGACGCCACCAGCGACGACACAGGACGATGTCGAGTATGTGCATTCACAGATTGAGCAGCTGGTGGACCAGAGCAAGGAGGTCATCGTCGTGATGCATTCTTATGGTGGTGCACCTGGCACCGAGGCAGCCAAGGGTCTAATCAAGACCGATCGTGTGACAGAGGGCAAGGCGGGTGGTATCGTCAGGCTCGTCTATGTGACTTCCTTTGCACCTGCGGTTGGCGAATCCCTAGGAGCTGTCAACCAGCGCGAAGGACTGACATTTGATTTCATCAAAGTTGAAGTAAGTCAGGCTCGTCCAGCTCTCACCCATGTATACCACCAGCCTCTATGGAAGTCGGCCGTTGACCACTCTTTCTCTAGGGCGATTACTTCACACAAGAACCCGAAGGTAGCGCCAAAGTCAACTTCAGCGATTTACCCCTAGAGAGGGGCATTGAAGAAGCCAAGAAGATGCCTTCACATTCGCTGCATTCTTTTGGTGGCGAGCTGACCTATCCGGCGTATAACTTCGTGCCTGTTTCTTACGTCAAGGCCACTCACGACAAGTGTCTCCCACCCTCGTGGCAGGACAATCGTATAAAGACGATCGAGACGTCTAGTGGAAACCCTGTCGATGTGCATCTTCTCGAGGCCGATCACTGCTGCAACGCCAGCAAACCCGCGGAACTGGCGGATATTATTGTTAAGATTGCTGCATCACAGCAGTAGCCATTCAGAACTTAGGGAGTTCAGACCCGACCGCAGTACAAATAGTAGCCTCAATAGAAAAGGAAACCCCATTTCTTAGCATACTCCGTTCCCATCCTCCATCCTTGCGGGTCCCAGCTCTCGAACCCAGGGATTACATCAAAGCTACGCATCATGAAAAGATCATAGAGGAATTCCTCGCTATCGATGATGGCATTGAGCTCGATTGCATGGTCCCGCATTCTAGGGAAAGGGAATAGATCAATCCAGGGATGATGCAGTAGCATTAGCTGTTTGGCTGTAGGTTTCAGAGGCTCCGGTATAGTGTCAAGGGCTGGGGGAGACTTCGTTGCAATACAGGTGCCACACTTCAGTCCCAGGATCAATCCATTTTTGAACATGGCCGTGTAGGCGGATGTATTTGGATTCGCCAGCAAGCGGTGATCCACTGTCATCGGTATCACTATCACCGACTCCACGCTGGGCGCTTCAGTAAAGACGTCAAGGCCTAGTGCGGAACTCGACGAGCTGGAGCACGGGTCCGGAGAGGAACACGACGGTGATGTCGTCAGGCAGTCGCTCGGAGCCTTGCTCTTGGATGCGGCCAGCCGTTTCCCTGGCGGTTGCACGTAAGCACTGTGAGAACTTCAATATAAGCAGGCCATTGGAGAGGGCGGCTCACTTCGGGCTCGCTGGGCAATGCGGTCTTGGATCTGTTTACGTTTCTTTGGATCCTCAATCCCGTGCCAGGATGTTTTGTCTTCGTCCTGGTCGTAGCGTGAGTAGACCATCCTGGTGGTCTGAGCGGGTTCACCCCTGGAAGACGCCACTCAGTATGCACAGCAGGTTGTCGGATACAGACTAACAAGAATCGAATCTGCGTTGAAAGATTCTAGTTCATTTTGCCGCGACGCAGATACATAGCATTGACTAGAGGATGATCGTCTGCAGCACCAAGAGGCTTAGGCGGACGTGGGGGAGGAAGCATTTGTAAGCCGGCACTTCTCTCACTGATGCCTCAGGCAAGCAAGTGACCGATTGGCTTCGTGCAGATCTACAGCATCCCAATCGCTTTGTTAACGCTTTGTTAACGCTTGGGAACGGGGAATATTGTGGTTTTGCCGGTTGGCTCCAGTCGTTATCCTCGAGACCAGAATCACTGATCTTAGAAGCACACTCTGATCAGAGCGCCTGAAAGAAGGCGGGTATACTCTAACCTGAAGACTCCAGCTTTGATCTCGCCATTGCACACTCTAAGCCTTATCAGTAGCCTGACAACGCTTCACTGATAGAGATCAAGGATGACCTTATGTTGCTTCATTCAAACTAGAAAGATCCAGGGAATTGCAGTATAGCCACCACATCAAAGCGTGCTCATTGGAGGTCAAATTGTGCACTAGCCCACGTCAAGCACGAAAAGGGAATGCGGCCGCATCGCCCGCCTTTCGAAGCGGAGGTGCCTCCAGCCAGTGCACCGGTTCCGTCGTACAGTACAGCGAGACGAAAATGACACCCAAAATAATGGTCAAGCTACACGACGAGATGGCATATATAGGTAGGTCGGAGGGACGCATGTTTCTATTTCGGTGAGTTAGGTACACCACTTCATTCTCTATACTGCCAAACCGACGAAGTGCGACGATTCCTAGCAGTTAATAAAGCTCAACATGGCTCGATTCGACTTCAATCCAGATACTGACATCCCTTCGCTTGCTGGGAAGACAATCTTTGTGACTGGAGGTACCGCTGGCATAGGAAGACAGACACTCCTTTCGCTCGCCGCACACTCGCCAGCACACATCTATTTCAGTGGCCGGTCACAATCCTCTGCCGATGCCACTCTGTCGGAAGCGAAGAGGCTTCACCCAAACACACCTGTCACATTCATCAAATGCGATCTGGCTTCTCTTGCCTCGGTACGTCAGGCAGCAAGTGATTTCCTGGCACAATCGTCACGCCTTGACATTCTCATCGCCAATGCTGGAATCATGGCCCTACCACCTGGTCAGACACAGGACGGATATGAAGTGCAGTTCGGAACCAATCACATGGGCCACGCTCTCCTAGCAAAGCTTCTCATCCCTACCCTCGAATCGACCGCCAAAAGCACAGGTGATGCACGAATCGTCTGGCTGACCTCGAAGGGATATATGTTCCATAGCAAGGGTGGAATACCTTTCGACCTGATGAAGACCGCCGACGGCACGAACATGCCAGTCATGGCACGTTGGTACAGGTATGGCCAGTCCAAACTAGCCAACCTCTTATACGCCCGCGCCATGGCAAAACACCACCCTTCAGTCACGTCCGTGTCGGTCCATCCGGGTGTCTCCTCTACAGAATTGGTGAGTGGTCTTGGGTGGTTTGATAGGTATTTTATCAAGCTCACGACCATGCAAGAAATGGTCAGTGTGGAGGATTGCGCTCTTAATTCTCAATGGGCAGCTACTGCGCCGCTGGGGAAGGGCGAGGGCCATGTCGAGAGCGGAAAGTTCTACCTGCCTGTTGGAAAGGAAACTGCTCCTACTTACGAGGGCAAGAACGATGAGTTGATGGATAAGTTATGGGACTACACCCAGCTAGAGCTGGCAGAGTTTAATTTGTGAAATCTAAGCTTTGTGACTTTGGTTGGAGACAACTTGGGTTGTGTTTGACAATAGTGAAGTTAAGGTTCTTAGGACACTGTATACATATGGCAAATCGAGCAGAGTGATCTCGCATCAAACTACTGCAAAGAAGACAGGGAGATACGGAGGTATGTGCCTGGCCTGGCCTGGCCTGGGTAGTGGGTAGGTATTGATGTCGATCAATTCCGAGCTTGTCGACGTCATTCACAAGCTGCCGTCGACCACGAACCTCGGCATACTCGACAGCTCCAAGCAGACGAAGGTACAATCGAGTATATCCCGCTCGATAGACATGCACCACATAGAAACATTTGATGCTCATTGACTGGGCGAATCCAAGTCGCTACTTCAATAATCCGGACCTTATTGCATGAACAGGGTCATTCTGCCTTCCTCTGTTACACTCCAGAACATCCATAGACTGGTGATGGTGAATTGTTATCAATTCAGATAGCAAATTGCCACGCTCCCGAATAGCTGCCACCAAATAACCGCAACAGAGGAGAGATTACAGTCTCAATGGTCATGGATCCTGAGGATGAAGATCCCAATGGCTTCAACTTGTATAATAGTCAATTGGTAAGAGCAGCACGAACAATAATAGCCTCCCTCTTGACAGCCTTCTGACCCGTCTTATTCTGTAGGACGCGTTCGAGCTTTACCATGTCATCCAAGAAGAAGAAGCATCGAGGCGGAAGCGCTTGCCAATCGGCCCTGCACTGCCGGCCCTCGGCCATGCAACGGCCGGTTCGATAGCGACTGCTTCGACCAAGTTGCTTCTCTATCCACTGGACTTAGTGATCACTCGAATGCAGGTTCAGCACCAGATACGAGGGAGCAAAGAAGCACCGTCCGCCGCCAGCGAGGCCGCAGCCGAGTACAAGTCGCTGACAGATGCTGCACGGAAGATTTACCGCAACGAAGGCGGACTCCGCGCCTTCTACACCGGCAGCGGACCCGATGTGGCGAAAAGCTTCGTCGACGCGTTCCTGTTCTTCCTAGTGTACACCTCCATCAGGGAAACGAGGCTGCGAAAGGCTGGTGGCGATACGACAAAGGGCAGGCAGCTTTCCGTGTCTGCTGAGCTGCTCATAGGTATGGCTGCAGGCGCTTTCTCGAGGTTCATCACGACGCCTGTCCAGAACATCGTCACCAGGCAGCAGACTGCAGCCTTGGTCGCGGCAAGGGATCCGGAATCCATCGCTCCGGAGATGTGGTCGCAGCTGTCCGTCAAGGACATCGCCCTGCAGATCAGAGATGAGAGAGGCATCTCTGGTTTCTGGGCTGGCTACGGTGCGAACATCCTGCTGACGGTCAACCCGGCCATAACATTCGCCATGCACAGCCTACTGTTGAGGCTGTCGCTGCCTAGACGAAAGAGGGACAAGCCTGGACCCTATGTGACGTTCATGCTTGCAGCAGTATCAAAGGCCATTGCCACTGCTGCAACGTACCCTATCAGTCTCGCCAAGTCAAGGGCACAGGTTTCGTCTTTGAACCATGAGGATGAGACAAATAAGGTGGCTATGCAAAAGCAGGAAACCCTTGTTCCTTCATCGCAGTCAAAGCGTCGCGCATACAGGATGAAGGCGAACACCGTGATCCAAACCCTGGCTGTGTTACTACGTGCGCAGTACAGAATTTTTAAGTCTTTACAATCCATATTTCAGCGAGAAGGATTGCAGGGGCTATATTCCGGCCTACAAACAGAGATGTTGAAGGGTTTCTTAAGCCATGGGCTGACGATGATGATGAAGGAAAGCGTGCATATTGGGGTGATCCAGCTGTATTACATCTTGCTAAAGATGTCAAAGAGATGGCCACCAATGCTCCAGGAGGCTGCTTGGAATGTCAAAGAGAAGGTGCAGAATGCAGCATGACTCCTTGTGATAAGATCTGGGGACAGTGAAGTCTACATACAAGGCGATGCAACTTGTACAGTAGCTGGAAGCGTTTGCCGTGCTGGCGTTTTAATTTTTGTTCCGTGCAACATACCCTCCAATGAAATCAGGCGTTTTGCTTTCAGATCGAATACATCCCAGCCGTGCTACCGGTGTATAGAGTTTCAATGGAGCTGACGCACGGTATGATTTGTCTGGAGAACGTTGTCTCCTGTGCAAGGCAATTCCCAACCCATTCTCATTGTGGCCCTAGGCAGACGCACTTCGGCCACACTCAACCTCTCAACAATTGCATTTGGCATTCCAGCATCTGAATCTTGACATTCATCAAAGACCTAGCAATCCGAGCTCTCAAGGGTGACTTTTGTTTGATGCAACCCCTGCTCAAATGGCAGCCAGATCTATGGTGGTACTAGACATATTCTGACAGTACCCCACCGATTGGAAGGTTTCGATGGCTTGCTGCAGCATAGCCTCAGATGGCATACTTAGTAATCCGACGCCTATCGAACCTCTCCATTCACCCTCACAATGGGATCAAGCACAATCTCACAAGAGCGTCAATGAAGCGATCTACTGACCATCTTGTCCCCTTTTCGAATGCACAGCTGCAGGGTGTCTGGGAGTCATTCCAACGCTAAAACGGGTCTAGGATGCAGCATGACCGAGCCGCACCCCCAGCCTGACAGGTCGCCCAGCTGGACATGGGAGCATGTCTCAGACAAGACGACGCCTCGAAGCAGCCTGCATTCACCGGTCCGCCCATGACCTGTTCAGCCACCCTCGCGCCGATCGCCACCTCGTCCAGACGATGGGCATGTCTCGCGAAGCCAGACAATCCAGCCAAGCAGTCCAGGTCCAAATCTGCATCTTTTTCTTCGTAATCTTTCCCAAATTGCTCATCTTCCTCCCACGAACCCAGCGAATGGCGAATGGTGGACGAGGGGGCCGCCGGCAGGGAGGCCGACGTATGCACTGAAATGCGTCACCGTCGAGACCGTCGTGGTGGGAGATAGAGGCGGCGGTGCCTGCATTTGCGGCGGNCCCCTNCCCCCCCTCCCATCTTCGTCATTCCTCGATTCCAGGCCAGAGTCAGGTAAGAGTCATGTGGCCGGGCGATGTGATGTGATACAGTATTGTTGGATGAGTGTTTTGGTATTGGTCTTGGTGTTCGTAGGTAGGCTACAATTCTTCTGCCTCTTTGGCTTACATCGCCCTCTCCCTCTCTACTTCTACTCGACGTTCTCTCCTTTGTCGAATCATCTCCTTTGTCACTTCAAAGTCCTTTCTGTTTTCCGCCCTGTGGATTGACATCCATCGCTCTACTGCACTGTCGCTTCTGTCCATAGTAGTGCCACTACTTGATCGTCCGGCCTTGGGCCGGGAAGCAATCATCACTGCCAACGAGAGCCACTTACGAGGATCAAGCTTGTCAGAGACCATGACAGACCAATCCAGATACCACAACAGCAAGCCTTCATCCGGTCACCCAGACCGAGGCGAAGCCTTCCACTGGCATGATGCCGATATGGACTTCGAACTCTTCCCTGGTCAAAGCCCTGCTTCCGGGCCGAGAGCACTCCATGACCCGAAGTCTACTTCACCACCTACAATCATGGAAGCAGAACAGCCGCATGCCAGGCTTAGGCATAGTCGATCGGAGTCATCACTAAGGTCACACCACACTGGTGGCAGCCACAAAGAAAGTGGCGACCCTGCTGTCCCAGGTCTGACCCCCGATTCCTCGCCAGAGATGCAAGACAATCTAGACGACGAACACGATCTTGAATTCTACCAGCCTACCCCGAGGTTTCCAGCGCCTACAGAGAAGACCCAGACAGATGCAAGCAAGCAGAGGCAGTACAAGACTGTCATCGTGGAACCTCCTCCCCGACTCTTCTCTGCTCTTGAGTATGGCAAGCGAGGCCATGACGGCGATGGCGATGACGATGATATCGACGACTACCTTGATGAGGAAATTTATGACGATGATGATGACGACGACGACGATCCACCACTCGAGTTCTACATCCAGCAACACCTCCAACCTCGCCGTCCTCTACACCTCCAACGTCCTGGACTCATCCGTCCAAGAACGCTGTCTGGAAAACTGCACTCCTGGCGTCGCCCCAGTTGGCAGATCTATCCTGTGAGAGAAGCGAGCGATGAGGGAGAAGCCTGATTTCTTTCTTCCTCACATTCTCTCGCACCTTTCTTTTCGGCGAGACTCGAAAATTGATGGCTCGTGTCTTCTGCCTTGCGACTAGAATGGTCAAAGTGTGTTTCGTGCGCCATGGTGATGAAATGCTGCGTTTTGTTTTGTTTTGTTTTGTTTTGCTCTTATTACGTTTTGTTGTTTGTTCAAGCTTGCCTTGGTTTCATCGTGACCATAGGCCTAAACACAAAACTTCCCAGAAGGGAAAGATCTGTCTTGAGTCAGATCTGCACATGAAAATCCATTCCTGACGAGTGGATACAACTTCACGCGACTATGCTGCAGACAGAGGGTTTGCAGATTTAGTCGATTCTTTATTTCATGAGTTTGACACCACAAAGTCTTTGGGGAAATAAAACAAGCCCTAACTACAAGCCTTCTGATAACAATCCAAATAGAAAGTATGGATGATCAAGCCTCACTTTGCAAGTAAGATCTTACCAATTGTATTGTGCAATCCCAAGGTGCGCCACGTGACATCCATGCCGATTGTTGTGACATAGATATGACGGTTGAGTGCCGACAGTCTTGAAACGTTCATACATACAGGCAAACGCTATTGTATTGATACAGTAGAAGCAGCAGTTCAAATGCGAAGCTGCATCACTCGATTCCTCAGGAGAAACAAGCCCCAGCGATCTGTAAAAGCCCAGTGTTCGATGCCGACACGGGATTTGTTGTTTAGAATTGAGACGAGATGTTGCCCCAATCACCCTGAAGCCTGCGTGTTGAGGATTAGACTGACAATGAGTCTGTTTCGAATGTTAGCGAAGTTTGGCAGATGTCAGGAAGGTTGGCCGGATATACTGACCCGTAAAGCCCAAGCACCTCGCCGAAGATTAGTATCAGCACCATACCAACAAAGATACGGGACTGCTGCATGTATGCACGCACGCCCTGTGGAAGTAGACGTTAGTGGTTGTCTTAATGCCAGTGAAGATGTACAGGGCTGAGGCCTTATTTGGAAAGCCAGGCCCGGCTGAGGCACTTTGAGGGGGTACTATAGACTTACCGAATCGCCAACGACGCCAATGGCGTAACCAGCCGCAAGACCGCAGAGGCCAACGCTGAGTCCACATGCCAGGTGCATACAGCCCTGAAACAGACTGTACGTTACTTGTGGTGGTGGCTTCATGTTTCCGGCAATAAGCACAGCCACCACCAGGGCATACACAGCGATAATTCCGCTCATGACGACCGGAATCAGCGACTTCATGATCAAATCAGGCCGGAAGGTTCCCACTCCTGCAATTCCAATGCCTGACTTTGCCGTGCCGTATGCTGCACCCATGCAGCCAAAAATCATCTAGAGAGAAGGTTTCGTTAGTTGCGTCCGAGGATTGTATGCGTATGGTTCACTCGGTCTTGGTGATAGTTCAAGCCCAGTCCTTCATCCAATCTGTGATATCAAGCCTGGGAAGGTCATTGATCCAACTTGAGGGGTATCACAGAATTCGCTCTCAATACACGGCAATGCCATGTCAAGGTGGGTGTGAGCAGTTGGGAAACACATACCGCGAACGCTATCCCGGCCTGTACACTTAATTGTCAGTCTATCGCTCGATTTGCTCGCAAGAAAGTTGTCCATACCATCCCCAGAAAGGGCGCAAATGTAGGTGCTAGCTCTGCCTCTGCCATGATGTCTGCTCAGATTTTCCTGCTCTTCTCTTGTCCTGGCTGCTCTCAGAATGGGAGAACGGATGCCTATGTCGTCGCAGAGGTTTAGTTGGCGGTGGTGCTGCCTGCGCAATTGCCGATGGAACGTTCGCGGTGCCTTTAGTAGCCGGCGAAACTGTGCGTCGGAAGCGCGATCGCGTGGGTCGGGTGATGATGAGTGGACTGAGGTCGGGTCTGTCGAATCGGAATGCAGTTGCGTGGGAGCTTGGAAGCGAAGCTGTAGTGAAGTCAGTTATCAGATGATTAGGGCCTAAGGCAGACATCAATCTTGGAGCGGTTGTCCAGAGCTTATCGGCGGGGAGATCCGGATGGTACGGGTTGGACCAGCCGATGACACGTGACCTGATCCAAATCTGATAATCCGCTCTCATACGTTGGATTGTAAACGTGGATAGAGTTATACTCAGAGTTTAACTGCACCAAACCAGGGATACTACAAACCAATGCCTCGCAGCTCTGGCATTCACCTCGGTTAGATCTGCAATACACCTCGTCACAATTTCCTCTACACTATCCATGGCGAGGTGAATGGGGGAAGCGGCCAGGTAAGCGAGTCGCTGATTGGCTGCAGGGGGTGCCACGGATGTCCGACCGAACAGTGAGAGTGACATCTCTTGGCGATTCTGGTTTCGCAGCCGTCCCTAATCCTGGGTCAACAACTACTCGCTTCTGGCCCTCACGCACACATCATCCCGCCGCTCTGCTCGATCCGATACCGCCGTAGTCGTCTTCGCACTCCTTTCTTGGATCGCTAAACGCCGAAACGATCACCGCTTCGCCGTCCAAACGAGACTGGATCGCATCTGGTCGGATCAGAGGAGGATTAGCCGTAGTGCCGATATCGAGGGTCTCGTGCAGAGACAGCAAGAGTTACCCTTTGCGCGCCGCCTCCACACATAGACCGTCTTTCAGAGCAGCGAATGGGCGTAGACTTTCTACCTGGGTGACGTCGCCGACCAATTGAGGCCGCAAGGCCAATGCGTATGCGTTTCAGGAACCCTCCCCGCAGCATATCGCAAACCATAGACCTGCAAAGATGAATGGCCGTCAGTACCAACCACCGCCGGCTTCGAGCACACAGCGAGATGCTGCCTTCAGCAACATCTTTGGCGCCTCGCCTCCCCCAGGTCGGTCACAGACAATGACCAGTGCAGCATCACAAGCCTCCCAGGACCGAGCGCAAACAATGAGTGGGCCCGCCTCGCAATACATGCAGCGTGCGCCACCGATGAGGCCTGGAGCTATGCCGCCGCGCCAGACTGGACATCCGCATCCTCCACGTTCTTCCGACGGACCTCCTCATGGCGTTGTGAACCCGCCTTTCGCGGCTCCTATGCCTGGCAGCCCTCATCGAAGACCTGTGCCTCTTCCGGGCCAGCAGCAGGGTCTTCCCCAGCCTATTCGTTCCGATCGAGTCCCTTACGGCCAACCGCAGAGACTTGATCCTCGAGGCGGGCCCATGCCTACAGGCTCATATCAACGATCTTTCACTGCTCGAGGTCCCCCGCCTCCAGGAGCCGCAACACGAGACGATCCCTTCCGTAGCCAATCACTGGCAAGCCAACCACGTCCGTTGATCATGCAACCCAACCAATATCACCCTGGTGATCAATCACGTACATTCAGACAACCTCCTTCATACCCGGGTGCCCACTTGGCTCGAACAACAGCACAGGGGCGGGTGGTGCCAGATAGGCCGGTGGACGAGCGCACCATGAGCTTGAGTAGCTACAACAGGGGAGATTACGATACAGGTGCCGGAACCACAACCATGAGCGGTAGAGTCATACCTGGCAGGCCAGGGCAATTCAGAGAGGCTGGCCCGCCAGATGTCTTGCCTCACGCTGGCCAGCGTAACTACATGCCTCCTGGTCACAGTGGGCATGATCATGTCAGGGCACAAACAATGACCATGGCTAATGGCTATCATCCTGAAGCCCAACGCGTACCGAATGGAGGGAACCCTCATCAACAATATGCGGCCAATGGACATAATGCAAGTAACGGAAGCACAAGTAGCCGGACTATGAGCATGGCAAGTACTATTGCCAGCCCAATGGAGTCACAGGCTCCTCCACGACCGAGCGTATCGAGTCAAAGCTCAATGGGAGGCACCACTAGACAGAATAGCCAAGCGTCGCACACGCCCAGCACCATGGTTGCGCAGAAAAAGCCAAGTTTGGTTTACGGAGCCTTGCTTAGCAATGTCGCCGCTGCCTTCCGGGATCATGTTATGTTGAGCGAGAAGGAGAAGGATGGGCTGGTC
The DNA here is from genome assembly GCA_001660795.1 of Leptoxyphium fumago. Classification (NCBI taxonomy): domain Eukaryota; kingdom Fungi; phylum Ascomycota; class Dothideomycetes; order Capnodiales; family Capnodiaceae; genus Leptoxyphium; species Leptoxyphium fumago. Next base: position 356,664 of record LSHF01000006.1, on the reverse strand, counting down.
TATCAAAATGCCTTCACAGGCTATGCTGCTGTTGATTTGATCTCCTTTATCATTCGCACGTCTGATCGTAACCTGGCCCTGCTGCTGGGCCGCTCGCTCGATGCTCAAAAGTTCTTCCACGAAGTTACCTATGCGCAACGATTGAGAGACTCACCAAACGAGATCTATCAGTTTCGGGAAAGTTTAGGGACTGGCTCTCAAGAGACTCTTGATGGGAATCCTGGCGGAGATGTGAATGGTGTCTTCACGCTGTTGACAGAGTGCTACTCACCGACCTGCAACAGGGACAACTTATGTTATTCAATCGCCTGTCCTCGCCGTCTTGAACAACAACAGAGGCTAAACTTGAAACAAACTCCTGGATTGAGGAAAGAGGCATCGACAGAGTCATTACATGGAGATGACGATGATTCCGTCGGGACTGAACAGAAGCTCTGGATCAACACCGTATCGGCTGATGTTGCGGCTCGAACTAGTGACATGGAGAAGAAACGACAGGAGGTCATCTCTGAGCTGGCTTACACCGAGCGTGACTTTGTAAAGGACCTTGAGTATCTCCGTGATTTCTGGATCAAACCACTTCGTAACCCTGAAATCAGCCCAATTCCTGAACACAGGCGAGAAAAGTTCGTTAGAAGCGTCTTTGGCAATGTTCAGGAAATCCACGCAGTCAACGCCCGTCTTGCTTCGGCATTGACAAGACGGCAGCAAATTCAACCGGTGGTGGACAGGGTAGGAGACGTGATGGTTGAGGCGCTTGGTGGTGGAGGTATGATCGCTGCCAATGCTATGGGAGCGCCTCAAGGAGGTGAAGGTTTTGCAGGTTTCATCAAATATGGGTCAAATCAACTCTACGGAAAGACTGAATTTGAGAGAGAACGTCAAAACAACCCTGCCTTTGCCAAATTCGTGGAGCAAACCGAGCGACTCAAAGAATCCAGGAAGCTTGAGCTCAACGGTTACCTCACCAAGCCGACGACAAGATTGGCTCGATATCCCTTACTTTTGGAAAACATACTGAAGTACACTGAGAAAGAGGCTTCCCAACACGACGCCAAGAATGGCATGCATTCCGATCAAACAGATATACCGCGTGCCATAAGCCTGATACGAGGTGTGCTTACACGAGTGAACGAGGAATCTGGCAAGGCCGAGAATCATTCCAACATGCTCAATCTAAATGCAGCCTTGAAATGGGGTTCAATTCAATACATGGACCTCAAGCTGACAGAGGAGACGCGTCAGCTAATCTTCAAATCGATGTTGAAGAAAGGACCAACTTCAGAGAGTGCAGATGTTACGGCGTATCTCTTCGATCATGCAGTTTTACTTGTAAGGGTCAAAAGTCTTGGGAAAGGCCGAGAAGAGCATAGGGTCTATCGAAAACCCATCCCCCTCGAGCTTCTTATAATTAAAGAGATGGACGCAGTACTACCACGACAAGGCATCAGTAAACGACCTTCGAGCTCGATGGTTCCAAGTCTGTCCATGGGCGGTAGAACCGCAACTATGACTACCACCAAATCCAGCGCTGATCAGGGATGGCCTATCACTTTCAAAGGCCTCGGAAAAGGCGGATACGAGATCACGTTGTACTGCACATCTCAAATCCAAAGGGAGAAATGGATGGAGCATATAGCCAGCCAGAAAGACAAGCTCGCAGAACGGCACAATGTTTTCACAATGGCCAAGTTGTCTGATGGCTTTTTCAATGGATCAGTCAGAGTCAACTGCTGCCGGCCAGTCGATGGCGGGCGTAAGATGGTCATCGGCACGGACCAAGGTGTCTACATCACTGAACGCAAGCCCAGAGACAGGTCAGTCAGGCCGAAGAGGGTTTTGGATCTCAAACTCGTGAGCCAGATCGAGGTTCTCGAGCAACATGGAGTGGTGATTGTGCTGGCGGATAAGGTTGTATACAGTTATCCTCTCGAAGCTGTACTAGAGGTTGGTGAGGATGGCGCCGCAACAACAGCTGCATCCGCGTCAGCCGCATCGAAACGTGGACGCCGCATTTGCCACGCGAACTATGTCAATGCAGGGATGTGTAACGGTCAGACCTTGGTTTGCTGCGTCAAGTCAAACTCACTGAGCAGCACTGTGAAAGTGTATGAACCAATGGACTCGATGACCAAAGGGAAAAAGAAGTCTGGATTGGCAAGGATGATTGGCACTGGTCAAGAAGTCCTCAAACCCTACAAGGAGTTCTACATCCCAATGGAAAGCAACAGCATACACTTCCTCCGCAGCAAGCTGTGCGTTGGTGGTGCCAAGGGTTTTGAGATCGTCAGTCTGGAAACCCTCGAGACACAATCTCTTCTGGACCAAGCAGATACTTCACTGGACTTCGTCACTAGGGCTGCGAATCATAACAGTACTTCACACCCACTTCGGCCGATCTATATCGAAAGAAACACATCCGAGTTTTTACTCTGCTATAACGATTTCTCCTTCTATGTCAACAAAAATGGTTGGCGAGCTCGCGGGGATTGGAAGATTCTATGGGAAGGGACACCAAATGCCTTCGCAACATGGGGCGAGAAGTACATCCTTGCCTTCGAGCCTGAATTTATCGAGGTCAGATCTAGCGAGACCGGCGGTCTTGTATGCATTGAGTGCCATAAGGGCATCCGATTCCTACATCAGAGTACAAGAGAGGTAAGTCCCCACGCTGAGTGCATCCTTCTGATTGACTACGCTAACATCTTCCTTCAGATTTTGTTTGCCTACGAGGATGAATCTGGGGACGACGTGATCGCGAGCTTGGATTTCTGGGGCAGGCCGCAGAGTCCACAGATCCACACACGATAATGACAAAACCAACAACGTCGTGGGTCGATTGAGAAGCAGTAGGATTGGGGGAGGCAATAAGAAACCGGCCTTTCGTATTGTTGAATCCACCCCTGTTCTGACGCGTCCGCATAATGGAAAGCATAGCATCAAAAAAGATTTCAGCATACATGCTTGCTCTCATGCCTCTTATAAATAGCATACCTTTTTGCAAGGCGACTTGAGTTAGGCATCTTATTAGACACTGCCTTGTCCTAAGAAAGGCGCCGTGTAAACCTGCAAAATGACAATTTTGTGAGCTTTCATCTAAATGTGTGGGCGGAATAGGCTGCTTGTATCATTGTGAGATCATATCAGCCGACATAACCTTTTAGCAAGCAAAGACCCAGCAATCAACTACGAAATCCAATGGAGGTTGGACATAAGGCCATTGGTAATGTACGTGTGTAGCGAATTCATCGGCGACCTCCTGTTGAGGACAGCATCGGGCAATGACTACCATAATACGCCAAGCGCCTGAGAGCACCTTTGATTTCAGAATCCAGCATTGATTTACAGCATCCAATCCAGAGAAACAAGAGCAAATTACCTAGCAAATAGGGCTAGTCCACTGGGCTCATTACCAGGCAAGAAGGTGCAAAGAGACATGCCGCCGAATTTTGAGTCGAGCGAATACTGGGACAACCGGTTCACCGCAAACTCCCAGCCGTTCGAGTGGTTGACATCTGGTGAGAAGCTCCACGACGCGATCCGGATTTGCATCGACTCCATGTCTGTCGCCGCTCCCAAGATCTTGCATATCGGCTGCGGCACCTCAGATCTCTCCTTCCAATTGCGCAGCTACGTCCGCCGGCCGGCAGATATCTGCAACTCGGATTACTCGATCAAAGCGATTGAGCTCGGACGGGAGAGGGAACGTGAGCTGGCGGCGCAAGACCAGAGGACCGGCAATGGCGACGATCATGACGACGGAGAAGGAATGCGTTGGAGGCATGAAGACTTGCTTTCCCTGCAAACCGTCGCCACTGCGGTGCAGCAGACCGACCGTGATCGTCTGCCACCGTTCGATCTCATCCTCGATAAATCCACTGCCGATAGTATTTGCTGCGGTCCGTACGTGGCCGTCTCGCTTCCCTATGGATCTGTGGACGACGAGACAGGCGGGCACAGTGGCAAGACCGCAGGCTCGGTTTACCCTCTCAACCTGCTTGCGGTGCACTTGGCGGCTCTGACCGCGCCGACCACAGGCAGGTGGATAGTCCTGTCTTACTCGGACGACCGGTTCCCTTTCCTCTCGCTATACCCTCGGACCGTCGCCGACGGCGTGATCAGCCTGAAGCGGTGCGGGCTGGATTTCCGGATCCCAAGACTCTGTGGAGGCTAGAGTCAAAGCAACCTGTGGTCTCGGCTGGGCCACCAAGCAAAGGCGACAATGGCGTCGTCTATAGACCTGAACTGCAGCACTGGCTTTACGTGCTGGCCAGGACCGACGAACCTGTAACTTTTACGAAAGATTTCCAGTGATTACTTCTACATGCGCTATCCGTGTGTATGCGCTCCCCACGATAACTACTCAGCATCCAGAGGGCAGGTCGGTGGGTTATCGTTCACCTGGATACCACCTCTCTTCTTCTCTTTGCTATCTGGCAGGGGTATCTTCCATCCACCCTCATTGTCAGGGTTGCTTAGCCACAGTCTCATCAGATGCCTCCTGATCCTCGGTCGGCCCTGCTCGTCCACCGAGCCNGGAGGGTAGTCTTTGTATGCTGTCCTGGCATGGTACACATGGCTGTTGGCCAGCAACTGGATGTCACCCGGGTCGAGGATCATGTGAAGCGCGAGCCTGGAGCAGGTCTCGTCCCATTTCTTAAGCGCGTACTGCTGTTTTTCCGAGAGCGGTGGGATGACTGCGTCTGGTCCCTCACTGAAACGCTGTAGCGACCACAAGTTCATTGGGTCATGGCGCGCCCACACCCGCGGCGAGCCTTCAGGCTCGTTCTCCAGAAACAGGATGGCGGACTTGTAGTAGGGCTCCATTCCCTCACTCACCTCGCCCTTACGGTCGAAGTACCACTCTGGCGTGACCAGCGTGCGGATCACCTCTGGATCCTCTCGCTGTAGCGTATTGAACACATGGTGCGTCGAGGCGATGTCCGATTCGCCACCCTCAAGGGACTTCGCAATACACAGCAGACCAACCAGGTCACCACCGTCGGTATGGAAGTACTGTCTGAAAGAGAATTCCCCAGTCAGTAACGATCCTGCCCTCCACATATTCCATGGCCAGTACAGAGAGGCTGGTGTACTCACTTCGCATTCGTCCTGTATATCCGCACCTTGTGTGGCTGCGTGGGATCCTCACCGAGGTCTTTCACGTGGCCAAGAACATGGCCTCTACCGTTCTGGCTGAGAAAGTAGCCGATGCGGGTGCCGATTCCCATGTACGCCGTGGCGGATTTCTGCAGTCCCCATTCCCGCACTGGTAGACCTCTGAACAGGATGAATCCCTTTCCATCAATGATCTCTGCCTTGACTGCCGCGAAGAAGCCGTCCAATGTGGGCAGATGGAAGTTATCCTTAGTGATCCCAGTCAGCGGCTTACCGGCCGAGATGTATTCGTCCGCCGCCCGCGACAGCTCTGCTACTTCAGCTTCGCTGAACGAGTGCACCCATCGCTCTGGGTGTTCCCTATAATCCTCTGCCTGCCACACCGTAGGCCCTGAGATCTCGCTTGGAAAGTCTTCATACGGTCGAATAAGGGCAGGGACTGCCGGGTGTTGGCCTGAGGTCTGTAGGGGAACATCAGTAACATGTTGCACAAATGTATGCTGTATACCTAGTAGGTATCAACAGAGAATAGATGACCCCCACCTTCAATCCATCTGGGAAGACCTTTGTATCCAAGCCGCTAAGGCTCGGTTNCTTGATCAAGGGGTACGTTGATGACGCATCGAACAGACTGTCTACTAATGCCGGAGCCATGGCGAGTTGTATGGGAGAGGATACAGCAATTGCGACAATACACAGACAAATGGCGAGCAGGAAAAGGTAGAAAGGTATCACATCGATCGCATAAAGTATCGGATATTGTTATCGTTCTACCCTAATTCGTCAGCACATCGGCACATCACAGCACCAATTGTTGGTTTTGATTTCGTTTCCAACTACGTTGCTCACGACGATGGAGCTGGAGCGATGGCGTGCTCGTGCTGGTGGAGAAGCCTCGATGAAGCTATCACCGAGACCGGCTCTGCAATGCAGCGAGTGGGATGGCATCGCGCCCCTCTTTAGGCAACGCGCTAAGATGGGCAAGCTGATTCAGTATGATGCATGTACAGTACTTTCAATGTACGCTTTTAAACATTGCCGACCGGCTGTGTTGCCTCAACGACTGCTAGAGCCATATCACAGTTATGTGGGATCCAGAATTACGGACAATCTAATTCTTGATATCCATTCGCCAAAACGCGCCCAAAACATGCATATGCTCAAACTTTCAATCGTGGCTGTAAATGAGGGGTGCGTCGCGAGCGTGAAGAAGCCTTGGCCTTGTATACCACAATCAATGCCCTCCTGTAGTAAAGAAGAGGTTCATGGCTAGACAAACAATCATGACGATGAGCCCGTAGACTGCAAGCGCCAGGCTGAATTTGCGCAGCAATTCGCGTCTCCACGCTCGGCTCTTGGTCTTTCCACTGATCACACTTCTCCACGAGCGACGTTGACGCTCTTCTAAGGGGGACACTGCTTCGTCCTCAGATGACGAAGATGCGCCACCTTCGTAGTCCTCGTCGTCATCTTCCTTGTTCAATCGTTGTTGGTGTGGTGAGTCAGGTGCTGAGATCTTGTAGTAGAAAAGGCCGGGCAGGATGAAAGAGATCGACGTAGAGCCGGTGGAGCCAACATAAGCAAGGACCTTGTCTAGACTGCTAACTGTCATGGCGACAATGTACGACAAAATGAGGATGATGGTGGTGAGAATGGCAAATCGCAACTCGCTCAGCTCTTCAGACTTCGGCCGAGTTGGTGCTTTGTTCCCATTCTGACCGAGGAGGCTGTTGCGGCTGGGACTGCCTGAGGCTGGGGTGTATTCCTGGGCCCTCCGGCCAGCGGGCCTCCATTTACTGACGGCATTTAGGGAGGCTCTGCATGGGTGTACCTGCAATGGGTAGCTAAGTGCGACCAGAATGACGATCGCAAGACGACCAATGGTTGATGCAACTGAAGGCACGTATTGTGAGACAATGTTGCCTACAATGTTACTGCCAAACGACAGATAGCCTGTAATAGCGACAAGACAATAAATGCTTGCTGCGCTTCCAATGCTTGTGGTGACAACCGAGGTGGTCCTGAATGGGGTTGGGTTCTTGATTTCATTTAGAATGGAAAACATCTAGAAGAGGTCAGCAGTTGTTGAAGATCTGGAATGCGGGCGGATAGACGTACGTTTTGATGGCATGTGTATGCAAAGACAATCACTGGGAACATCTGTAAAATAGAGGTAAAGTTGCCTGGTTGGATCCAGTGCACTTCGCCACGCTCTTCGAGGGTATCTTTAGCCGCAAAGTGATACACGACGAGAACGATTAGGTATGCAATTGATACTAGAGCAACGAACGAAGTATACTTCAAGCTGTCCAGACGCTTCAAGAAGGATAGCGGAATCAAGAAAAGCCTGGTGCTGTCAGCAAGAGTGCCAAAATATGGATTTAAGGCACTTGAAGGTGATCACTTACATGAACAACGTAATCCAGAATTGTCGCAAAAGAAGGAACTCACTGTTCCCAAGATCGGCACTGAAGCCCTGCACAACGCCGGGCATGAGGTCCCCAATGATGATCAAATAACTGACACCAACGCCGAAGCACTTGATCGCAATTGCGCCATCAAAGATTACACTCGCATTGGGGTAGGTGATTTGACTGAGAGCGAAGAAGCTGGCACCGCCCTTGTCTAAGAATCTGGCGCATTGGGTTTGGAGGTAAAGACCGAAGCCACTCGTGAGAGCACTCCAAAGGATGACCAATGTTCCGAGGAGAATTCCCATATTACTCAAAGCTTTGGGCATTGCGAGCACACCAGCACCCACAATGGTGTTGAGCAAATTGACCACTGACGATACCCATGAAGCGTTCCCTTCAACGCCGTACTCCTTTTTGTGTCTCCTCCCTGAATGCCTGCTTGAGGCTGGCCTGCTGCTTCCCACCGAAGCAGGCCGACCAGCTCGCTGCTCGTCCGCCGTAGCGTTCATCGTGGCGTAGGAGGTCATTGTGGCGGCGTTGAACCGGTGTCCTCTGGTCTTCTATCCTCGGTGTGTATGTCGGAGATATCAACAGGAAATCCTGTTCAATACCAGTCGTCCAAAGGTAGCCTCACTGTGATGGCGGTCGCATTGGTTCCAGGAGTAAGGGAAGGGGTAAGGCGTCAGGGTCCCTATCGCGACAGTCGTATTGTCGCGATCGTGGACCTGAGAAGGGTGCCTTGCTGTTAGGACGGCAAGAATGTTGCTTGTTGGGAAGGAAGAAAGAAAGGCATCACGTAGATGGGACAAATGACCCGCCCGCGCCACCAGACCGTCGAATGATGCCTTAATTGGATGCCTTAGAATCTTGGTTGGTTGCCTGACGCATGACTACCTCTCGCTAGACCCTAGAGGACCTGAGGCAGAAATTCTGAGGTTCAGCGAGCCTCGTCTGAAGCAACTCGAGACGACAGCTAGTAGAACGGTATTTGCCATTTATAAAATGAACGTGTTCCATGACGTTGGTGGTATATTGCTTGCTCATGGAGCATAATGCGTTGCCGCAAAGTTATCAGCTTACAAAGCTGGGTAGAGAAGAAGATACTGTAGCACCCTTTACAGCTTGACAGAATTGAAGTATGGTTTGGCCAAGTCGTGCGTGTCTGACTTGCAAAAAGAGACATCTTAAGGTAAAGCATCTCCTGATATAGTATGAAAGCCACTCTGCAACCGAATCTGATGTGATCTAGTGCGATGTGATATATCCAACATGTTCCCGGTGCAAGAAAGCTGGACGGAAATGTGCCTGGGATCCTGAAGACGATCCCCATGATTTGCCATTCAGGAGCGAGAACGCATTTGCTCAGGGCCGTCCGAGACGGCCACGGAAGGGACCCCCAAAGATCAGTTCACGTGGGCAGCAATCCCAACCCCAGACTACTGGATTGGTGCTCAATGACAATGGATTGCCACTTGCGCCTAATACACCTGCAGATGTGGACTTGCTGTACATACCTGAAAGGACTGAAGAAATTGAAAGGCCAATTACGACTCGTCTCATGGATCCGTCTCTTCAGTACTGGTTGTCGCAGTGGACCTTTGAGGGAGTTGAAACATCCGCTGTAGAGCAGGAATACAGCCTCCACGTTATCGACCAGTGGCGGAACGCCGGTGTGGACTCAAGCATACATCACGCCTTATCTGCACTGAGCCAAGTCGTCTTTGGTAGAGCATGGCGGGATGATCAAGCTTTGAAGAAAGCCGCCATGGCATACATGTCTTGCATTGAGAAAACACAACAAGAGGTTGCTGCTCGACCTTCCCCTGAGCGTATTGATCAGCTGCTCGTGACCGTGATGCTCATGGGCACTTTCGAAGTAAGACACTCAGTCCCAGACCAGCAAACCTTTGAGCTAAAGACGTGATTTAGAACATTACCTATGAAGGAATTGGCCTTTCTCACAGTCTTAGACTTTCCGACACTGTAGGGTCGCGCTTTTGGAAATCTTTCAGCCACCACCAGGGTGCGCTCAGTCTGCTACAACTACGCCATCAGATGGGGTTGAAGAGCAATTCTCCCATTCACAAATCTGTCAGACGACAGATTGTAAGTATCAGTGACAGGAGTTACCAAGAGTCTCGTGAGCTCACTAACGTTTACTTCCAGATTAGAACATCTATTTTAAGAGGCACGCAGGTACCAGACTTTCTTCAAGATGGCTCAGATCACGGGGAGGATGGGACCATGAAAGACCTTGATGACCTTATGGTCCGCACCGCTTCTCTGAGGTACATCTCGATGAAGCTTTTTCACGTGTTGGACGTTTCAACCATCGACGGACGCCGGCCATGCATCCTCAACATAGCAGCCGAGGCGCAGAACTTGGACTCTGATCTTTCGTGCTGGGCCTTGGACTTTGGCAAAACGCCCTCTACCACAGACTCAACAATCGCCAAGAACACTGCACCATTGCCTGATTCAAGCCGGATCAACCCGGACCATGGCCGCACTGTGGCGCTCAGCCGATGTCATGCCCTTCGATTGATCGTAAACAGTATCTACATTCGCGCTCTGGGCAAGTTGACTCATCCAACTGAAGCGTCTTCTCGCTTCTACGCCGCCCAACGAACTGCACGTCGCGAGACAATCAATACAGTGGCGCAAGAGTTGTGCTCTATGTTAACCCCCCTGTTTGGTCCTGAGCATGGGCTGCATCTCTCCGCCGCTTGTCCACCCTGCCGTTGTGATGACACCGATGGAAAATCACACGGTCCCAGAATTGTTCCTCGTGTGGCAATGATGCTCGCATGGCCGCTTGCTGTTTCGGTCAGCTCGGAGCATGTAGGCTCTGAATGGCGAGAGATCCTCAGAGGATGGTTACACACAGTCGCTTGCTCACTGGACGACTCGATTCTTGCATCTATAGCGAATGGTGGGGAGATGAAGTTTTGAGGCGATTTAAGTGCTTCAGCTGGGCAATACTTGTAAAAGAATCAGCAACTTTAGTCTAGAATAGAGTTACACCGAGCAGATGAAGCTCTCAACTATTACCTGCCCAATTGATCGATGAAGCTAAAATTAATGGTTCAAGAGGGGATTCCACGCTGGCAACAACATCCCTTAGGTTTTGTGATTTACAAGGACTTTAGACACTTAGGAAGAATGAATTTCTCCTTATACATGCTCGATTATTGATGATGGGTATTGGAAAGAGAATGTGGTTTTGCGATTTTCGTTCCGTCATGGCCTCTCCAAGGAAATGTTGGCATAGGAGAAGGGGTGCTGAGCATGGATGTTACTTTCGATCATTAGCACAGGGAAACATAAGTGTAGGAACTCTATTTCCAGCCATAGATACAACATACCAGTGCGGAAAATATTTTGCGCTCTTTCAAGCATCTCCATTCGGCTTTTGCAATCCAACTCTGGTCTTCGCATTTGGAGACATGAAGCAATGGCAGCGAAAATCGACAAAGGCAGAGAAAATGACAAGGATCGGATATTCCACCGGATTCTCAGCGGATCGGAGCTCTATCAGACCATTCAGTCGTCCGACCAGGATCCCAATCATCGCTCAAAGCTCTGGCTGCGCCGTTTCTTGTCGCGTTTGAAAACACATAACCAGAAAAGAGATGAGGCGACTCTTCAGCTTCGGTGGGTGATCTGTTGTGGCAGCCGAAGCAAAAGAGAATACGTGAGCTTGAGTCCATGGCTGGGTGACCTTCTTGGCCTGATGGTTCGGTAGCCAGCAAGAGCCGTCGAGTTCGGAGCGAACAGACGTAGGTGGATAATTGGGCTGTTGGGAGGGGGATGCCAGTGGGGGAATGTTTTGTAGTAAAAGGCGGGAGGGGGGCAAAAACTCAAACGGGTTGTGAACTCACTCCTCTACGCTGCTACACTTGATGTTGCCTTCAAAGTGCCAGTCATTGTCGCTGCTGATGTAGCTCTCATGCCACCTGTGTGTCCTGGTAGTCGTCCCCTCCTCTGCATGTTGCGGCTGTTTCTCACTGCATTTCCTTGCACTAGCCATATATTGCTGTGTCCGCATATTCTCCTCATAGAAATCACCCATGGTGATCCCTTCCTCACGCACAATTGCCGGACGGATACTCTTCTGCCATCTTCGGACAAGGTGCAGGTCTCTGCTTGGTGGCTGGCTTAGATACATCTTTCGCCAACTGGCTTCTGGGTACATGACGGCTGGATTCGACAAAGGAGGCGTTTTATCGGCTGGAAAGGCGATGCAAACATCCCAAGACCAGTGCTCTGACCCTCGCATTCCCACTGCACCTAGTTGGCGCTCAGAACGGCTTGCAGTCGTCTCCCCTGTGCTTTGGGATGGCTCAGATGATTCGAGGACGTCATTGATCACAACCAGGGTCACGGTTGGGTAACATCCTGGAAACGTACGAAGTAATAGACGGTTGTTCTCAGGTTTACGACCTGGGCGATTGTTCACTGCATAGGCATCAAACGCCTTAGCTTCCAAATTCCAGTCTGGTGCAAAGAAAAGTGCTTTCTGGAGGCGCAAGCTGCCAAGGGTGGTATGTCGGAACGACGTAGATGTCCGTTGGCTAAGGAGAATATCTTTCTGAGGAAGACACAACAAGATCTGTTCCAGCAATTCCGGGATGCTCAGCACTTGAGAGACGGCGGAGTATGAATTTGGCTGTACTGTAGACATGACTGAATCTTGTTATTGAGACTTGACGGTTGTCGTTACGGCCTTCACTCCTATCGGTGCTTGGTTGTCAAGTCCAAGACGATCAATGGCACTCCTGAACGATTGTTACTGTTGACTGATTGAAAGCTACGAAGAATACCGAGTAATGATTCTTCCAACAGAAGAATTGTGGGCGGAAGATACGGATATCATAAGGGTGGGAGAAGGGTGAAAATGAAGGATGAGCATCACGTTGCCATCCTTATCAGTCAGGAATCGCGATCAGGGCTGACACATGGGCGCAGTAGCATATGTACGGCGATGGCGCATAGAATTAGGAGAGGATCTCACGCCGGGGCATGACATGAAACAAGGCGAGGTGAAGTAAAAGAGGACAGGTGAGTGTTGTGGAATGAGCTGACCTCACTGTGTCCCATGCGATGACGTACGAAGGATGATGGAAGGAACTTTGTCAAGACAATGGAGGGGTGAGCGGGGTGTTCTTGCCTCAGGCCAGAATATCGTAGTATAGATGTCAATACAAAACCTCTTGTATGTTTATTAGAGTAGCTGAGACAATAAGCTGATAGGTGGATGGACGACTGCACGCTGTTTAATTCATAGCAATCGAGAAGTAGCTGATCAAAGTTTGTTGGAAGTCTTGAGTGACAATCTACCGACAGTCCTCTGAGCTTCAACTGCAAGCTGGAACATCAGCGACAGCAACTTCCAACGCCGATTAATCGTTGCGGCAGCTAATAGGTGGTAACCCAACATGCCTCGGGTTATGCACATTCTAGGGCCAACGTATCTGCTCACTGGGTGCCATAGCCAGGTGTCATTTCATATTCATGCCGGCATCATGCAATAAACTGTCCATTGGAACGAAAGCGTTGGATTTATTGTGGCGGCTGTTATGTCGAGTGCAAATTACTCGTACAAACAAGATCTCGTACTGATGGCCCATGTCTCGATCGTGGTTGCGCTTGATCTCAGTTTTTGAGCGCAATTGTCTTTCACAGATCGAAGCATCGGTTGATGTGTTTAGTGAGGGGTGCAGTATCAACGTGCGAAAATACCACAGAAGCCATGAAAATAACGCCTATCACTGGGGACAGCTGTTGTTGTCATTGACGTCCTAGCACCTGAATCTGGGGGCTTCCAATCTGTAGCGGCTCGTGTCTCTGGTGGCAGCTAACAAGCGATAGGCCAACTTAGGAATTTAGTAGAATTCGAAGTGGGAGTTTCGATGAGTGAATCAGATCAATGTCCATGTATATCCGCTCTAGAGTGCATAGCGTGAGACCGGTAAGACGCTTCCTGAGACTTCCAATTTCACCAAGTCCAGCCAGAAAGTAATTATTCAGACATCGCCATCACTGTCCCGCTTCCTAGCAGCTTCGATCCTTCTGACAGCAATCTCGCAAGCTTGCAATTTGGCTTCCAAGCCTGCCCACATGTCACTCATCTCCAGCACACCCTCCTCGTACCAAGTCTCGAGCACGCGTGCGCTCCTGCTCCTGAGCTCTTGAAGCTCCCTGCTCTGGCGGGCCTGTCTTACACGCGCTTCATTAATGCTGTCCCGCTGTCGGAACAAATTGGCAGACTGCTCTGTGGGAGGAACGGTGAGGGCCTGGAGCTGCTGTAGGTTGGCGGACAGGGTGCGGAAAGCTTGCTCATGGGCGAGAACGACGTCCGTCATTACGGTTGGCGGAGTATCCGGTGTCGCCCTCACTGTGGAATCTGCTTCCGCGAAGTGCTCTGGGGTCTTCCTCTGAAGTTCGAGCACTTGTGCAATCCCGTGGTGCTTCGAGGCCAGGTGATCCAGGGCGCGGGTAAGGTTGCGTAGGCGAGTTGCGGCCGGCGATCCATCTCCCTGGGGACTCCCTTCTCTCACTTGGTCAAAGACTGTATGGCCATTGATCAGGTAGTCCACACGCCGTAATCTTTCCTCTAACAGCTCCACTGATTGAGAGGCGGCCTCTCCATTGGCCATTGGAGCTGCCATTCCCGTGAATTTGGCGGAGGTAGAGGACCAACCGACTGAACGTATGGACGCCGGCGTCAGACACAGCCTTCAAATTCTCGCCAATCTCTAGACGCTCTGATCATCATGGACGCCACTTCACTTTAGCTGCACGATGTTCACCTTCAAGTCGAGGGATTGGATCGAAGACAAGTTGCCGAAGTCTTGGCAGGCAGGTTCATGCTGGAGCTATTGAAGGACCTGACCCTAACCCTAGTTCCAACTTCCCGTTTTCCGTTCTGGCAGGCATTGCGAACGGTGAACGGTCAAGGTTCTATTGTGACAACACAACGATCATCGGCCACCTAGCACACGTATAGCAAGGGAGCATTGTTGTGAGTGAGATATATAAACGTCCTAGTTAGACTGAGTCCGTATCTTTATGATGGTGGTAAAGATACACTATGTCGCCCCTTCCAATCCCACTACGAAGAGGAGCTTTTGGACTAATGTGATATAGAAGGTCAATAATTCACAGATCTCTTGTGGAAGTACATAGTCTTGCTCTCTTATTGATCGTCTATTCCCGAACTCCTTGCTAGTAATCCATAGATACCCGCGACAATCATCTCGCTGGCTCCGCATCATCCACCGACACGCGCTTAACCCTATCATCGGAAGGAAAGGTGATAAAGGTAGTTCATTTCCCCATTCGTAGTGCGAATGAGATGCTCCACTCAATCGAGCCCAGCCCATTGCGGCATTCCGCAGTGCTTTTGCAGGGACTCACAGCCACGGGTACTCGTGAGGCTCGATGGTCGTGCATGTCATATGGCAGACGGGGAACCTATCCACGTCGAGCTGGGCATTGTTGTGAAGGAGGTCAGCGACGAAGGGTCTGACGCCAGACTTGATGTCGTTGATTTTGGACTCTAGCACTGAGACGCCTTAGAGCTCATAGGGAACCTGTCGAGGAAGGGAGCCAGCGCGCTACGGTTGAGGTATTCATCTCCGCCTTCGGCAGCAATACATCGGAAGAATTCTAGACCCATATCTTCCGCATGATGGGTACGGTCGGTAGTGACGGCTTGAATGACAAAGTGGCGATGGGCCGCGACTGCCATCCAGCCGTAGATGTCACTTGCGTACGAATTGCGACCGAATGAGTCCCTGTCTGCTAGTCCTAGCGTCTTCTCCCGCTGCAGATAGGTTGGGTAGTGTGTTGCGATCTTCATTTCGACGTCGCGTGCCTTTGATAAGAGATCATTGCCCTTCTGTGCTAGTAGAACAAACGCTTTGCTGTCTATTTCTTCAGTATCAGAGCCATTCCCTGCCAATGCTTCTGATACGAGAATCTTGACTTCCGAAGTGCCGGACTTGCCGGCAGCGTGGATCATGGCCTCACGAAAGATAGGCCGTGATTTGAGGTCGGTTGAAAATCTTAGCCAGCTTATTGGGTCTGTAGCTATAGACCGCCATAGACTTTGATTACAGGCTAGCAGCGCTGCTTCAATGGGCTTAGTAACGAGATCAACCTAATAAGCCATATTAGCGTTCTGCTCGACTGTGTGCAGCTTCTACAAGAGTCATAGCCTTACGCATTCCAGGTCCTCTGCAATTTTCTTGACACCGACCGCTTTTGTGACAATCGGCTGTATACCCTCAGGGTCATCCGCTGATCCAAGATCCAGAGGCACATGATACATCAGCCCGAGAACTTGCTCAATGTGCTACTATGTAGTTAGCTAAGGATCACGTTCCATAGGTGACTCAAATCAACCCCGTACCGTATGAAAGATAGGAGGGCGAAGACCGTTGTTGAAATATAGAGGCATCGACCCCCTAACGGTCGGACCACCCTTGTCATCCAGTTCGACTAGATCGAATGCGATATGATCAGGCTGATCAATATCACCTTCATGTTGCTCATGGCCACCTAAGTGGCCTGGATCCTGGAGGCTTAGACGATACCTGGTGGTAACCCCTTTTTTGATGGCAATTCTAGAGAGCGTAGCTGCATTGGTTTCCGTCAAAAGACGAGCAAAATATGGACTGGCCCGCCGTAAAGTAGCAGAGTGAAGTTTAAAAAGGCGAGAATTGTTGATAACAATCAACGTATCTCCATCAGAGAAGTCTGGGAACGCAGACTTAGGAGGTAGTGGAGGGCCAAAGGGTTTGCCGTGCGTAAATTCGTAATGATCACGCCTTGAGGGCATGTTGTCAACGTGTCGATCAATGCGACGGCCAATGCAATGGCCAAGAGAATGTTGAGGTTGGTGTGAGTTGGCGACTAGCGTACCAGTACAGATGATCAGGTAGGTAGACTTGATCCAAAGTGACACAGATTAGCTGGAGGTAGGTGACCTGCTTAGGCACGCGAAGGTGCAAGTGGTTGGAATCGCACGTGCGTCAGGTCCATGAATTTGAATTGGCCCACTAGATAGCTGGAGTAAATCAGTCAGAGTGAAGTCACAAAGTGAAGCGAGCAGACAAGGGTGTGACCCAATCCTCACAAGCCGTCGCCAGTAAAGAAGGTAACGAGGCGCAGACTATGCGTGCTCGTATTTTTTCAGATGAGGCATCGGCCTATATACTGATGATACCGCATGTGAGCAACCACATATATGCATTCCGTTGATATGTTACGCGTACACACATGGAGTTAAGGTGAATGGTTTTCAGAAGACTGTAGGTACGTGCAACTTGCAAATGAAGAGCGGATACCTAGTTGTCAACCTGAAGCATAGGGATCGTGCGGCGATTGAACTACGTCGAGCATAAGGTTCGATGTACCCGCTTCCTCCGGGACGACATGGAGGTGCATGCTACTGGCGTTGTCTTTGCCGATAGGATGGAGGATGTGATATTGTACAACCGAACGGTCAACTGATCTAGGCGGGATGCGGTGACTAGAGGAGGGTGGGAGTGTTGAGCTGCAAAGAAGAACGGCGTCAGGGCTATCGATTTGTCGGTATGGTCGCCAGTACACAGCATCCGCACGTTGCATACAAAGGCGAGACTTGCCCGCCATGGCAATACATACCGCCTTTGTTTCGGAGTTTCGCGTAGGTGCAGCACTTGGAACCCAACTATAATCCTGGAAAGCAGATCAAAACTAGCGAAGTGCTGTAGTGTAATGTATCGTTAGGCCAGGCCAGTTCTGTGGGAGATTCCGACAGGACAGAGAACCAAAGCAAGGAAGGGCAAAGCAAAGCAAAACATAGCAAAACAGAGCGAAGCGAAGCAGTACTTCACCTCACCGCCAGGAGGATTCGAGGTCTGTCTCGATGTTGGGTAACGACAGGCGGGTATGGGAACTGAGCGGTGTAACCAGACGAGGCGGGACAGAAATAGGTAAAAGATAGACGCAGAGGCAGGATGCGTGCCAAGCCCAGACTTGCAGGCGGGATCAATCGTCTGGGAGATTCAAGATGTGCCTTCTATATCGTCCAGTAATTGCTGTGAACGTGTCGATCAGGTAGAAACATCTCAGTGCTTTGTGGTTCTGTAGTTGGTCGGCCGGTGATCGGATGAGGAAGTTGGCTCAAAATGCTTACTTTGCAGGTTCATACGGTAGGCTTTGGATCTCGATATTTCGTTCAAGGCCAACCCGCGAGAGGAATGGTTGTCATCGGCTACACATTGGCCTTTCCACATAACGCTTTTGTGCCTTCAGACCGTATCTTGCCTGTCGACAACAGGGCGGTCAGTTTACCGGACTTGATACAAAACCATGCGGGTCTTCGCGTCCAGAGGCATTTTCACACCCGCTTGGGCTTCACACGGTTGGGTGTCATGATATGCCTGCAAAGGCCGTATGTTTTTTTTTTGGGCCAAGGACGGCTTCTGTTGCCCTCGCATTCGTGGCTCCTGGTTCGTAATACGTTGCCTCTATATGCCATTTCTCAGCCATTGTAATCCCACTCAGCCGCATGTTTCGGATCCGAAAGCATTTAACAAACATTTCTAGCCTTGTTCGGACCGAAAAAAAAACCGACACGGTCAGCTCGAATCATTCTGTTACAAGCCAACCTTGGTAGCATTTTACGGGAGTAGCGATGACAATGAGTTAGAATCGAGGTCACTGACGAGACGCGTAACGAGAGGGAGAAGTCAACAGTCCGGTGTTGGTCACGCTGCTTATAATGCCTGTGCCTGATTGGCTGGTTGTATGGCTCATGACTTGGGAAATGTCCCTTTGCCACATGGCACCCTGTGCACATTTTGTTTCATTTTGATTGTGGAAATAATACCTCTTGTTTTTGACCCTCTCTAATACTCACTATGGGAGCAATGCTAGATTATGTCGAAGAGCCATTCTCCTAGACAAAGATTACTTCTCCCTTTTGTTAAGTACCTAGGCAGAGAGGTCAAAGGTCTAATAAACATTGTGAATACATTATCACCGCCTAAGGGCTGGCATATTTGTAGTTGTACTGCTCCTTCGCCTTCTTGCCGATATCGATCAGCTTGGTCTCCTGGGCAGAAAAGTCCGTGTCATCCTTGAGTCGCTGAAGGTAGGCTGCGTTGGTCAAGGAAGGAGGGTTGGGGACACTGATGCCCTTCTGCACAGCAGGACGGTCATTTACACGTTTCCACCAACTGTGCAGATGAGGGAAGTCGTCTAGTTTGATTCCGGCAAAGTACGCAACGTTGACCCAACTGAAGGCGGCGATATCCGCGATGGAGTACTTGTTGCCCACGATGTAGTCGCGAGTCGCCAGTCTGGCGTCAAGGACACCATACAGACGTTCTGTCTCGCCGACGTAGCGCTGGGTCGGGTAAGGGATACGCTCCTTGGAGAATCGGTAGAAGTGGTTGGCCTGGCCTTGCATGGGACCTGTGATGAGTGTTAGTGTCTAGTTGCTATCTAGAAATTGCCCTCGAAACCGAGGGAGGCTGGAAGCCACCGTACCTAAGCCTCCGTGCTGCCACGCTATCCATTGCTCACACAATGCCTGCTCTGGGTCTGTGGCGAAAGAGAACTTGTGCTCTGGATCGTAATGGCGGGTGAGGTACTGCAGGATTGCTTGACCCTCCATGATGCTCAGCGCCTTGCCGTCCTCGCCCTTCGCATCGTGGTCGATCAGGACTGGGATGCGCCCGTTGGGGCCCAGTTCCGTGAACCACTTCTCCTTCTGGATATTCTCCATGATGGAGATGCTCTGGTAGACATATTCCTTGCCATAAGCCTCTTTCAGCTCCTCTAGAAGAATAGTAGCCTTGTGACCTTGAGAGATTGATCAGCAACTGGAGCACTGGGCCAAAGTGTTAAGACGGGAACTAGTTACCATTTGGTGTGCCAAAGGTCAACACCTCGAGGCCCTTGTTAGCTATTAAGCCGCTAGGACGAGACATGTTGTCAGAGAACGACCTGAAGTTGGGGCGAGACAAAGGGTTCGTTTGCGAAGTAAAGGGCGAAATGGTTATATGTCTGGCAGCGAGTTGCAATCGCGAGATGGCAGAGCGAGGCATGGCACCACTTTATCCAAGAACAGAGCTGCACGTACAGGCGAGCTGAAGCGTTTACATGCTATGGGTCAATGTACTTTAGTGCTAAAGCCGAGACGCTTCGAGACTTGCATTTCTAAGCATTTCATAGCCCAGCCCACAAGGCCAGCTTTTCAAATCTAATGCTTCACAATGAGGGATAAGGATCCGGTTCCGGTCGTGAAAGACCATTTGTTGTCTTATCAAGTTGACAGGCGCGGCTTCTGAGGAGGTTTCCGTTGCCTGGCGGAAAGACCACTGCCATAGGACGTCATCTGAAGCCCCAGAAACCTTGGAAGCTTCCGTGCGTCTGATCACCGGCGTCATGCAAGTCGATACCTTCCCATGCAGATTGTGGGGCCCATTGCTTTGAACTGTAGGTAATAGATAGACCATTGGGGTATCCCTATGATCATACGATGTGTCTAGCCATTCTGACCGTGCCATGCAGCGTACTGTCCAGCCATGCACTGTGATAGACTCTGACGCAGCTAGTAGTTACGCTCTTGGAAATAGAGGGCTGAAGATTGCAATGGATGGGATCCAGCTTTCATCAGGCCAGAACAAGCAATTCAGACAGAAGCTCTGAGTAATGCACGAAGTGGTTCACGTTTACCAAAGTTATGTATGTATCAAGAAGTCTTGGGGCCTATCAGACATGTGATTGCAGTTGATGGACCCTCGAATCACCTTACCATACTAATTTCGACACTGTACGCACTCCACTTCCCCTGTATACATAGACTGAGCGACGATTCAGAGCAGGCCAAAGAGTATGAATGCTCGAACCTACCAGCCTAAGTCTTTTCGTTCCCTTCCAGGTTGACCGTTCAATTTGACCCTTCATCGGCCCAAAGCCACTTCATACAATACTTCACGAAGACATCTCATGAACATGTAAACACCGATATTACTGTAACTCCCACCCAAGCTTTCAGCTCATTCCAACAGTAGTTGGGGAAGGCAGCGACAGGAAACATTGAATGACAAAAGAAACCTCGGTTGTCGATACTCGTTCATCTAAACCTTGTTCATCCTCTAGTACTATTTACACTTCGAGTACAGTAGGTGCTATCGGGTGGGGATTAACTCCATGTGGACATTGGGTGCAACGCTTTGCCAGGAGTATTCCGCGATGCATCTAGTACCAAGTCTTGTGACCGAAAACCAAGCGGATCATCAAGTAGGTCGAGGCTAAAGAAGTCAGCTTTTACCATTCGTAAGGCAAGTGCACGCAGAGGTATCACATACCAAAAGTGGTGGCAACTGTGGCGGCGTAGTATGGGTAGAGCATGAGCTTGGCGCGAGGGCCCTGTGAGAGAGAGTTCGTCAGTCACTCTTTCAAGGTAAATGCGCTCCGCTGTGCTTCAAAACCATTCCACCAGGACTGTCCGTGGTGGCAAGATTCCAAGCGTGATTCCAGCATATCTTTTCCACTCTTTTTTCGTTTCACTGCCGCCCATTATGTCTAAGGGACCGTAATGTGTCCCCATAAGAGTCGAGTTCACCACGCACCTTGTCCCACTGCCTCACGCCATCGTGGGCCTGGTGGAGTCTCTGCCACTTAGGCACGTTCTAAAACCCAACAGATGTCAGTCTTTCGTCCGAGATTGCCAATCGTGGTGCGCGTCGAGATGCATACGTTCGCCCTGTAAAGACCAGGGAAGTTGCTGTCGCATTGGGTGGTCAGCACAGCTCTCCAAGAGGCAATAAAGCGCCAATGCGGCTCTTAAAAGCTTACATCTTCCTTGCAATGGTGGCGCGCATGTTTGCTGAAGGTGCGGACTTCGGTAGAGAGGAGATTGGGGTGGTGTTCCTGGAGGAGAAGACGAAAGCCAAACAGATGGTGAGGTTGGAACAGTCGCTGAAGCTTGCCGGGAGCAACGGGATCAGCCGGGGAAGAAGCTTGGCTGATTTGGCGAGTGACGGCGGCGGCCTGTGCTCGGGAGTTCTCCAGTATGCGCTGCTTAGGGAAAGTCTCAATAAAGTTGGGGATGTGCCATCGCTGGATGATACTCTCGCTTTGGCCAAATACTGGTGGTTAATATCTGTTGTTCAGCAGATGAGAAGAATACATGCATTATAATAGCTCAAATGGCTCCTGATAGAGGCAAGCTCATTCATCGGTGCGACTTGACTTGTCGGCATGGGGAACAACTTCGAACAATGGCTTGCCAGGCCGTCGACGCTGCGAATGTTTCGACATCTTCTTGCGACAGAAGAATTCGGCTACCGGTCCTCCAAATGCCTTGATAAACCGGCAACACAACGAGTGAGAATCCAGAGCCGCACTCTCGCCACGCACAGTGCGCGACTGGCACATCCCTCGATTTTCCATCTCAGCCTCGATGAAGTAAGCGACCGACCTTCGCGATACGGTAGAACTGGAGCACGTGAGCCCCAGCGGTTGTCTCGGAATGTGGAGGAACAAACACGGTCATTCGACTCCATGCGATATCAGTCAAATGTGAACGGCAAATCGAGAACTGGGAGACTGGTCGATGATCAGAAACATGTCAATGACTACGGCCTCTGGAAAAAGATTCTACAATTCAGGGAACGTGTCGATGGAGAGTTGGGAGTGCTCGACGTGTGGAATGGCATGCGTTTACGAAATGTCAACCTACCGACCACAGGGCCTCATGCAGATGGATTATGGACGACATTCATACAGAACTCCAGAATTGAAGATGCTGTACCGATTGAGGCCCGAGTGGATTGTCTCCTTGACCAACTTATAGCTCACGCCGCATACCTGAAATCATTGGATGAGTCGGTATACAGTGGATTCGCAACTCTGGTGCTTCGTCGAGTATTTCGCCTAGGGCCAAGCCATGCATCGGTCTATATGAGACAGCTTGAGAGAGCTGGGCTCCTCCATGATTCAATATTGGTCGAACTAGCAGAGGACATACTAATGTCGAAAGACGTCAGAGAGGCAAAATCCTCGTTTCGAACCGAATACGTCGCGATTGGGGCCAAATGCTGTTACGATCGATTCATCAAGGTAGCAATGGCTAAAAATGACTTGAATACTGCTCTGAATTGGCACCGGTTCTTTGTTGCCCATGGTGATCTCCCGGGGGAAGAATTCGCCATCTCTGACCATGTCGAAAAACTAAAGAAGCTGTCAAATCGAGGCACACATCCTTTAAAAGACGGTTCTGGCTTGGATAGACGCGTTTCTCCTATCACTCGGTCCCACATGAGCGAGATCGTAGGCGATGTGCACGGAATAAAACCTAAAGAGTTCAGCGACACATTTTGCGCTCGGATATTCGCGACGGGCGCTTTCAGTCTCGACTTTGCCATCCAAACCATACACTTTCTTGGAGTCCAAGCGATTGGGCCGATATCCCTTCGGGAGATGGCATTGAAGGCAACTTCCATGGAAGAATTCAGGGAAAAGCTTGGGGTACTCAAATCCAGTGGTATCAGTATCTCTGATACTGTTTTTACCAAGCTCATACGGCAATCCGCTCACGATGAGGATCGAGACTTATTCGAGATGTTGCTGGAAGGCGAGCATCACCCTGACACCTACGACGATGCAGCATTGCAGAGGTCCCTCTTGCGCGAGTTTCTCTATGAAAAGCAGTTTAAAAAAGCACATCTTGCAATGTCAGCTCTCACAACGCACGGACAAAAGTCGTCTAAAACGGCCTGGAACGCTATCGTTCAGTATCATCTCGAGGAAGAAAGTCGGTGGAGACAAGTGCCTCGTCTCCTTCAGGAAATGCAATCGCAGCAGCTACCCCTGCAAAAAGATACCCTATCTCAGATGCGAAAAGCTTTCTTGCCCCCACGACATGTTTCCAAGAGGCCAGTGCAGCAAGAGACACCTTCATGGATGAAATTTGATCCCTTGGATCTCCTGACAAACGTCGCTATGTATAGCCAGGAGCTTGGAGATTTCACCGTCGACCATGGGCTGTGGAAAGAGATCTTGAAGAGATACGGTATGGAGCTGCGAATCGACGACTTAACGCGTGTGACGCTGTGGCTTGCAAAATGCATTATTGAACGCAGCCGGCAAGTCCCTACTCCCGCCCCATATGTTGAGTTGGGCACGCATGACCCGGCTATTACAAAGTCGATCACGCTACATGCTGATCGTCGTCGATACGTTGGGGCAGGGCATAAAATCTTCACGTCTCAATTCCTACAAGCCTTGTTCACGTGGCCTTTTAAGGCTGCTGGGGTAAGCCAACAACTGGTCTTGGATGGGACTGAACGTAGCAGCAAGGCGAGCTCCCGGCCGTGGGCTCACGGACTAGTTCTTCTGAAAAAGCTTCGAGGAATTGGGATCATCGTCGAGGATGAATACGTCCGAAAGGCAGTCAAATTGCGATTGTGGATCTTATTCGGGCCGGCATTTTCTTCCAGAGCAGTGAACAACGAGATGAAAAGAACGAATCAGATACCGCTGGCGACATATATCAGACAAACCCATGAGATCTGGGGCTATTCAATCTTTGATGTCGATGAGGATCTACTTGCTAAAGAAGGGGCGGAACTCTCGGTCTCTGACCAAACTCGCCTGTATAAAGCTATCTTCGGCGAGTACGCGCTAGTTGGGAGAAAAAGAAGAGAATTCGTTCAAGTCGGTGACTGGGCTGCTCAACCCTCAAATTTACCCGAAAACCATCAAAGCCCCGTCTTTCGCTCATTACGAAAGCCCTCTACCCGCGCATCCCTTTGGCAGAACTCGACTCAGCTCGAGCCCTACCAACATCCTCGTGCCAGTATATCTGGCTCTGGGGACCCTGTGCTTGCCCGCCCACGCAATCAAGCAGTTGACCCAGAAGTTTGAAGCAGCTCTATCTTTTTGACCAGCTTTACTCTTTGCTTGGGTCGTCAACAGCGTTCACGGCTTTCTGCTCATTAAGCGAGTTGACATCCGCAACCCAGTCTTCAAGATACTCAGGTACCCCCTTGGTCTGGTTGTAGTCCGCCTCGATTGGCTCCCCAAGCACAGTATATGCAGGGACGACACCGACCCAGGTCTTGGCTCTCAAAGCCTCGTCCTTCATGTCGTGCCTGTCGTCGCCCGGCCCTCCCTCTCGCGTCTTGGCAGAGGCGGTGTCGATACGCACTTTCAGCACGCCAGTGGATGTCAACTCGGCCTTAGTAGGTGGGTGACGGGATTCCTCCCAGCGTGCAGGTATGGTGTGGTTGGTGATCAAGCGCAGGGCGTACTCGACCTCTTTGGGATCGGTGACAACGCTGCCGAACCCGAAGACGACGGCGGACCGGTAGTTGCAGCTGTTGTGGAATGGCGAGAGGGCCAGGACATATCCATCGACTAATGTCGCTGAGACACACAGGGGGAGCTCGCCACCTGCAGTGATCTTGAACAGTCGTGCAACGGACGATCCGTGGAGGTAGACGAACGGCTTGGAATCCTCGCCGCTCTCGTCGCCGTCCTTGGGATATGTGCCTAGTGCACCCAGCATGGGGAGCACTGTAGGGAATTGTGGCATTTCATCGTCGGAGCGAGGACCATTGAAGGCAACATGCAAGATTGGCGCGGCGTTCACAATGGAATGAACCAGTGGGGCGTCGTAGACTGTCTGCAAACATATTGTATTAGTATCCACCTGTAGATATACGAATGCCTAATGACGAGATAAATTCGAGTCCATCACACACACCCTTTTGTTGAGTCGATTGCCTTTCGACCTCTCATCCGGGACGTAAGAGTAAGAAGCTTCAGCAGTTGGTGCCATGTTCAACGCAGTATACCGAAGTCCAGCAATCTCCGGGATGAAGGTATGTATAGATACGAGAAAAAGGTCGGTTTTCCAACTGATAGAGCACAGGTGACAAGGTTCTTATATCCGTCTCGAAGTGACGATTTCCCAACGAGCTACGTATGACTCCCACTCGAAGCGTGTATCCTGTGAGTGCTTGACTCGCCCTCTATTCCTTCAGCGAACGACAAGCCTAGGGGACCGGGTAGGATGGAATGACGGATGGATATGGCGAAGGCCAGCCAGTTCTGTCACCGCGTGGACCTGCTCAAAGCGGCAGTGCTACTGTGTGGGCATTGTGGAGAGGCATGGCTCATCTGGCCCAAAATTACCATAAACCCCCGTACAGCCATCCATCCATTGGGTAATCGCGTCTTTATCGCCTGTCACTGGCTGGCCTTATCCATGCACACCTCCGTGTGCTCAGGCACATGTTCATTACCTTAGGTATCCCATGCCTTTAGGATCGGGTATGTCACCTGCTTATCGAAGATGCTTAGGGTGCAAGAGGAGAGCTCCGTGGTCGAGCTGCTGTGATGAGTTGAGATGCTTAGGTACGCAAGTCGCAGTCTAGGTAATGATGGCAACAACTTCAATATCTTACATCCATTTGAGGTATAGTAATACAGGTCTCAATGCTTTGAATAGGGCAAGTAGTCGATCGATCGATCGATCAATCAATCAATCAGTCCTTCCTCTCACCGTCCTGCTTGATCTCGAACAGCTCATCCGCCAGCTTCTGTACACTGGCATCAGCACACGAGGCCAGACCAGCCTTGATGGCCTGCAGCGTCTGGGGCGCGAGGCCCTTGGACGAGAGCGAGTAGATGTCGATGCCCTGGGGCGTGAACAGGGTCTTCGCGAAGAGGGTGACCACCCACTTGTTGCCGTCGCCAGCACCAGCAGCAGCACCATCGTCGCCGCCCTCTTCCTCGCCCCACCCGATCACCTCCCATCTGCTGCCGGCAATCACGAGCCAGCCCTTGCCCCTCCAGTTCCACACGTCGCGACGCCCTGGCTCGGCTGCCTTGTCGACGCCGTTGATGGAGTGCACTTTGCTAGACCCCATGCCCTGATACGTGACCAGGTCGTCTACCCGGTCGGTGTCGGGAGGCTGGATCGACGGCGATGAAGCCTCCAGCCGGCTGTACTGGATGCGCACGTTGCGCTTGGATTTCCACATCGGCAGCGTAGAGTGCGTCACATGCCATGTCTCTAGCAGCCATTGCACTGATGGGCCGTGGTATGCGTCTGGCTGCGTTGCTGGATCGCTTGGGCTCAGTGGTGGGCGAATCACGACGGGTTTTATGTTGGTGGACATGGCTGCACAGTGCTTGCGTTGGTTGATGTAGAAAGGACCGCTGTGACTGGCGGTAGGAGGGTGTATATATCACTACTAGCTAATGCCGGTCCATCTACTGAATCTGTAAGGGATCTTTGCACTGGGATGCACTGGGTTGCACTATTGTCTTGAGACTAAACAAAGTCAGGTGGCTGGGAAGGCGCACTGAAGAGCTCATGTCCATTCAAGGCTTGCAGTTGTTTTATCATCCGCCTTCAGTCAACCAGGAGGGTAGGAGGTAGAATCCGACACCACTTCTATTTACAGACCGACAGGGTCCTGGCCAACACAGAGGTCCAACAGCCAATTGGTCATGCTACTCGAAGGGCTGCGAGAGGGGAAGATGCATAAGGTGTATGGCCGGTGACATCACCAGCATACCGCACCAGCGCTGGGCTTTCATTGTCTGGCTGCACCGGAAGAAATCCCACTCTTGTGGAAGATGAGGTCTCGAATGAGTAGAGACCCAGCACTCGAGGCCAGAAAGACACAAGGAACCAGTAGGCCATGGCCAGCAGCTACATGTAGCTTTCTTTACCACTCCAGCGTGTACTGTAGAAAATACACACGAAGATGGAATTTCATTTCAGGCCAGAGATAGAATCAGACGTCATCCCCTCCATTAGCTCTTATGATGATACAATACAACTCACGGGGCAGCGAGTAGAGGGTACTGCACGGTAGAGTGGCCCCTCAATCCAATCGAATCCTCCTCCACCACCACTACTACATCCTTCAAGCATCAACTCCATCTACTGTCTGTCCATATTGCCTCCCACTGTCGTTGTCGTTACGATACCTGATCTACCGACGCGCCTCTGCTGTTCTACGCTGCTCCCTCTCGGCCTATCGTGACTGGACTGGACTGAACTGCATTTGGGCTGGACTGGCCACAGATATCACCTTAGCTTCGTAGACAAAGAACCTCAGCCTGTCCCATCCTACAGCAGATATCTGTAGGATTCGAGTGGCACGGTCGACCCGTCCATCTCGTTCACCAGTGCCCACTCATACAACCTTATCTGGCGACAATATATACCCAAGAAGGCTGATCACCGCATACGAGAAGGGCCTGTCGAGTCAAGACCTTTGTACCCATCAGCATCCCTTTGATTACATTTTGGCCCTGGGACTTACGCACTTCCTCGTCGACAGAATGCGATGATCCTGGAAACACAGCCAGAATATACAGCAAAATACACGATTCCCGCCGCCAGATTCCAACATCGAACATAAAGCTCGCACGGCGGGTCGTTGATCCTCGTGACTCCATCCGCAACCACGGCGACTCATCCAGCATCAAACTCTCCATCGTCTGAATACCCGTCCCTGTCAGACAGAGACCTGACCAAGCAGAACCTCTTATCAGAAGCCGCCGCCCCAAATCACAGT
This sequence comes from Leptoxyphium fumago, assembly GCA_001660795.1. Classification (NCBI taxonomy): domain Eukaryota; kingdom Fungi; phylum Ascomycota; class Dothideomycetes; order Capnodiales; family Capnodiaceae; genus Leptoxyphium; species Leptoxyphium fumago. Next base: position 328,526 of record LSHF01000006.1, on the reverse strand, counting down.
CTCGAGCCTTCTCAGTTGGGAAAACTGGCCGCTAAGCGCCGCTCCTCTTCCACCCCTCTGACGTCGCCCTCGCCTCATAAGTCGCCGAAGATGGCACCCGCCGTTGTCAACCACATCACCTCGCGTCTGCACCGAATGTCTAATAGTAAAGAAGGCGGAGCCAACAGGGGAAGCATACAAGCGCGCGAGCAAGAGAAGCAGCGTCTGGCATCATGGCAGGGTGATAGAGGGCCCATGTCGCCAGATGAGATCATGGTTGACCCTCAAAAGAAACCTGTGGGGCACAGCAGCAAGCTGTTGCGGAAGGAGGACTTCGAGCTGATCAAGACGCTGGGCACAGGCACCTTTGCCAGGGTATGGCTGGTGAAGTTCGCCAAGAGCGAGCAGAGCGGGACTGGGTTGAGCCTGACGCGCAGCAGGAGCAATAATGGCAAATCTGGCGGTATCGACCAGTCAAAAGTATTTGCTTTGAAGATTCTGCGCAAGGTTGACGTCATTCGGTTGAAGCAGGTCGAACACGTTCGCAACGAGCGCAACGTCTTAGCAGCAGTGGCCGGGCATCCTTTCATCACCACGTTGGTAGCGTCGTTCCAGGATCAAGATGCGCTGTATATGTTGTTAGATTACTGTCCTGGCGGCGAGGTTTTCAGCTACCTGCGGCGCGCGAGGAGGTTCAACGAGCCGACCTCACAATTCTACGCTGCCGAGATCGTCCTGATCCTGGAATTTTTGCACGAGAAGGAAGGCGTCGCCTATCGTGATCTCAAGCCTGAGAATATCCTCATCGACGCTGAAGGTCACCTTAAGCTTGTCGACTTCGGCTTTGCTAAAGATATCGGCGACCGAGAGACATACACCCTGTGCGGTACGCCTGAGTATCTCGCTCCAGAAGTCATCCGCAACACCGGCCACGGTCGTGCTGTAGACTGGTGGGCGTTCGGGATCTTGATCTATGAGTTCCTTGTCGGCCAGCCGCCCTTCTGGGACCAGAACCCGATGAAGATCTATGAGCAGATTGTGGAGGGCAAGGTGCGTTATCCATCTGCCATGTCAAGCGACGCTAGGGACATAATCGGTGCGCTTTGCACCGTCGATGTGAGCAAGAGACTGGGGAATATGGCTGGCGGTGCCAGGAAGGTCAAAGAACACCCTTGGTTCAGCTCGATTGATTGGGACAAGTTATACAGAAGGGAGATGAAGGGACCGATTGTGCCGCATTTGCGCAGTGCGGACGACACGAGGAATTTCGACGACTATGATGCTGAGCCGGTCCATCGTGATCAATATACCAAGGTATGGACCTGTCTGGCGTTGTCTCCAACCACCGCAAACCTGCTAACCATGGCAATAGGAAATGCAAGAAAAGTATGACCCAGCGTTTGCCGATTTCTAAACCCTGTAGTGTCTCCCTACTGGGATACAGGCACCAACATTTGTCTCTCAACGAGACGCGATACTCCATCGTCTATTGCCGCAGCTGGCGAACTCAAAAACGGCCCCGGTCGCTTGTGAGACTTCGCGTATATCGCCCTGCATGCATGTGGCATTGCTGTCCAGTTCTTGGCGCAGCTCACAATCCAGAATCTCAAATGCTGCAGTGGCCAAGACTAGGTATGATCGCTCTCTCTACGACGTGAGCTGCTGATCGGGATAATCGGCTGTTTCACGGGATATGCGGCGAAACACGAGATTAAAAGACTCACGACTATGTATCCATCCCGGTAGCTCTGCACAGTGCATTGTCACTGTGGTAATGAACCTCTTCAGATCTTAACGATCTACAAGATTCTCATGTCTATCTGATAGTCACGCTTCTCAAACTAGGCTGTCCACCGTCATTGCAGTGCTTGATTGAGGGTGTTGATTGCTTTGGGTGGTCCATGTGGGACCTGGATACGGTGCATGCATTGTCGCGTTGCTTCCTGTCTTGACGTCCCTTTCCCTTGGACTAACCAACATCATACCTCAAGCATATAACAACACCTTCCTCCCAGTTCTACTGTCCAGCGACGGTCAACATGTCGAAGAGTGTCAATATGTACCATTCCTCCAATCCACGGCCACGGCATATAGGGGACAAGAGATCAAGACGCAACATGTTCTCAGAGCCTCCGCACGAATCACAACAATTTCTCACTGACCATTGGAAGGGCAATCCTGCAGTTCAAACGTGTCGTTGGCCAGTGCCTCCATCAGAGCGATGAGCCTGGCATTTTCATCAACTTCGTCCGACGTCTGGTCGATTATAACCCAATCGACGATCGGCTCGACGTCTCTACCAGCACCATCCCTCCTCGTGCGACTCTCGGGATTCTTGCGGGCGACCGTGTCAGATACCGGTGGCCCGTCGAACAGGTCTGCGCCAGATTGCACAGGCTCTTCTCCCAACCATGATTGCCTGCCCTCCACGCCATCTTCGCATCGTGGCCGCGCATCGATGGGAGGCTGTTCAGTCGCGCTGTCCGGATCTTGTCCTGTTGCCGCGACCGGCTCTGCCTGGTCTCTGCCGCCGATCCAACGCGACAGAGCGTCTGTCAGCCTATCGAAGACCTCTCGCCAGTTGATGTACGGGATCTGATCCATCTGTTACAGGTGTTGCAATTTTGGGAATTATTGTCTGGCTGCGTGAATGCTGAAACCATGGATTCAATCGTACCGATGGCCACCGCCGCTTTATATGCCACAGCTAGCGAGTGATGGCTGAAGTGGCCACACACGCAGAACTAGACGAGTAATTGCTTCGAGAATTACAAAGAACGATCATTGCCTTTCCCTTCTATGTTACATCTAGATACTAAGGCGAGGCCAATGCTAGTTTGCCTATGAATGAAGATATCAAAGACATTGTTTGCAAGCCGACAATGCCAGGCTCTCGCCAGTCTGATACATTCCAGTCCATTGGACCAAATGAGGTTCTATCGCTGCAGTCTTCTGTTTAGAGTGGGACGGAATGACAACAGACCATATCCTGGAGGCAGTCAACTACAATATACTTCAGTACCACAGCCGGCAGCCTTTCCCTGCCGTCTCTAGTATCCTACGGCATTGTTAAGTTTTCGACTTTGTTTCTACGAAAAGTTGTTGATCTCCATTTACCAATGGCTGATACTACCAACGTAAGTTCGATGAAAGATCATTAAAGGTGTTTGCACAATGCTCTCTTGTCACGGTGGCGACTTGCCATTTGGCCCATGCTTGCCAATGTAGACTGAGCTACTACCAGAAAGTCGAACATTGTATGTGATCATGTTACGTCTGGCGAGGAAAATATCCCGACCGTGAACCGTGGGAAAGCCACCTGGTTAACGAAGAAGTAGTAGCCTCATGGCTCAACGTCGATTGCAGACTTTGACTCAAGGACCATGAGCACGCACGTCTTCCCGTTGCGATGGTATTGTAAGAAGCCAGAAGATTGATATTGGCTTCTATACAGGCTCTCCACGTCTGGCCAGATGGTAAGACAGAGATAGGCGACGCATGGTAAGATGCATAAGAAGCGCAATTAAAGGCATGGGATACGAGTAACAATTTGGAGTATGAGTACCGGCCGGAATCAGAAGACCGAGGGGGTTATCAGGCGTCATATGTTGATTTCTTCGTATCCTTTGCGCCAAAAGGGGAGACTCCCCATTTAATATTGTGAGTCAAAGTTTGCTTCAGTCAAGGCAAAATAGCTATTTACCCTGACCCATATCTAAAAGTCTAAGGCCCTCTTCTCGAAGTTTGAACTTTTGTATCTTACCACTGGCGGTTTTGGGGAAATCATCCAGCCAGAATACGAACTTTGGAACCAGATGACCACTGAGCCTCTCTCTCACCCAAGCCCTCACATCTTCGGCCGTCAAGCCGTGAACGTGTACAATTTCCTCGCTTTTCGTGACAAAGGCAGCCACAACTTCACCGTACTTTTCGTCTGGCAGACCAACAACGGCCACATTGGCAACACCTGGATGCGACAGAAGACAGTCCTCTACTTCCAACGGGTGGATATTTTCGCCTCCACGAATGATGAGGTCCTTGATCCTACCCGTGATACTCACGTACCCATCCTCATCGATACTTGCCTCGTCGCCCGTTAGCATCCATATCTTATCTTTGTTCTCGGGATCTGGGAGGAAAGCTTCAGCAGTCTTGACTGGATCGCCCCAATAACCCTTCATGACCAAATAGCCCGAAACAGCCAACTCGCCACGATGGCCGATGGGGACAGTCCTTGAATGGTCTTGTACATCAACAACTTTGGCCTCAACGTGAGGGAGCAGCCGCCCTACAGTGTGGATGCGCTTTTCAATCGGATCGTCTGTAGCTGTCATGCAACTCACAGGGCTGGTCTCTGTCATACCATAGCAGATAGTGAGGTCTGTAAGATTCAGAGTCTGATGAAGTCTGCGCATGAGCTCTGCAGGTACACTGCTTCCCGCTGCGATGCCTGTGCGTAGCTTTTCAAAGCCTTGATGCTTGACAGTCCCATCAGAGAGGAGGCTCAGCTCGGCCAAAAACATCGTGGCTACACCATATAGTCCAGTGCCTGAATAGTGTTGCACCGCTTCGAGCGACTTCAATGGGTCAAAGAACTCGCTGGGGAAGACGATAGAGGAGCCATGTGTGGCGGTCGCCATATAGCCCAATATGCTTCCAAAGCAATGAAAAAGTGGTGGTGGACATACTATGACGTCTTCAGGCGTGAGCAGCATTCGATCCCCAATTTGAAGGCCATTGTTGAGAATGTTCTTGTGAGTTAGACAAGCAGCCTTTGGCATTGACGTAGTTCCTGAGGTGAACTGTATGTTTACAATATCATCCTTTTGTAACTCTTGGGTCGAAATCGATCTTGACCCATCTTGGCCTGCGCTCAGTCGGTCGAACTTGACACATCCTTTCATGTCCCGGTCAATATCCACCTCGCCACTGGAATTATCCACTACAACCACACTCTTCAGGCTAGGAATGACTTGGTTATTAACCGTATCATACCCAATTACCCCTCTACGGTTTCTAGATGAACCATAATTGATGAAGCCTTTCACAAGTTCCACATTGATCCTTGGGGGTTTCCTGCTTAGCCTGGTCTCAGTGCTAACAATGAGGACCTTGGCATCCAGCGTCGTCAACGCAGACTGCACTTGCAGCTGGTTGAAACTGGGGTTTAGCGGTACAAGTACAGCACCGAGCTTGAATAAGGCGTATGTGAGGGTTGCAAAAGGGATGCCATTACCCAACATCACGGCAACACGGTCGCCTTTGCGCACACAGAGCCTGTCTTGGAGCCCACGTGCGAGAGAGTTACTGTCCAAATCGAGCTGAGAGTAGCTAAGGGTCGTACGGTGCTCATATGCGTGTACCGCCGGACGATCACCATAGCGGCCGACAATCGAGGCGAAGTGAGAAGGGATTGTCTGCTCCACTAACGAAGGGGTATCAGGGCCTTTGGTGTGGGAGCTGGTGGTAAGCAGCGTGCGGATTTTTGGAAGCCTGTTTGATGACATCCGAGAGATTGTACCAAGTCTTCTGCGGCATGCAAGGTCGAGGCATAGTCTGTCAAGACGATACGGTGGTGAAGTCGTCATCTCGGTCTCCTTCAAGTGCTTCTACGCTACATGTGTAGATGTACGTATGGCAAGAGGGTGGCAAATTCACATCTTCAAATCCAGCTCGGTCTTTCCTCACGCAAGACCAATGCGAAGGAAGGTGCATCGCTGTTGGCGCAGTGGAGATTTGTCGACGCACCTGTGTGGCTGTGTGTGGTTGCATTGCATCGTTACTCAGGCCGAGGTTCATGGGGACCTCCAGGACATAGCAAGCCTTGGAGTTTACGGGTTTGAAAAGCGCTGCGTAACCATGCATGGATCTACCTATGTACCTAGGTACTTGATTTAGGTACATACTCCTCCAGACGAACCAACTTCACATAGACGACATGGCAACAAGAATATATGTGCTTAGAGCTTTTATCTTCTGCTACTATATTTTTGACCATGGCTAACCAAGACCTCTCAATAAAGGCTCGTCGAAAGCCAAACCATTCAGGAACTCAAAGCCAGCCTTCCTTCGACCTTGCTTCGCACACGTGTTATATCGTTTAGTATCATCGCGATCTTGTATCATGGTCATGCTTGACCCGCACATATCAAGGGTAAAAAAACAAAGATCAAAAGGCTGAAGATATTCTTGGGAAGATAAGTGATAGCAGCGATGTTCTGCAACTACTGTTCTCATATATGTGGCTATGCAGCCGCCTTTTGTGTGTGCCTCCCGATTTAACTCAATCGTCGAAGACGGGATCTTTATACCCACACTCATCGTCTCTGACCTCGTACTTTGGATGCTTCTCTTTCGGCAGATGATCTGGCAAGACCGTTCGACACGTGAGTGCGAAACGCAAGACGTTCTTGCTCTCGATCGAGTGTTGGAAGTATTTCTGGATTTCGTAGCCCTCCATGAATACCATGTCACCATGTTTGAGGGTGAGATTCACACATTCTTGGGCATTCTTCGTCCCTCCCCTACCCATAGACTTGCGTGTATCGTTTATGTCTGCTTTCATCTCTCGTAGCCTTTTCTCTAACCTTTGGTCACCAGTCGCTTTCATCAGCATGAACTCGTCGTAAAACGCCACCCACTGATCATAAAGGCGCTGGCGCTTCTCAGGTTGGCTATCATATTCGAAGAGGTTCTTTGACAATGGCTTTCCTAGGAAGAATTCAGACCCCTTATCTTCGTTGTGAGTACATTTGAGGTATTTCGCTTTGAGGCGGAACTTCATTCTCGCTGTACCGCCTAGCGTCAACGTGCCAATTCTTGGACCCAATCCCGACTCGCCGTCATCGTGGAAGTTCATCTTTTGCTCTTCCAGATATACCAACAGGAGTTGCTCATTGAATTTGTGGATTTTATCATTTGTCGATCCCAAGAATTCGTCAGCTCCCCATTGTAGCATTGATCGAGCCCAACGGACCGCACTGGGAGCCGCTTCAAAGGATTGAGAATGGAGGTACGTGCCGAAATTGTAAGGCCAGCCATAGTTCATGGAGAAGGATATCATGTAGTCGCCATTTTCGAGAGTTTCACCTTCCCCCTCTTCGTCGTCGTCGGCATCGGCATTGTCGGGAGATTCGTCCGCCGCGTCCCCAAGTTCCGGCTCCTGTATTGAGAACCTCTTACTAGTTCTTTTCTTCGCTACGCTTGGTCGTCCTTTTATGGCACGAGATTTTCTCTTCGTGAAGACGGCCTTTTCCGGCTTGAACGGGTTCTCCTTGTCGAATGCGGCTTCCTGCAGCTCCTGAAACATGCTATCCGGGCCTGGTGTTTCTGCATTAATTCTCCCCGATGACGTGATGTGCAGGAGTCGACCGTTGATACCTTCGAAGCTGTACTCTGAAATCTTGCGATCGCCTTTGGCGCTCACTTTCAAGCTCACACCTCGTTCCGTCATGTGGAAGTTATGCGTGTGGCCTCCACGGTGGCCACCAAAATGTATGGCGTCGAACTCTTGTTGTGGCTTGAGTATACTCCACTTCGGCTGCAGCCCCTTAAAATCACAAGTTTCGTTGCCGCAGACCCATTTGAACAGCTTATAGCGTGGTGTGCAGCGACCACAGTTAGGACAGCATATCCCTCGTGTGCTTGTCTTTAGGAATGGGCCATTCATGATGTTTTCTTGATCCGGTAATGGGGTTTTCAATTCCCAAGGATGTGCTTCCAATGCCCAAGGAGTGCGATCTAATAGGAAGAAAGGGTTGTATAATAACGGTCGACGAAATGGCGCATCCAAATCGCCGTTGATTTTCCAGAATTTGTGGCACGCTTCATTCAGGCACATCCACCCCACAAGATAGACCTGCGGATAGTCATGGTCGCAACACGAGCATTTATTGCGAAACAAGGGGCCAGCGATTTCATTCCTTGTAGGGTTCGGGTTCATCATTGGAGCATGCCATGGTATTTCGCCGTTGCCCCTAAGTCTTTCAAATCGAAATCGCACTCTCCGAAGAGGTTGGCCCTTTTTACCCGAAGTTTTCTCGCTCCAAATCAAGATAGGCTTGTAGAAATCAAGCACACAGTAAGTTGCGGGGACTTCGACGTGCATGGTGTCGTTGCCTTGTCCAACGATCACAACCAGTGCATTTTGATTTTGCATATTCCGATTCATGGCTGATGGAAATTCGTCGGTGAGTAGCTGGTCCTTACCTTGTACCCAATCTTTGCTCTTTTGGTCTTCTTGTTTCATTCCACCCCCTGCACGAGTGATTATAACATCACTGCTCATGAACTGCCCATCATCTGCCACATGGTCAAGTAGAAAGCCGTAGTATGCTTTGTCCGATTTATAACTGCCCCCTTGAAGGGATCTGAAATAAGGAAGGGTTTGAATCAGAGCCTGACGACTTTCTGCCCAGACTAGTGGGCGACCATGTGGTTGGGCCTTCGATCCAATAGGTTGCCGTTCCATCATGCGTCTTGCTATATGAATGACGTCGTCCGGTACGTGCTCCAGAAGACTATCCTCATCTACCGGCGAGCTTTCAGACAATAGAGGTAGCGTCGATTTCTTCTTTTTGCCTTTGTTTATATTTGTGTCTTGTTCGATCGGCTGTTCAATGAACCGCTGTTCTTCATCGTCTTCCGACATATCGCCTTCAACTTGTTGGTCGTCATATGTTTCTGGCATCGCCACATTGGCGAGTTGGTCTTGGTCGTCGTCTGGCAGTGTCGTATCTGCAGCTTGTATTACGTCGCTTTGGCGCTGAATTTTCAAAGCGGCGAACTTTTCTGGATTGACATGGAACTTGACTATACATCTCTCCCGAGACGAGCTTGGGCTATCTTGAGGCTTTTGGAGAAAAGGAAACGTTGGTGCAAGGCGGGCAGGGAGCCCTGATCGAGCACGTTTCTTCCGAGGGATTTTCTCTGAAGAGGACTTTGTCGCCCGTGATGTGATGTCCTGGCTTGGTTCCTTTTTGGAAGTTTGCTTCGTCCGTATGGATATGCGACGACTAATTAGAGGCTCCTGCGGTATCAAGTCCTGCATCTCTGTATCAAACGGCTGAGAGAACTTGTTGTCTTCTGGTTCAGCTGATGGAGGTCTAGCCCAAGTAGGTACGGCGACATCGATGTTGTCATTACAGTTTGAACTCAGCCTTCTCCGTCGTTTCGTCGGTGGTGACAGTGACGATCTAGTCACCGTTTTTCTTTGCACGCGTGCTCGACCTGAGGGTTTACCTTCATTTGCCCCATCAATGGGCACATTTTTATTCTTCAGATCGACTTTGAGAGATTCAGGTGGCTCTGGGGTACTTCCCAGATCGGAAAGTTCAGAACTCTGTCTATGCTGCTGCTGCTGCTGTCGCTGCCACTGCTTCTGTTGCTCGTTTTGCACAGACGAGCCAAACTGAGAATTGTACAACGTACCATCAAGATTATATGACTGCCCAGTCATTCCAACAGCCGCTTGGGACTGGGGCATTCCGGCTTCTTGGATGTTGGTGGGAAGCTGGTCAGATGCTTCAGTGGTCGGAAAAAGTACAATGGATGAGGATGCCTGGCCTTCATCTTCGCCTGTGGGAAGTAGACTGTGGTCGGTTGGAGGCTGTCTCGAGTCCATGGTATGATCCTGGTGTTGCAGTCGTCCAACTGAAAATATGGTCTGTTGTGAGATTGTATAGAGATTGGTTAGTGTTTATTATGATCGAAGGTGAGCCTTTTTGGTGAGTGAGTGAGTGAGTGAGTGAGTGAGTGAGTGAGTGAGCGAGCGAGTGAGTAAGTGATAGAAAGGGTGTCTGGTTTTATATGTCGTTGGTTGTGAGTAATTTGGCAGGAGAGGGAGCCTTTTCACAGGTGGGGTATGTTTGTAGTGGACTTTGTTGAATCTGGAATACCAATTGAGTATTAAAGTCGACAAGCGGTCGAATATATAAGCTTGAAGTCGTTGAGCGAAGGTACGTGTGGTGGTAAATTGTAAGGACAAAGGTCGAAATTAAGAGTTCACAACAAGTGAGAGTCTTGCAATCAGGTAGTGTATTAATCACGTTGCCAATTCAAACCAATGTGTGCAGTATCCATACGAGCAGTGTTTGCTGAGATGAGGTTATTGTAGTGGTTGTAACAAAAAGCATTGTTGCAGCTGGTGAAAGCCTAAGAGAGCAGTCTAAGACAGCAGCCATCACGTGACGTGACTCGAGGCGTCTGTGGGCCGTTAACAATCCATTGTACGACACCTAGGTTTTTATCATGGAAAATTTGAAAATCTGGTCGCCATAGCGTTGGAGTCACATGCGTTTGAGAGGAACAAAGCTGCTGAATTAGGTATGTGCTTACCTATACCACAAAGCTCGAGCAGCGCCAGTACGAGACAATGTCTCCGGTCTTGGACCATACAGTCCAGCAGGTACAGTATTTGCGCTTCGGGGAAGACATGGTAAGTGATATCATGACACAGGCTTCGATTGTTTTGTGAAAGGCCGTTTGACCAATAGTGTAGTCATATACAGTTCTAGCTAGATTATACAGTGCCCTCCGCACTGCAGTGCTTAGTCTTGACCATCTCGAAGCATGTAAGCATTCCAAGCCACCAGCTCTTGCAGTGATGACGAAAAGAAAGAGTATTGACAATCATTTGCTTCCCATGATGTTCCTATTCCGACAGATATGCATGCAGTAAGATCAGGTTTTGATGTTAGGTGGCAGCAAGAGGAACCATTCAGCTTGTTGAGCAACCACACCCATCGGCCCTTGTGAATATGACAGTCCGACACAGGCTCGAAGCAGCCATGATTGCGGCTCAAGCCAGTCGTGACTGTATTTTGTCTGCCTACAAAGGCAAACAGACCCACGCAAGAATGGCTCTCGATCGTCTGTCGAGGCAACACTCCCAGTGGCATAAGCTCATCAAGTGGCAACCTACGAGGGGTCGTATAAGAGAGAAATCGAAGAAACAAGGTAAATCACAGTGAGCAAAAAGATGCATGGAATGGCAAACCATGGCAGGTATCATCCATACGTTGTTGGGGCTGCTTTGGCACCAGTGCCGACAATAGTCTCACTTAGGCTTCCGTTCAGAGTTTTGAAGTGCCCAATAGGAGTTCTCATGGCACAAGTTTAAAGATCGAGAACTTTGCTGGGATCACCCATCATTTGGCGGCGGAAGTCAACGATACTACTCGCAATGGCGTTGACGTCGTTGCTCAGTTTCATTGCTTTTAGGTCGTTGATGCGTGATTTCAAACCTTTGTTCCACTCGAAGCGATTTTCTTCGTGACGACTGCCGTATTCGGTGCCCAAGTCTCGTATGAGCTCGTTGTCTGCACACAATCATTCCGCAATTAGGGCCAATACTCGTAAGAAGTTGATGTCGTTGCTGACAGGTGCATTGAGAATGTTTCCAAGTATGGCAGGGATGAGCATCCATGGAAGGGCGATTGTTCCCTTTACATTGAGTCCTCATTCGACGGGTTAGGGGACTTACCTGTGAGACCCATCTTGGAAAAATGCTGAAAGACGCAGGCCTGATCGTTACATTTACCACCTGATCCTTCGTAAGGGCATAATGGGTTTTCTGGATCGATCCTGTGGTTATACGTGAGAGACTTGAAGCCATGTGGGACTTGGGACGAATATTGTGGGTGGTAACGAAAATCTTTGAAGTGTTGGAGCGCGCTTCGATAAGGCGTGAAATGGCTTCGCTTCCTGGATCCAGCAGGATGTGAAGCGGGTAGAATGTCACCTGTTGTTTCACCCTCAACAATGTCAGTATTGGTCATACGAATGTCCAAAGGAGCGATATCAGGCTCAGGTTCGTAATCGTCACTGTCAGTCTCCGGCTGATCAGGCTGTCTGTCTAGGTTTTGAGGCTCATCAGATGCCACCAATGAAGGCTCGTAATGGTCACTGGAAGAGATATCACTTGAGGAGTCGTCTGACACTCCAGATGAGGATGGTTCTGATGACGCACGGGCCGCGAATCCTTTCCCGTTGACCGAGACCTCAGGGGTCAGGCTCTTGCGCGGTTCGTCTTTCGATGATGGGATTTCATCGCCTGTTACCGGTTGATACTCGTTATCCTGATCCTGACTATTTCCCGAGCTGGATGTAGATGCATCACTATCGCTGTCGCTATCGGAGCTTTCATCCATAGGCTCGCTGTCATCATTGCTGATTTCTTGCATTGTAGGAGGGCGACTAGTTCCTTGATCACCCCCAGTGTATGCTGTTGGCTGGTTGGGCAGAGTAGGTGCACAACCGTGGTCTTGCTCCAGGGTCGACAGTTTCGAAGCAGGTTCATTGCTTGGGTCTGGATAGGTTGGTTGTTGCTCTTCATGTATAGTTGAGGGGTCCAAGCCTGGCAGATTAAATGTGTCGTCATGTTGGGAAATGGGTGCAGACAACGTTGGCAAATCTTGACTTGCGAGAGCGTTATGTTGGATGGCGTTGCTCACAATCAATTTACCATCCTCTGCCAAATCTCCGGGTTTGTATGGGGTTTCATCACCATCTGGATTTGAGGGACGCGATGGATCTGCAGTGTCGACAACAGTATCCTTCGCAGGCTTATTGGTATGATTGAGGCTGGTCAATGGCTCTGTTACCGAAGATTGCTGGGTGGAGGGAGCGCCTTCACTTTCTGATATCAATCCTGCATTCGGTATAGCTTGCGTAGAAGCTTCGGTATCACGTTTCAGTTTGGCAAGCCTCTCATTCAAGCGAGCTCTGAACTGCGCATCAGCAGGTTTGAATGATTTAGTCGATAGCTGCTCGGTTACAGAGGCAACAACAGTCGGTTTGGCAACTGCGGGAGTTGCAGCAGCTGAAATGCATGCAGGTGAAGAAGTTTCTCGGTCAGCTTTGGTAGCCACAGGATCTCCAGGCAGAAGCACAGTGGTTGGGGCAGGACCACTTCTGTTCTTGCGTCGCGCCTCAGCTTCAGCGAGTTTCCGCTTCATGCTCTCAAGCTCTGCCATCTTACGCAAATAATCTGTACCTCCAGGTGTCGTAGTGCCTGAAACAACTTGTGGAGAAGCTGCATCGAGACGATTCACATTACTAGACAAACGATCTTCTCCAAGCCCGTTCCAGGTAATCGTGGATTGTGTGCCTTGATGAACGTCTTGCTCGGATTCAGAATCAGAATTATCGCTAACCTCAATGATCATTTCCTCATCAGTGTTGTCTGAACTGCTATGGCCGAAAGGGCGACTCAGGGTTGGCGGTGGGGTCTTGGTGTTTTCCGCGCTTGTTTGGTCCTCAGCCATGGATATGGGTTGGCTTTCTGAATGATAAGAGGCATCTGCTTGAGCACTCGGTGGTATCGGTGGTATTGCAGGAGTGTTAATGGTGGTACTCCATTGCATTGGATCCTGGGAGTAGGCCTTATTAATCCCTTCACCATCGGTTCGATCCATCTCTGGAGGTGAGTCATTCTGTGCACTGGCTGATATCGGATCAGGGAAAGTTGGATTATTAGACATGAAAAGGCCAGGTAGGGTGAAAGAGCGGTTTGAAGTCGCCACTAGTGAAGGGAGGTCATGTACCGAATGTCGTATTGTTGAGGCTGGGCTAGATTCTTGTGGACTTGAGATTGTCGTCGAGTCCGTGCCGTCCTGAGCCGGTAGCTGGTCCATTGTTTGTGGTAATGACATACCAGTATGGAGAGATGCAAGATTGTCAAGCTGTAGGGCCTTTCCCGTTTCCGTACTCTCAGATGTAGTGGAAGGTTCAAAGGTTTCATGGATAACAATTTTTGCAGGTGGTGTTGCACTGCTACTGTTGGATGTGGCTGATTGTGCATTGCGCATCTTATCAAGCCTTTCGCGAAGTTTTGCATTTAAGGCTTCTCTGTCCACCAATTTTGTCTTCCCCATTGGTGTTGATGTTGAAGTAGCATTCGTTTGGCTCAATGTCGTTACAGCTGCAATTGGCGCGGCAGGTTGCCGTGTGAACGACGTGAAGGACTGGGGTGTGGAAGTTGGTGCACCATTCTGTGAAGAGGTCGCTGCTGCTGCCTTCTTGGACTTCGCAGCCTGCAGTCTTGCTAAATATTCCGATCTGTTAGGTGGTGGTACATTTGATTTGAGATTTGGCTGCCTTCGTGAGTCGAGAGTACTTGCTTTCGCCGCAGAGTCAGAGGCAGGCTCGACATGTGGCGGCTCTCTGCTTGCTACTTTCGTATGCTCTGTAACGATCGCAGGCACCGAGAGGTTCAATCTTTCAAACGACGGCTTTAGCTGCCCATTATCCATCCCAAGAGCAAGGAAGTCATCGANGCCATAGCCGGCCGAAAAAGCCTCTTTGAGAAATGCGTCGGCTTGAGACTTCTTCAGGATTTTGGATGTGCGCACCATCTTGCCTTGCTGTCGGTCTCTCGCATGTCCAGCTATTTGACTCGTCGTTTCCTTGGCTTGATCATCTTCCCAATTGGATTTGAGCCTTTTAGAAGGAGGGTATGCAGTGTGCGCATGTGGCACCCTGGATGCGGTGAGCTGTATGCCAGACATTTGCGCCCCCTCTTCTTGAACAACCTCTCCGTCTTCCATCTCGTCGTCAAAATGAGTCGTCGGGCTAGCCGAATTGACGCTATAAGGAGTTTGACTTGCGTTCGATGGAGGGTGTAAAACGTTTGCGTTCGAGGTTTGTGGATTGCGCATAGAGGTCAGGCCAGGAATCAGATGGTGCAAGCTCGCCAGCTGCTCGGGCGACATAGCTTGCAATGCAGCGATCAAGGTGGAATTCTGGGAAAGGAAAGAATTCTGCATAGAAGGGGCAGGACCTGGTAGTCGACCAGGTGCATCTGAAGGCGCGGCCACCCTATCTGGAAACGACATGTTGAGGCCTGGTAGAGAAGGCGCGCCGGTGCCATATGGAAAGGGAGGATTGCGCGACATGGCCAGATAAGTTATACACAGATGACGTCTCGTTTGGCTATCGTAACCTCGTTTCCCTCAGCTACTGCTCATGCTGCTGGAAGTGGACCGTTACAACTCTGCCAGAGTGCGTGAAACAATGGGAGGTGGGTATGCAGCGACAGTCGCACTCGCGGTCTGAGCTGGTCAAGTGGTAAAGCGCTTGCCAACAGCACTAATGCTGGAGCGCGTGAACCAGGAATCGGGAGATCGAGGATCGTTCTTTACTGGCCTTGCACCCTCTCTCGTGAACGGGTATTGAAGGCGTTCGATCGGTCGTGAATCGCAGAGTGGACGAGTCGAAAGGCGAATTGTCGCGTCCGAATACAAAAATCCCAAGGCTTTGCCATGCCTGAGGCAGGAACCGTAGGGTTAGGGTTGGGAGATATCAGAGAGTGCACGTGATCTCGCGCAGATTTGGAGTCAAATGGATGCCTTAAGTAAGCCGGGCGCGTATGACGCGCTGCTCAGCAGCCGTGGGCCGTTAGCGTTAGCGGCTGTTGCGCCCCGCGAGACGAAGTTTAGTCGTCAGTAAACAATGGCTGCTCACGCCTGCTGGATATCGACACCACCACCATCTCCACCACAAACAACACAATCACCACTATCGACATTCCACATACTTTCAAATTAGTGGTTGCATCCTCACTGGAGATCAGCATACGTTTGTACGTGGATTCGCTTTCCACACTTCCTCCTCTGTATGTCCCATTAGGGTTGATGCGACGAAGCTTCTTAATCCACCGGCTTGGTACGTAATGTTCTGGTAGATCACCAGTCCGTTCAGATGCCGCAGGATCGGTGAACAGGACAGTCACGACATCTCTAAAGCAGGCTTGGAAGGCGCCTCCGCCATGAGTTTACAAGCGCAAGATGGGCCGAGATGGCGGAATGGCAGTACGAGCAGCAAACTTGCAGACACCCCATCCCCTGGCCCTCCGCCAGGGCACGCGAGATCGAAATCATCCATTATGCACCCACCAATCACGCCAACTAAATCGCTGTCGCACGCAAGACACCAATCCGTCCAATCTCTAGATTCCGTTTCTGGGACGCTGGCCAGGAGTGATTCCGATAGACGATTCCGAGCTGGCTCCATCCGAGGTTCGCACGCTGCCGCCGGTACATTTTCTCCTCAATTTATCAAGAGCGAAAATCTTGACGGCGCAGTTGGTGGTGTGCGAGGCAACGATGGAGAGCTCGATGCCTCTGGCAAGCGCTACGTTTGGGTTAAAGATCCAAACACTGCATTTGTGAAGGGGTTTGTGGTTGAGCACCATGATGAGAATGAGAGCATTGGAGGCATGCTCACAGTACAATGCGACGATGGATCGCGAAGAGAGGTGGCAGAGGATAGTGTTGATAAAGTCAATCCTGCCAAATTCGATAAAGCAGATGACATGGCCGAGCTCACACATCTCAACGAAGCGAGTGTTGTCAACAATTTGCACCAGAGATATCAAGCGGATCTCATATACACCTATTCCGGACTGTTCCTGGTAACAGTAAACCCATACACCCCGTTGCCAATATATGGTCGAGATTACATCAACATGTATAAAGGACGGACCCGCGAAGACACTAAGCCCCACATCTTCGCAATGGCTGATGAAGCTTTTCGAAATCTCATAGACGAAGGAGAGAACCAAAGCATTCTGGTCACTGGCGAGTCTGGAGCTGGAAAGACAGAGAACACCAAAAAGGTCATCCAGTATCTGGCAGCGGTCGCTGTGACTGATACTCCCCATAAGCGAACTGGGGCTAAGCAATTCAACAACTTGTCAGAGCAAATCTTACGAGCAAATCCAATTCTGGAGGCTTTTGGAAATGCCCAAACTGTGCGTAATAACAATTCTTCGCGTTTTGGCAAATTCATCCGGATCGAATTTAACCGGTCTGGCCAAATCGCCGGCGCCTTCATTGAGTGGTATCTATTGGAGAAGAGTAGGGTGGTGCGCGTGAGCTCTCGCGAGCGCAACTATCATATTTTCTACCAGCTACTGCATGGAGCCGACGCTAGGCTACGTCAAGAACTTCTCCTTGGGAATATGGAGGCCGACGATTTTGAATACACAAGACATGGTAACGATATCATCAGTGGTGTTTCAGATCTCGACGAATGGCAAAGTCTTCTGGAGGCATTCCACATCATGAGATTTTCGGAAGATGATCAGAAGGCCATCCTTCAGACTGTGGCTGCACTGTTACACCTAGGCAACATCACTGTGGTCAAAGAAAGCCTGCGCGCAGACCAAGCCGCTTTGGCTTCAGAGGCTTCAGATGCCGTCTTGAAAGCATGTCGCCTGTTAGGCATTGACAGTGCAGCTTTCACCAAAGCATTACTCCATCCACGTGTACGTGCCGGTAACGAATGGGTGGAGAAAGTCCAGACACCCGAACAGGTCCGTCTTGCCATAGATGCCCTGGTTAAGGGTATATATGAGCGAGGGTTTGGCGACCTAGTCAACCGGATCAATCGTCAACTCGATCGAGGCTCGTCCTACAACGATGAGACTTCTTTTATTGGTGTATTGGATATCGCTGGATTCGAGATTTTTGAAGAAAACAGCTTCGAGCAGCTCTGTATTAACTACACCAACGAAAAGCTTCAGCAATTTTTCAACCACCACATGTTCGTACTCGAGCAGGAAGAATATGCTCGAGAGCAGATTGAGTGGAAGTTTATCGATTTCGGCCGTGACTTGCAACCCACAATTGATCTCATAGAGCTCACAAATCCCATCGGAGTGTTCTCGTGCCTGGATGAAGACTCTGTCATGCCTAAAGCCACCGATGCCAGTTTCACGGAGAAGCTCCACAATCTGTGGGACAGGAAGACGCCAAAGTACAAACGTTCTTTGCTAAAGCAGGGTTTCATGCTCACCCATTATGCTGCTGAAGTGGAATACTCTACAGAAGGATGGTTGGAGAAGAACAAAGATCCTTTGAACGACAATATTACCAAGCTGCTAGCGAAGTCACACACTCCTCACATTGCTGGCCTATTCTCGGATTGCCTCGAAACTGATGATGGCAGTGAAGTCTCGACGAGGAGCCGGGTGAAGAAAGGTCTATTCCGCACTGTTGCCCAGAGACATAAGGAACAACTTTCCACTCTCATGAATCAGTTGCACTCTACGCATCCTCATTTCGTCAGGTGCATCATCCCAAACCACAAGAAGAGACCCAAACAATTCAGCGCCCCACTCGTGCTTGATCAATTACGTTGCAATGGTGTCCTTGAAGGCATCAGAATTGCTCGCACTGGCTTCCCTAATCGACTACCTTTTGCTGAGTTCCGAGCTCGTTACGAAGTCCTCTGCACTAACATGCCAAAAGGATATCTTGACGGCCAGACCGCTTGTAAGATCATTCTGGGAAAGCTCAATCTTGACACAACTTGGTTCAGAGTCGGTCTTACCAAGGTCTTTTTCAGAGCCGGTGTGCTTGCCGAACTGGAAGAGCAACGTGATGCATTGATCAGAGACGTCATGGTCAGATTTCAATGCGTAGCACGCGGGTTTGTGCAACGAAGAATTGCCAACAAATCGCTGTATCGCGCTGAGGCGTCCAGGATCATTCAGCGCAACTTTCATGTTTATGCACAGTTGCAGAGAAGCCCATGGTGGCAACTTTTTGTTCATATGAGGCCTCTTCTTGGTGCGACGAAGCAAAACAATGAAATCAAGAAGCGCGAAGAGCAAATCAAGAGTATGCAAGAAAAGATGCGACTTGAGGAAGAAGCCAGGAGCAAAGTCGAAGAAGAGCGGCGACGCGCTGAAAACGAAGTGAACAAAATCCAGCAAACGCTTGAAAGCGAGCGTGCGCTGGCCCTTGACAAAGAAGAGATTTTCCGACGTCTCCAGGCTCGGGAAGTTGAGCTCACCGATAGGCTCGAGGGCGCTCTGGACGACATGGAGACCATGGAGGCTCAAATAGAAGAGCTTCAAGCCGCACGCAAAGGTTTCGAGGAAGAAGCTTCGACAAGGCTGCAACAGCTGGAGCAGGCCGGCGAAATCATTGGCAAGCTCGAAACCGATAAAAAGGACCTCACGGATCGTATCGCCGACCTGGATATTCAGCTGGAAGAAATTCAACTTGCAAAAGCTCAGAGAAGCGAGGAGGAGGAACGCCTATCTCAGGAGGTTCGCATGCTCCAGTCACACCTCAGTCTGAAGGAGCGCAAAGTCCAGGAGTTCGAGAAAAGGCTTGTCGAAAACGAACAGGAATTGGACCTCAGGCTTTCAGATGCAAACAAAAGCATTAACGATCTGAAGAAGCAGGTTCGTGAGCTTGTGGAGGAGAACAGGTCGATCCGCCAGCAGATGACCACTCTCTCGGCAACATCAACCAGCTTCGAGGACTTGATCAAGAGAAAAGACAGTGAGCTTTCGATAGTAAGGTCTGATCTAAGGCAATACCAAGAAGATCGCAAGCGTTTCGAGGATGAGAGGTTCCAAATTACAACGAAGCATGACAGTTTGCAGACTCGCCTTCGCCAGGTCCAGGCAGAGATGGAAGCACTTCGCACTTCCCACGCACTACTAGAGCGTGAAGCGGCCGATGCAAAGCTGGCTCTCGAGGAACAGAACAACACCAACGCCCAGGTTGAAATGCTGGAAAAGCAAATCCATGATCTCAAGGGGGAACTGTTCCAGGTGCAGACCGATTTGAGCCGAGAACAGCAATCAAGAGACGATGTGAAACAGATTGCTGATGCAGAGTATCAAGATCTGAAGCGAGAGTATGATGTGCTTCACGATTCGAAGGTCACCATTGAGAAGGAAATGTATGTTCAATCCGATCTCACCAGGCGAGCAACTTCAGCAAAGGATACTGCCGAGCAAGAGCGCAAAAGCTACCAGGCAGAGTTGCAAGACTTAAGAAAGAAACACATTGAACTTCAAGAAGCAAAGATTGAAGCTGAAGCCGCCGCTGAAAGGAAAATTTTACAACAGGCAAACGAGCGGTTGAATATAATTAAGCGCGAACTTGCTGAAAGGACTCAAGCCGCTGAGGAACTTGAGGAGGAATGCGGGAGACTTTCGGGAGAAGTGCAACGTCTAAAGCGCCTGATATCTGACTCTGAAAACTTCAAGCTACACCACGATCAGGATAAAGTACGTCTTGAGCGTGAGTTAGTAACCATCAAGGGCCGTCTTCTCGCTTCTGAGAATGACAACAAAGCGCTTTTGAACAAAGTGCAACAGAAGAATCTTGATATTGCGCGATCGAACTCACGAGCCAATGACTCTCAACGCTCGCGCATGACACAGCTGACAGCCGACAAGGCCAAATCTGATGATGAAGTAAAGAGACTACAAAAGGTTATCAACGACTCTCAGCTGCAGATCACGTCTTTGGAAAAGCAAAAGGAAAAACTTACCCTGAGCTTAGAGGATTTGAATCACGAGGTCGACCGCGAACACAAGACAGCCCGGAATGCGGAACAACAAGCCTCGCAAGCAGGTATACAGCTTGCAGAAGTCAACCGCAAGCTGGAAACTGAGAGACTGCAGAGAAATCAGGCTCAGGCTAACTCTCGAACCATTCAAACAGCGTTGGATTCTGCGAATCGCGAATTAGCTGAAGCTCATGAGCAATTGAGGCTGTTGCAGAAGGTCTTTAATCCTCAGCTCGATGGAGCCGACTACCCACCTGATTACAATTCCAAGCCTGATCTCAGCAGAACCATTGACCTTGCTCAAAAGCTGGAGGCATCTGAGAATGCTTTGAGACTTGCATCTGACCGCTTTTCTCGTGCGGAAGCTCAACTTGACAGTCTCCGTGCACAACACTCAGAGGAGATGCAGGAAAATGATAACAAGTTCCATAACTCCAAGCGTGCTCTCCTAGAGGAAATGAATTCAAGTCAGGTTAATGCCCGGGCTTCTCCCGTTCATCTGCGCAGAAACTTCGAAGATGCAAGAAAGAACTATTCTCCAACACAAACTCCAGGGCACCAGAGACAGCTGTCCAATCAAACCTATGACTCGGCTCGGTCTGACAAAACTGTGGATACTACTACCCTCAACAACCGAATGGACCTTGCTGCCGAGGTTGAGATGCTCTCCAACCAGCTGCAAATGTCTGAAATGAAGAACAAGCATTTGCAGGCTCAGGTCGATCGTAGCACTCCTGTCAAAAGCAACTGGCAAGAAGAAAGTCCATCACTTCGCAGAGTGCAGAAGCTGGAGAGAGAGAACTTCCGCCTGCACGATATGTTGGATGACTCTGCAAAGAAAATGTCGACATTAGAGCAGAGTATTCGAACTGGTCAATTGTCATTGAAGGAAGTCCAGACCAAGAGTCATGAAGAATTATATGACCTGATTAACTCTCAGGAACAATCTAGAAGGAATATTCTCACTTCTCACAACGCAGCTATCTCTGAGCTCGCTGAAGCCAAGAAGGCATTCGATGACTTGAAACAGAAAAAGACCGTTTTTGAGGTGGAGCTGAGAGATGCGAAGTCAGAGTTGGAAGATATGTCCAGCGCAAGAGAGCAGGAGGCAGCCAACCACGGCCAGCTTTTGCAAGAATTCAGCGATCTCCAAATCAGACTCGATACTGAGACAAGCAAGCTTGAAGATGCATCACACAGCCTTAATGTCTACAAAGCGCGAGCTAACGAGTATTTCAACAAGTTAGAGCAGGCCGAGATTGCCGTATTGAAGGCTTCTCGCTCTGAACAATTCGCTAAAGCACAGTCGAAAGAAGCAGAAGACGCATGCGCCAACATCATGGCTGAACGCAAGCATATGGACTCTATGGTGGAAGACCTCCAACGTCAGTCACAGCAGTACGAAGAAAGGCTGGAAGATCTTTCTGCAGACCTCGAGGGTGCTCTACAGGCGAAGAAGCGCCTTCAAAATGAGCTTGAAGACTACAGGTCACAGCGTGCAATGGATATTGAGGACAAAGAGAGCTCAATGGAGCAGACAAGGAAGAAGTATCAGTCAGAGCTTGCAGCGCTTAACTCTGAACTCGAGATCGAGCGAGACAATGTGATTCATGCTCGTGGTGAGAATAGCCGACTCAGGGAGGACCTAGAAGAGTTAAGAAGCAAATGGGATGATGAAGTCCTGAACAGCTCCACATGGTCGAAAGAGAAATCCAGGCTGGAAGTTACACTTCAGAGCTTGTCCGACTCTCGCG
Source organism: Leptoxyphium fumago (assembly GCA_001660795.1). Classification (NCBI taxonomy): domain Eukaryota; kingdom Fungi; phylum Ascomycota; class Dothideomycetes; order Capnodiales; family Capnodiaceae; genus Leptoxyphium; species Leptoxyphium fumago. Next base: position 306,477 of record LSHF01000006.1, on the reverse strand, counting down.
ACGAAGCTGTGACCGCCCACAACGACGCCCAGAGCAAGATCGTAGATCTTCTTGGGCAGGTTCGCGCCCTACGTACTGACATCGATGACGTCGCTGCCGAACGCGATCAATTCGCTAAGGAGAAGAAAGGCCTGGAGGCACGTCTCGCTGAGGCTGGCGATAGGCTTGACGACCTCTCACGCAGTGGCAGTCCTTCAAAAAGGAACGCTGCTTCTTCGGATCGTGAACTGCTGGACCTCAAATCTCGCCTTGCTCAACAAGAGGACATTGCCGCCGCTGCAGTCGGTAAAATGAGACGTGCAGAGATACTAGCCCAGGAGGTGCAAAGAGAGATCGGAAGCGAAAGAGAGATGGGTGTGCAGTTGCACAAAGAGAAAGCGGCTCTCGAAAAGACCGTAAAGGACTTGCAGCTACGTTGCATTGATTTAGAGACTAAGGGCTACTCCAGTGGGAGTCAGGATGTGAGATTCCTCCACGGGAGGATCAACGAGGTATGTTTTGTATCCCTGTTGACAATCAACGCACCATCACCACTAACATACTTTATAGCTCACCTCTCAACTTGACGCTCTTGAGGCAGCACGCAGCACAGAGTCGCGTAGCGTGCGCAACGTTGACCGCACTGTGAAAGACCTCCAGTCGCAGATCGAGCGGCGTGATAAGAGCCTGAAGCTCGTTCAAGAGGATCTTGATAAGTCGCGTGACAAGATCGAGCGCCTGCTCAGCACAATCGATGAACTCCAGTCTTCAGACTCAACAGCTCAGCTCTCTGCCAAACGTGCAGAGCGCGAGTTGCGTGAAGAGCGAGAGAGAAATCTCCGATTGGAACGCGAGATGGAGGCTCTCAGGGCTCTCAGGGCAGAGACCGAACGATTCCGACGAAGCGTGACGCCGTTCNGCAGTCTCAGCGATGCTGGAGGAAGGGTCGGCAGCAGAGTGCCTAGCTTCAACGTCGGCGCGAATGGAGCAGGCAACGGCAGTGGCGAGACCAGGAATGGAGACGTCGCCATCGAGGTACCGATGCGAAAGAGCAGCCTTTCCAAGGGTTTTTTGTAAGGCNGGGGGGAGTTCGGTCTAGGGCGTTCCTGTAGCGAATCGGTCTCTTGAATATTCCTCGACTTGTATATTTGAACAAACAACGGCATAGCGCATGGGTTGCAGCAAGGAAATCGTCTGCTTCTAACATGGCGCAGGGCTTGTTTTTCGTCTTTGGGAAGCGCTGGATGGGTTTTTGCCCGTGCATTTTTTCGATCTTCAGAGATACCTTTACCGATTCACTCTAATCTACCTCTTCGACTCCATTGCCGTTTCCCCTCAGATTGCCGCTCATATAATTATCGTCAGTTCTGGTCAACCACAATCGTGCAAGATCATCCGCTCATCAGTCTGTCAGCTCGCATCTGTAGCCCTGCCAACCTTGTCACTCTCAATAAAGAATACCTGGGTAGCGACACGTGGGTTCCACTTCCATGTCAACCTTTGCTCAATATAGATTGTACTCGCGGTTTTGTCGAGCCAACTAGACTTTGGAGGTGGTAGGCTCGTGGGGTCTAGCAGTGCGAGCTAACGCAGGTACAACCAGATCCGCCTGTAGGAAGGCGGCGTTCGAACGGCTGCTTCATTCGCGATGCTAGAGCTACATGACGTGCGCGACGACGACTTCTTCCTACACTTTGTCGTCGCTCTGCCTTAAATTTGCAACATGCCGAACCCACGACAAAAACTCGAGCCATTGCGACATATGGGGTTTGGGACAGCCGGTGGGATGGCCTATAATACTAGGTATATAACGACAGTGCCTTCGTAATTGATCCTCGCCGTTCCCTGAACCTACTTCTAGCAAAGAGTAAAACCTAGTGTTGTGACTTGTTTTTTCACCGCGACGATGTCGCCCATAGACCTTCCTGCCCTCGAGGCGTCCGACCCGAGCGTGTATGCGGCCCACATTGAGCAGTTCTCGCGCGAGCGGCTGCCGTCCAATCAGCAGGAATGGGTAGCGCGGGCGTCGAAAGTGGCCCAGATCCTAGCATTCGATGCGGCCAAGCGCGATATCGATCAGAAGATCCCCAGGGCAGAGGTTGCGCTGCTCAAAGGGTCGCAGTTGACACGGATTCTCGGTCCGCGCGAGTTCGGCGGCGGTGGCGAGAACTGGGAGACTGCCTATAGGGTGATCCGCGAGGTAGCCAAGGGGGACGGCAGTCTGGGAATGCTGCTGGGATATCACCTCCTCTGGTCGACGACGGCGAACGTGGTGGGCACTCGCAAGCAGGCCGAGAGCTTGCAGGAGGTCCTGACCACGCAGAACTACTTCATTGGCGGCGCTGTCAACCCCAGGGACTCAGACCTCAAGATCACAGATCACGGGGACGTGGTCAAGTTTGACGGTTTCAAGAACTTCAATACAGGAGGTATGTTTATTTATTTACTGAATCGCGATATTAAGGGGGTTAAATTGTCCTTAAAATGTTGGTGCTGACACGAGCGTTTTCTATTTAGGCGTGATATCCGACCTTACAGTCCTTGAAGGCGTTCTTGAAGGAACGCAAGACCACATTTTCACCTTCGTCAAGACAGAACAGCCAGGCATCCAATTCGAGCACAACTGGGACAGTATTGGCTTGCGTCTGACCGAGTCTGGGAGCGTCCGCATTGACAACATTGAAGTTCCCTGGTCTGATGCGTTAGGATGGGATGCACACACCAAGCGACCAGATCCGAGGGTACTAAGCATCCCATTCGCCTCCCTGCTGCTTCCCACCATCCAATTGGTGTTCTCAAACTTCTACCTCGGTATCGCTCAAGGCGCTCTCGACGCAGCCGCCAAGTACACCTCGAAGAGCACCCGACCGTGGCCCTTTGGTGGGGACAATAAAGACAGCGCATCAGAGGAGTGGTATATTCTTGAGCGATATGGCACATGGAAAGCCCACCTTGAGGCTGCAGACGCGTTGGCCGATCGCGCTGGCTCNAAAGTTGCAGCTTTGTATGCTGAAGCCGGGCAGTATGGATCAACTGCGATCGCCCCAACTGGCGCAGGCGCAAACGGCCAAACCTCCGCAGATCAAGACCATCGCAGCGTCATCACGCCAGAGAAGCGCGGTGAACTGGCTGCCTACGTAGCCCACGCAAAGGTTGTCACAACCGACACCAGCCTTTTGGTTACAAGTGGTATATTAGAGGTCCTCGGTTCCAGAGCTACTGGACGGAAGTACGGCTTTGACAGATTTTGGAGGGATGTTAGGACACACACGCTGCATGACCCTGTGGCATACAAGAAGCGTGAAGTTGGTAGGTACCAATTGTTGGGAGAACTGCCAGAACCCACCTGGTACACCTAGTGATGGCTGTCTGAGTAGAATTTGTGTATGCATTGTCATGTCCAGAGTAATGAGTCAACGGTTGATCGAGCCTTCTCGGTTGCGTACCCAATAGCACCATAGCCATGACAAACCAATGTGTATCTTGACCTATGTTTGATGCATATTGCGCATTATGGAAAGCCATCTGCGGCGGACCCTCATCAAAAAGACCGATCGGGATTGGAGATCGAGTGTGACGTCAAATTCCGAGGTCGAGCACAGTCCTCAGGAGAATGTAACCGCCCATGATGGCCACAGCAGTTCCAAGAATCATGACTTCGCCCTCAGTGGTCATAGTTAGGTAAGCGGCAATGCCTACGATCCATTCAAGCCTCCTGGCCGCAATCCTTCTGGCGACGAAGTCGTCCCTGATCTCAAACCGAACATTGTGTGGTGAAGAGATTCGGGAGACCGAGCTCGTAGGACTGCTACCGCTCAATGCCGAAGGCTGGCGTAACGGAACGCTACAGTGCAGGACGACTGGCCTGTGATCACTTGTAGGTTGGATGGGGAGCGATGAGTAGTTGTGGACAGTCGGCCGGTGAGAGGCGTGGAACAGTATGCGATCGCACCATGAGGGTACACGGTGTTTGGCCCAGCGGTATCCATTAAGAGTAGCTGCGTTGGTATTGGCTTTAGCCAGTTGGGCCGTCGATTCTCCGTCTCCCAAGTCTTCCTCAGGTCGGATTCTCTCCACCTGATTTCCATCTGACTTGCTGCCCGGCTCTGGCATTTGCGCCTGGCCATTCTGGGATTGTTCTACGAGCGTCCTTGCTCGTTTCTGAGCAGCACCACTGTATTTGTATGTCGGTGCAAACGTGATGGGTGCTTCCTCGAGACCATGCAAAGTTCTACCATCGCTCATCTCGCGGATCAGTTGGTCTTGTCGAAGCATCGGTTGGAACTTCGACATGGGTGCAGTGTCGACGGGCCAGCGTCTCCATTCCTCCGGTTGTGGCTGCTTGTCTGACGTTCGGTAGTTAAGGTCCCCAGCGAAGAACAGGTGTGAAGGAGGATGGAATAGGGTAGACAAAGTGCCAGACAAGGCAGACCGAGATCTGTCTGAAGAGATATCTCGAGAGAGGAGTGGGTCCGTTTCGTCTGATCCGCCCTTGCCAATGTTCTTTTTCAAAGGTGTGGCATGAGATACATCGCGAGTGAATACCATGTTCTCGTTGATTGACCTCCAGTCTGCGTTGCGTTCCTCCCAAGCTATCTCCATGGGCTGTAAATGTGCTGCCACGAAAGTAAACGGCACTACGTCCTCCTCATTCCTGCCTTCGATTCCAAGTCGCACACCTACTGCACCCTTATTGCCCATTTCCCACGTTCCAATGCCGACTTCTGCGCTCTCCATCCACTTCACTCTTTCTACCACCTCGGGCTTGGCAAAGACCATTAACGCAATCATGCCGACGTTCCTGGTCGCAATATTGAGATATTCGGTCTCAGGGCTCTGGCCATTTTGAGTGTCAAGATGTCGCACAGCATAGTGTAGCGCATCCGAGATCTTGTTGAAATACGGCTCAAGAAAGGAGCCGCCCAGAAAGCTGTAGCCCAACGGCGCTATCTCTTGAAGACACAGAACAATCAGGTCGGGAGGGAGACGGGCTGCAGACAAGACATCGAAGAATTGAGCGCCGAAGAAGTCGACATCTACTTCTTTGCGGCCACAGTTGAAGGTTGTGAGGTAGAGTGACAGATCTTGAATGCCGTTATTCAGAGCCATCGTGATTGCGCTTGAAGGATTCAAAGCTGCATGACCTCCACCCAATGTTATACCAGGCGCTGCGACCCCTGTGGCAATGTTAGATGTTGGGAGGTGGCGCAAGCCGTGTTCGATATTGCCGAGTTGCGACGTTGTCCTGTCAGGACTTCTCCTCCATCCCCTACTGCGACTCTCCAGTCTCAACCCGGACGTAGATTAGGTGTGGAAAACACATCGCCATGACGTCACAAATGGTCTCCCGAGGTCCTTCAACAAGCCCGACCAGCCTGATAAGACGGGACCACACGTCTCGGCCGCAACTTCTTCACGAATAACATCATTATTGTCGTCTCTTTATTTTTGCTACCTTCAATGGTAGCCGGGCCGTACGCTTGTCGGACGACCAAGTGAGGCTGCGGCGACAGACTCTTCAATTCGTCCGTGATCGTCCGCCAAGGGCAGCGCCGGTACCGGAAAGGTGAGTGCTTTACGAAAGAGCGACAAGAATAACGCAAATTTTAGTGAAGCCTTGACCAAATTGGAGGTCATAATGTGGCCTGTTGAGCGTACTACCTTCTACTAAACTCCTTGTTAAATGCTCTTCCAATGACAATCTTGCGTATTTCGGTAGTACCAGCCCCTATCTCGTACAGCTTTGCATCGCGCATGATCCTACCGGCAGCCATCTCGTTCATATAACCCATGCCGCCGAGGCACTGGATGGCGTCCATACCACACTCTGTGGCGCTCTCAGCAGCATATAATATCGCGCCGGCACAATCCTGTGTTCTGATCTCTGGGCTCTCGTGTTTCTCGTCGATCTGTCTGGCAGTTGTATAAGTAAGTGCAGAAGCGGCCTTGTATTTTGTGTACATGTCAGCCAGCTTGCCCTGTATGAACTGGTTGTGTGCCAAAGGGAGGCCGAACTGATGCCGTTCATGAACATATGGCAGCGTGACATCAAGAGCTGCTTGCATCAAGCCCAACGGCCCGGCTGAAAGCACAAGTCGCTCAAGATCTAGCCCTTCCATCAAGACTCTCACCCCCTTGTTCTCCTGTCCGAGCACATGTGATGAGGGGACAAAGACATTGTCGAAGACAATTTCGCCAGTGTTTGACCCTCGCATACCCAGCTTGTCTAGTTTTCGGGCGACGGAGAACCCTTCAGCTTTTGAGGCGTCGACAATGAATGCAGTGATTCCTTTACTTCCTCCGTTGGGATCAGTTTTGGCATATACGATTATCGTGCTGGCATCCGGCCCATTCGTGATCCACATTTTGCTTCCATTCAGTATGTATCCGCCTCTGGACTCATCTTTTCTAGCTGTCATCTTCATGCTCACGACATCGCTACCCGCTCCTGTCTCGCTCATAGCTAGCGCACCAACTTTCTGTCCCGACAATAGAGGTGGTAGAAAGTTTTCTTTCTGCTCTGCCGTACCATTCAGTTGCAATTGGTTTACGCATAGCTGACTATGCGCTGCATAGCTTAATCCAATGCTTCCGCTCGCTCTGCTCAACTCCTCCATCACTACACAGTGTGCTTGATATCCCATTCCTAATCCACCATAAGTTTCATCGGCCGTAATGCCGAGGAAGCCAGCTTCACCCAGCTTCTGCCACATGTAGGTTGGAAATTCATTGTCATGATCCGTCTTCTGAGCGAGCTCGAAAGGTATCTCTCGCCGTGCAAACTCAATTGTTCGTTCCCGTAGCTCGTCGAGTTCGTCTTGAGGCGGTGGCTTGAAATTGGAAGGATGTTTTCGAATTGAGTATCGGCGAGCGAAAGTTGGTGATATTAGTGGCTCCCTAATGTGAAGATTGCTCTTGAACGTTGAACACAGTGGAGCTCTAAGCCGAACCACGGTGGCCTTCATAGTGGAGGGTCTATCGTGGCGGCCTCTTTGGACGATGCTGACACTGGCTAGCTTGCGGAGGCAGATCTGGGGAATCCTGGGGTAGTGGGGAGGGTGAAGAAGGGGGGTTTTTGAAATTGATTGCAATTGTGCATCTATATCCTCGGAAAGAGAATGGCATTCAGCAGTAGCGTTTGGCTTTGTAGACTTTTAAAACATGCATGGCAATTAACAATGCCGTGTGCGGACAAGGCCTCATTGAAGCGTGGTGGTGGTGCTGATGAACCTGCCAGAGCCGAACAACCTCGGCCGCCGGTTTGCGTCGGCTCAAAATTCGCCGAACGCAGCACGCGTCTATACCCTCAATTCTGGATCACCTTTAAGTAAGGCCACGAATCTCCGGCAGAGCAGAACCGTGACCAATTGCCCATCGTCATACCTGGAACATGGCGACCCGCACGCCCGTAAGGGCGCTCTTTCCAAGATGGTCGGCTCAGGCCCCTCGACGACGAATGCCCTCTCAGCGACAGCCATGTCTACGTTCACAAGCAACATACACAAGCCCACAGCAGGCACAGCAGATATCCATTCTACCTACAAAACTAGATCAGAGCACGCAAGAATTCAAGCAGAATGCTGCCGCGATGCAGAGACTGGTGGATGACTTGAAGGATCTCCATGCGAAAGTAGCATTAGGCGGACCAGAAAAAGCAAGACAGAAGCATATACAACGAGGGAAGATGCTTGTCAGAGACAGGATCACAGCGTTGATCGACCCTGGCACGCCTTTTTTAGAGCTAAGTCCACTGGCCGGCCATGAAGCTTACCCAGGCGAAGATACGCCCAGTGCTGGCATTGTCACTGGCATTGGGACTGTAAAGGGTGTCACGTGTATGGTGGTTGCCAACGATTCGACGTAAGCGTTACTATCCTATGGCTTAACCCAGTCGTCTAGCTACTAACTGGTTTAGAGTGTAAAGGGTGGGACATACTACCCATTGACAGTCAAGAAACACCTTCGTGCTCAGGAAATCGCTCATCAAAATCGGCTGCCATGTATTTACCTGGTAGACTCAGGCGGTGCCAACCTGCCACACCAGAAGGACGTTTTTCCAGACCGAGATCACTTTGGACGTATATTCTACAACCAGGCCCGTATGTCCGCCGAGGGTATACCTCAGATCAGCGTCGTAATGGGACCTTGCACGGCAGGTGGCGCGTACGTGCCAAGTATGAGCGACGAGTCGATCATCGTCCAGGAACAAGGCACCGTCTTCCTGGCAGGGCCGCCACTGGTCAAGGCGGCTACAGGTGAAGAAGTTAGCGCCGAGGAGCTTGGTGGTGGCAGACTTCATTCCGAGACCAGTGGTGTGACTGACTATCTTGCGGTGGACGACGCGCATGCCCTGGTATTGGCACGTCGCTGTATCAGCAACCTGAACTACCCAACTGCAACCGACCCAACACAACTCCCAACTAACGCATGGTCGGAGCCGCAGCACCCGCCATCCGAGCTGGATGGTGTGCTTTCACCCTCGCTGAAGCAGCAGTTCGACATGCACGAGGTGATTGCCCGAATTGTAGACGGGTCACAGTTTTCTGCCTTCAAGCCATTGTATGGCAAGACGCTCATCACTGGCTTCGCGACCATCCAAGGGCACAAGGTGGGCATCATCGCCAACAACGGCATTCTTTTTTCACAGTCCTCCCTCAAGGCGCCCACTTCATCCAACTCTGTTCAAAACGTAACATTCCCCTTGTTTTCCTCCAGAACATATCCGGTTTCATGGTAGGTCAAGCTGCCGAAGCTGGTGGAATTGCCAAAGATGGCGCAAAGCTTGTGACTGCAGTCGCCTGTGCCAATGTGCCCAAGTTCACTGTCCTTGTCGGCTCGAGTGCCGGGGCTGGTAACTATGGTATGTGTGGCCGCGCGTATAGCCCTAGGTTCCTCTGGAGCTGGCCCACGGCTAAGACGAGTGTGATGGGTCCAGAGCAGCTCAGTGCTGTCATGGCAGCAGTGGGGAAGCAGGTTGATCCAAAGCTGAAAGAGAGAATCGAGCTTGAGAGCGAGGCCCTCTTTGCAACGGCTAGGTTGTGGGACGATGGTATCATACCACCCAGCCACACAAGACAAGTCTTGGGCGCGGCTCTTAATGCCACCCTTGGAGGGAGTGTGAAGCGAGATGACGAGAATTTTGGAGTCTTTAGAATGTGAAAGCTTTGGCAGAATTACGATTAATGTCCTATGGAACGACACCACCTGCTTTCAGTTCATCTCTATGATAGTGTTCCGAGTCATACTACGACCTCGGCTTCTATTGTTTCGTTGTGCTTTCCTCAAAGATGGTATATGGATTATCATTACACAACCAATAGGAACTTTGATAGCTGTTACTTAGTATGGAGTACACACACTCCATGATTTGCCGCGATCTAGTACTATGCAGACGGTTATACTATGACTGCATCTCGTAAATTCTATCCCATCTACTTATGCTCTTCGTGTTACCGTAGTCAGCATCTTAAGGACCCTTGTAGGTTAGTTCATATAAAGTAGGATGTAGCTGAGAGTGTTTTAACTCCATACTACAACATGTACGGCCAAGCGTCTTTTGCCCGTTAGAAGGTCCGACAGGCATTTTGAAAACAGTTCGGGTCGTGTTGGTGCTTCTAAAACGAAGACACCACCTGCAAGTGGCGCTGCGTAAGTGAGGTTCACTGTTTCTAGAGCAGTATTGCTGGAAATACATTTATAGGATGAAGTTCTCGGAGGCAATTCAAGCTGGCAATCCGAGTATCCCTATCATTGAAGACATTTCACCACTGGGAATGATTTCTCTCAAACGATATTGAACTTGTTTCATAAGCCTTTGATCATAGCCTTAAATCAGAGATTTCAGAGTACGTAATATCGGCCATGTCAGCCTGCCTTCGGTTACTCAGGCGGACGATTGCGAACTCTTAAGCTTTACCCATTCGTTTTGCTTCCGCCCTCACAGTCTCAGGCACTTCTTGAATGAGTGAAGGAGCGCTCGGTGTCCAGCCCAATTGCTTTCTGGCACGAGATTCGGTGATAATGGCGTTCGTGGCCCAGAAAATTGCTCCCCCATTAGTTGCAGCGTTGGCTTCATCCCCAGTCAACGACTTCGTGATCCGATCTGATGGGATCAGGCCTTGAGAGTGTGCCGCTGCTGCAATACTTTGTGAGAGGTCCCCGAATGACTGGGTATGATCAGCTAAGAGGGATCGAGACATGCTATGAGAGTTGCCTTACCAAGTTCCCATTTTCAGGCAGGTAGACACCATTGTTGTTCCACACTCCGGACTTTTCCGATACGGCGGCATCGTATAGTTTGTGGAAAAGGGCGCCGAGATCATGAACGTGAACGTTGCTCCATACACTTTTCCCAGCCCCAACTTTGAAACCTTCTCCTTGCTCAATAAAGTTGCGAGCCATCTCTGGCGCTTGTATACTACGAGTATTGATAGGGCCGTGACCGAGCCCATATATTAGAGGACCGACGACGAGTGCTGTCTTGATCTTTGAAGAGTTCTGAGAGAGTACCAATTGGTCAACAACTCTCTTAGGGTTGTCATTGATCACAGATTGGATCTTTTCAGCGTCGTCGACATTGTCATAGCTCGTCGGCCGGTAATCACCGTATGTGCCTTCATTGATATCCGGAAGTGAAAACATCGACGCTCCAGACATTTGAATCCAGAAGCCTAGATTTTGATGAGCATGCGTCGATCAGATTATCTTGCACAACTGAGAAGCCCCTACCAGATTTCGATCGCGAGGTAGCAAGTCCTTTAGCAATTGCTTTCGCGCTAGAAACATGGGATGTGCTTGCGAGATCTATAGCAGGAGATCAGCTTCCAATTCATCTCTCTTCGAGAAGTCGCAATTGAGGTGGAGAACATACTGAAAACAACGTCAGCAATACTTGCTTCATACTCTATGAGAGCCTCATCATCGAGTTCGCCTTGGACAATGCGTAGTTTGGGGTATTGTTTCGTTACTTGCTCGCCCTTGGCGTTGTCCCTGACAAGAACGCTGAGTCGTCCCTTGGCTTCGATGATGGGATCGTAAATTACAGACAGCACCTCGCCTCCAACATAGCCTGTGACGCCAGTTCTGCTTCATGTTCAGTACAGACAGTATCAGTCAACAACGAGGACATGATGACATACAAAAAGACTGAAGCCATTATTACGTCGCTCGTGTTGGCATTACTCAAAGTTGCCCGACGTTGAATCCCGAGATAGCAGTCAACCAAAAGCCCAACTGCGACAGCAGAACTATAAGTTTGTCACTCAATGACCTGGCTTTCAAATCACATCATTTCAAAGAGAGCCATCGCCTCCATGGGTGGAGACAACTGGGCATACCGTATGTTACGTTCCCGCAATGGGATGCTCGCGATAACATGGTAGGAAAGTAACCGCGAAAGATAGTTCTGAATGTGGAAGTGTCTAAAGGCTGACAAATTAGCTCCCAGTCCTTACGATAAGATACTTCAAAGTCGTATCTACTTTAGGATCGTGGATCACTCGTCTTGAAGATCTACATAGTTCCCTTTTCGTAAATATTCTCGAGCATTCTCGATCTGTGGCGACAGATTTGTTGGTCGTCCACGATACCTAGGTATCTGGACCCGGGCTTTATAGAATCTGCGCATTGGCTTATTCAAGCGAATGTCCGCCAACACGAAGCGTACCCGATCATTCAGTGGATGCCGCACATGTCGCCGTCGTCATGTGAAATGCGATGGCGCAAAACCTGCCTGCCTAACGTGCAATGCAGTTGGTACTCAGTGTGAAGGCTACTCGGCTGAGATCAGATGGATGGATGGTTCAGCTCCTCGTTCAGATCCAGAGGATACCTCTGGCGCAAGGCGGCCCTTGTACGATGGTTGGGCATACCTTTACTCGTCTTGACTTGGCATACAAGATCTCGCTGACGTAGCTGTAAGGTAGAGAAGTCGAGAGAGCGCATGAGCAAGACCCTGAGACAATGCCTGCCTGGCAACCTTGACACATCTCTCATCGAACTTGAGAATCGCTCGAGAAGCACAGCCGGAGGGAACGATAGCAGTGTCATGGTCGGGCCCTTTGGGGTGCTGAACTTTGACGAGCCGAAGCAGCCACCTGCTGAAGTAGTTATTGAAGAGCCCGTAGCAAATGGCAGTCGAAGCCGTACACCCCCAGGACCTGGCTCGATCGACTCCACCCGAAGTCTCGACCATACGAACTTACGGTGGACAGACCTTTTTAGTTTCGACTTCGACAGCGTGCTCCAGCTCCCGGGCATCGAGGATGCTTTCCCCCAAATTATAGGCTCACCCCATGGTCCTGGCACACAACCATTTCTTTGCCAACAAGCGGATGATCAAATAATGCCGACGTCCCCTCATGATGACAATCCCGAACCTCGGAACTTCCCTCCAATACCAACAGACCAAACAAACCTATCGATAGATCATCTCCTTGAAAACGCACAGAAGCTATTAAGCCTCTTCCATTCGCGTGTCATAAAGCTTTTATCAAGCTTGCCAGTCACGGTAAAATCGCCTTGGGATATACTAAACCTCACGGAGGCTGTGAACACATTGGCACAGCTGACTTTTCTAAGTACGCGGGTGGTTTCAAGTGCGAAGAAGGCCAATTTGTTTGGTGTGCTTGCAATCACGGCGTATTATTTGTCCAAAAATCCTGAAAGCTGCAAAGATTTATCGCAGCCTCCAAGTTATTGGAATAGTATATCAACGATCGCAAGTGTGGAAGCAAAGAAAACCCTTCAGACGTCTCTCAAGGACGAGCTGACCGGCCCCTGTAGAGCAAAGTACAAGGACCAGCTCATGGCCCTGATCAGTCTCATGGCTTTGGCAGTGAGTGTTAAGTGATTGTAACATGGTTGAAAATTTTTGCTTACGTTCTGTCTCCAAAGTTCATATCTGGCTGCCAAACCGACGCACGGTGCTATTTAATTGATGCAGAACGGCTGATACTCTTGCGAGGTCTCGCCAAAAAGACGATCTCACGAAAATCGAGACTTCTTCATCATATGTACACTTGGTATCGCATCATCGGCGAGAGCACCTACCTCCTTCATGATTTCAGCACTGTCGATATTGACGCCCTAAATGCACACATGCATGGCACAAGGCTCCATATACCAGGCACCGATCCACCGATCTCTGCGAGAGTTGTCGAAGCAAATTCAAGCGGACGTTTGGACGACTTTCTACGCATCCAGACTCACGAATCCGATAGCGATCTCGAAATTGAATCTATTAAAGAGCTGCAAACGTCACTCAGTGATATTCACCTCGAAGATTCTCGCGCCAATCCGAATGGACTATATATGAAGATATTTGGCATTAGTGAGACGTGGTTAAGCCTTGTCAGTCAGATCACAAGGCTTGCGAACAGAGTTGACGCATTCAAGGCGAAGAACATTTGGGACCAACACCTTAGGAATGTGCTCAATAAACGGATGGTACGCCTTGAAAACATGGTGTGCACATTTGCATCCAGTTGTCATTCTGGACCGCCCGATGATCAAATATCACCCACTCGTCATATGCATTCGGCGTTGAACTCGGCACTGGTGATCTTCTTCTATCGACGTATACGGGACGTCAACCCATTGGTTCTACAAGGCCACGTTGACGAGGTAATCCATTCGCTTGAAGAATATGATGAAGCTCTAATGCAAGCTTCTGCAGATGGATCCGGCAGCGTCTGGCCAGCTTTCATGGCCGGCTGTGAAGCAATATCACCAGAGAAACGGGTGCGCCTCATGCAGTGGATTGAAAGAGGGGCGGCTCGGACAGGCTTTCATTGTTTCATTGCGGCAAAAGAACTGCTATTAGAAGTTTGGCGACAGCGTGACGAACATCATACGGAACAAGCTGGCCGATTGCAAAATGCTTCGAGAAGTTCTGGAAAGATGACCAGATCAGATAGATCCGTGATTGGGTGGATAGATCTGTGTAAGGAGCAAAAGTATTGGTGGATGGCATGTGTATAATGTAGATGGAGATATACAAATACGGTGTGATGATGGCCTGAACAACGGTTAATTAGGCTGAAGAAGCTTCAGGCGTTACAATAAAATCATCCTAAACGTGTCTGACTCGGTTTGCATGTGACTTGGTTGACCACCAGTCTGGCCAGGAAATGCAACCGGGGAATTTTGTAAGAGAAGAGACCAATCTTTCGTCAACTGTACTGAATCGGTGTTGCACTCGATGAGATGTCATCAATCTTGTGGCTGGAAAACATGGAAGACCGGCACCCGCTTGGGGTCGCTATTTCTGATGTAGCGGGTGTGTAGTCTAAAAGAGCAATCAAGTCACGGCGAAAGGCTCTGGTCGTAGAAACTTGAATAGAATAAAATGCATTAGAACAGGACATAGATGAACTTTGCTGTGGTACCAATATCAAGCTTCTTGAAGCAAACCTGTACCTGCATGAGCTACGTTTAGTTTGGTATACTCTTTACTCCGTTGCAATCGGGATCGATAGTCTCCTTGCAAGCCTTCCTTGGACTCAACCAATAGGCCTGTTGATCAATGGTGAATTTGTGTCGGCGAAGAGTGGAGATAAATCTACTTATATTGATCATGCGTAGGTCTCTTGTTGCAAACATAACTCAATAACGAGGTAAGCTTAGCTGGTCGAATGCGAGGACTGAGAAGGAGATTGTCAGTGTCGAAGCTACTCCAGATGAAGACATCGATGCCGTTGTCCAAGCGGCTGCCAGAGCATTGAAACAACCTTCCTGAGAACTGCTTTCCACCAGTTACAGAGGTACTCTGATGGCAAAACTTGCTGCTTCCCTAGAGTAGAACAAATATTTACTCGCCACGATAAATGCGTGGGACAATTGCAGGTCCTTTGCCAATGCCGCTTCTCTCGGTGTCTTCAAGAATGGGGTTGAAAGCATTACTCACGCAAATTATTCGCCTTGTGGTCCCGGCGCCGCGCATGCACGCGCGACATTGAGCGCGGCCACCGCGTAGCTGCTGGAATTGAGTCGGTTATGGTCTGGGCCAACATCATACAGTTCTTGTCGCTAAGAAGGCCATTTCTCTCTGGCTATGGTCATCCTAATTCGGCATTTTGCCACCGACCGCTCGCACAATTCATCAGCCATAGACGGTATCGTACACTATAGACCGGAAATACTCGAGAAAATTTACGAAAAAGAAACAAGATCTTAGAGACAAGCAATCTAAAGTACATACGACGTTGAAGTATCTTATCGTAATGATTAGAAACCAATTTGTTAGACTTATACGCTTCTATACTTAAAAGTATCTCTCGTGATAGCTTTCCTATTGCAAGAGTAGTCCGTCAAAGCGGAAGTTTATCGCGGATTCCTAGGCTGGCTAATATCATATGACCAGCTCTTCCTGGTATGACTAGCCCCACCTGATATTATGAACCCCTCGTCGGAGATCTATTCAGGAATCTATTCTAAAGACTGGTTCTCGGACAGACAAGCCCGAAACTGTTCATAGAGATCTTCATGGCAGCATAATCTCTTACGTAAAGTGCTAACCTCGAGGACCCATTCTTTTGAAGCGCCTCATGTTTCGCATGCTGCTGTCTTCCATTTGTATCACCCTCCTGATCCTGACCATGATGTGTCTGAGCAATAGTTATGGTATGCTAGAGACTTCACTAGCAAAATATTGAGTAGGTAGTATACACACAAACTCCCAACTGAGGATTAGCGAAATATGACGGTACTCGGCTCATCCCAGTCAATTCTCGAGGCGTGTGATTTCGAGCTCATGAGGAAGGGGAAATACATCTATAGCAAACATAGCTTGCATTTGTTTGTGTTCATAGATTCAATGATATATGCATGCATTATTCGAAACGACAATGTTCAACGCTGCTGAGCAACTACAGTGACGCCAGCGTCCTGGAGTAGTTTGGTTAATCTTTCCCTTCTCTCTCCCTTGAGCAATGTGAAGGGCTTTCGATGGCCACCAGTTGACCAACCTCGAAGCTCCATGCCAGTCTTGACAGCACCGCCGTAATTTCCTTCCTCCAAAAGAGCGCATATAGGGTAGATTTTCTTCCAAATCTCTCGACCCTTTTTGATATTATTTTCAATAGCGATAGCGTTGTAGAGCTCGATGGATATTTCTGGTAGGATGTTAGTGGTTCCCCACACAGATCCCTTTGCACCTGCGGCCAGACCGTAGAAAGTCAAGGTATCCCAGCCATTGAAAGTTGTGATCCTATCATTGTGCGCAAAGAGCAGCTCGGTCAAGGCAGGGCCGTTGCCTGAGGTATCCTTGAGAAGTGCAACACCGTGATCGGTGAGACCGGCAATTTCAGTGGGAGTCAAAGCGAGACCACTCGCGGCAGGGATGTTGTAGTAGCAGATTGGAATCTTGCAGGCGGCATAGATCTCGTCGAGATGGTCGTGCAATTGCTCCAAGGAGACTGGATCGTAGTATGGAGGGACAACCATGACTGAGGCTACACCCAGCTCAGCAGCATGTTGGGCGAGCTCAGCAGTGTCTGCAGTAGACAAGTCGCCGACTCCAGCAATGACAGGAACGCGGCCAGCAACCGATTTCACGACGGCTTCAAGAACCTGCTTGCGTTCCAAGGTGCTGAGAACGGTAAATTCGCCCGTGCTGCCTCCTGGTACCATCCCGTGGACACCAGCATCGATGAGTCTGTTGATATGCTGATCAAGAGCCTCGTAATCGACGGCTTTATGGTCAGCAGTGAAGGGTGTAATGAGGGCAACATAAATGCCAGTGAGCTCTGCGATGGCCATTTGTGAGATTTACAGTCGATTGACACTCTGGTGATGAACTTTGATGGAAGGTACAAATCACTGCGAGGAAAGATGGCCGATGCAGGATCGAGCAAACATTAAGTTGCCGCCCAGTGATTTTCAACAGGGGATTTATATGACTTTGCATAGATGGCATCTGCCAACATCTGCGATGAAATGATGTTTGGCCCGAGCCATCTTGTGCATCATTGTTGATGCTTGCGAGGAGAGTCCAAAAGTGGACCCATCTCCGAAGGCAAGCATCCGCGAGCTATCTGAGCACCAGTTGAGAGAACCCCAATATACTGATAGTATAATATGAGGATTATTATCGTTATCACAGCCTCAAAGTGGCACTCCTGCGAAAAATTATGGGGTCGAACCTCGGGAGTAGTCGTGGTCGTCATTTACTGTCTTGAGCATATAGCCTTTATAATTCCCGCTATTCTGTTCGTCAGATGCATCTGATGCTCTCACCACACCCAACTTTGTCTGCTATTCTATACTTCTTGCAACAACGCCTTGTGAACCCTCCCACAATCATCGTCCGTCAATATGGCCAATCGCGGAGAGACGTTCGATCCGCAGGTCTTCTCCATCGATGATTTGAAGCGTTTAGGAAGCGCAAAGCTTCCAAAGATGTACCGAGGTACGCATCCAAGTAGTATAGGGTATCTGCAGACAATCAAGTCCTGACATTATTAGACTATTACAACGAAGGCGCCATGGATCTCATCACGTTAGTGCTCGAGAAGGGACTGCAGATGTGGAACATTGAAATCTGACATCCAACACAGTCTGCAAGACAACGAGGCTGCCTACAATCGGTACAAGATTAAGCCCAGAATTTTGGTCAATGTCGACAACATCGATATCTCATCTGAATTGTTTGGGATGAAGGTGCGTCTGCGTGTGCAAGGCACTAATCTGCCTGCCATCTGGCAATCGCTCTAACGGACCAAGACGTCATTTCCGTTAGGCTTCAGTCCCGCCGCTATGCACCAACTGGCGCATTCCGATGGCGAAGTCGGCACTTCCAAAGCGGCCGCAAAAATGGGTGTCGCCATGGCTTTGTCGACGTACTCTACCATGTCCCTCGAGGACGTTGGTGCCGTAGGCAATGGCAACCCATATGCGATTCAGATTTGCGTACTTCGAGATCGGCAGACCACTGTCCAAATGCTGCAAAGAGCTGAGAGTCAGTTACAACCAGCGAGTATTCCATCTTGATATCAGTACCAAACTGACAATCGATCACTCACGCAGAGGCTGGGTACAAAGCTGTCTTCCTCTCTGTCGACGTTCCAATGCTTGGTCGCCGGCTGAACGAATACCGCAACGATTACAAACTTCCAGAAACCATGTCGTGGCCCAATCTGCTATCAACAGGACAAAACATATTGGGTAGTAGTGACGGCACACCTCAGAGTTACGATTACGGTAGGTCTCAGGAACGACTGTCGAAGATCAAAAGGACCAGACCAGATCAGAACAAATGGTTGACATTCTGATAGATCCCTCACTCGACTGGGACACTGCCATCCCTTGGCTTCGATCACAAACCAAAATGCAGCTGTGGTTGAAAGGCGTCGTTGCCGGGGAAGATGTCCAGTTGGCGGTGAAACACGGGTTGGACGGTATTCTGGTATCCAACCACGGCGGACGTCAATTGGACGGCCAGGCGGCTACCCTGGATGCGTTGCGCGAGTGTGTCACTGCGGCGGCTGGTCGCATTCCAGTTGCTGTTGACGGTGGTATTCGTCGTGGCTCGGATATCTTCAAGGCGATAGCGTTGGGGGCATCACATTGCTTCGTTGGCAGAATACCGATTTGGGGGCTTGCTGTAAGTCATACGGGTTCCGGTACCAATAGTGAGTTGAGGGGTGAGTCGCTGACGAAGAATACAGTACAATGGTCAAGAAGGCGTGGAGCTTGCATTGAAGTTGTTGATGGCTGAATTCAAGCTCACCATGGGCCTCGCCGGATGTAGGACGGTCAAGGACATTACTAGAAGTCACCTGACCTATCTCAATGCTGAAGGTGTTCTGGCGAAGCTTTAACGAGTCCGTCAATGGCATGAGCATGGGATTTTTCATCGGAGACCCTTGAGGGCGCATTCCTTGGTCGTGGCTTTAGCATATTATAGATCAGATTCCGATGTACAAATGGACCTGACATTCCCTTTTCTCTTGCCTCATCGTCTCATCCTGGGCGAGAGGGACATGCTGAAATGAGATACTGCAGAAGTGTGCCGGACGGGGCCTGTGAACATGCTGTACGGTACCCTACGGTGACGGCAATGGCCCTACGAGATCCTCCCAGCTCGTCTCAATGACAAGTGAATTGGGAAATGAGGACACATCCACTCGTTTTCGTCTCTCGTTCGTCTGTCATTCGATTTGGCAAGCAGGTTTCTCCGATAAGATAACGATGTCAATGAGTCGGGCCGTTATACCGGTCCGCTTGCCGGTCCGGTGACCGGTCCGGAAGAAAGCCAGCTATCTCGGCCGGGAATGCTTGTTCGATCCTTGAGCCAGTTCCCTGCTTCGTCTTCTCGACAAAATGCGCACTCCACAGCATTGGTTTGCTCAGACTCAGTGATCAATGGCGCATCAACAAGCGCGTTCATTATCTGTTTGACAATTGTACAAGATAGAGCTGGGTCCAAACGGCGCAAGGCAGATCCACTTTTGCGAGTTGCCATGGGTAGTTACTGACTGGCCCTCAATCGCCCAAAGACTAATGCTGTGGTTGGGTAGTCATTATTCGCAAGTGGTTGTAGTCAAGAATATATACAAGTCACAACATGGATATCCTCTTCTTTGTGCCGTTTGTCTCGTTTCCTGTGAGTCCACTGTCGAGCTCGCAACAACATGAAGGCCACCAGAATCGCCACCACATCGCTGCGCTGCGCATCGCAACGCACACAAACTGCCACCCCTCTCATCAGACCAGTCACACCTCGAAGCCTATCGACCACGGCCACGTCATTTCCCAAGTCACACGCCCGCGTTGAGAGGCCTGAACTGACCCAGAACTTCATCGACAACAAATTCGTCGACTCCCAGGCCAAACAATGGATTGACCTTTGCGATCCGGCCACTAATAACCTGGTGACCAAAGTTCCAATCAGCACCGATGCCGAGCTTCGGCAGGCGGTCCAGAGCGCACAAGATGCCTTTCCCGGATGGAGGGATCTAGGCATTCTCCGACGACAGCAGATCATGTTCAACTTTGTCGCCTTGATCCGTAAGAATTGGGATCGTCTGGCTGCGTCAATCGTCATTGAGCAAGGCAAGACTTTTGCGGATGCTCGTGGTGATGTGCTACGTGGTCTCCAGGTCGCCGAGACGGCCTGCGGTATCACGACACAATTAACGGGCGAGGTGCTAGAAGTGTCAAAGGGAATGGAGACGCGTAGCTACCGTGAGCCCTTGGGCGTCGTAGCGGCCATTTGTCCTTTCAGTGAGTCAAATCCCCCATTGGCCTATTGAGCAACTCGGCAAGTCTGACCAGACTGCTTGCTTGCAGATTTCCCAGCCATGATTCCCCTCTGGTCAATTCCCATCGCTACCGTCACCGGCAACACCATTGTGATCAAGCCATCTGAGAAGGACCCTGGTGCAGCCATGATTCTGGGCGAGCTGGCCGAGGAAGCTGGATTTCCCAAAGGTGTTATCAACATAATCCACGGCACACATAACGCTGTTAACTTCCTCCTCGACGAGCCTGCGATCAAAGCTATCTCCTTTGTCGGCGGTAACAAAGCTGGCGAATACATCTACACTCGCGCCTCGGCTAATGGTAAGCGTGTACAAGCTAATCTGGGAGCCAAAAACCACGCCGTTATCCTCCCTGACGCCAATAAACAGCAAACCATTAACGCCGTGGCGGGTGCGGCTTTTGGTGCTGCAGGCCAGCGATGCATGGCTTTGAGCACCATCGTACCCGTAGGCCCTGAGGTTCAGAACTGGATCCCTGACCTTGTCGAAGCGGCTAAGCAGCTAAACACCAACGGTGGATTCGAGGAAGGTGCGGATCTGGGGCCGGTGATTAGCAAGGAAAGCCAAGCGCGTATCGAAGCCTTAATTACTAGCGCAGAAGAGGAAGGGGCAACAATTGCATTAGATGGAAGGGGATTCCGGCCATCGAAATACCCGAACGGCAATTTTGTCGGTCCCACCATTATTACAGGCGTGAAACCTCATATGAAGTGCTACCGTGAGGAAATTTTCGGGCCGGTGCTCATTGTCGTTGATGCTGAAAGCCTTGCTGAAGCGACTGATCTCGTTAATGCCAATGAGTATGGCAATGGAGTCGCTGTCTTTACCCAATCTGGATTCGCCGCTGCTTGGTTTCAGAAGCATATCGAGGCCGGTCAAGTCGGAATTAACGTTCCTATCCCTGTTCCTCTTCCTATGTTCTCCTTCACTGGAAACAAGAAGTCTATTGCTGGTGGAGGTGTGAATACCTTCTACGGCAAGTCTGGACTTAACTTTTACACTCAGACCAAGACTGTTACCGTGCAGTGGCCAGCCGATGACGATCTAGCCAAAAAGGCGTCAGTCAATATGCCTACACAAGAGTAGAGATTGGAAGAAATACTCCATGAATGTGTCCTTGGTGTACGAAGATTATAGGCGCGAGATGACATTAGAGAAAATCTCGGGTATATCGTGCGGTATGTTTGTATATAGACAGAACAAACTTTCCAAAAAAAAAAAATTCAAATCTCAACATCCAGGAATAGCATAGAGTTGTGATTGTTGTAGACACTTCTATAGGAAAGAAGAGACGGTCATAGAAAGGGTCAAAGCCGATGCGACTGTGGAGTGGCACAGCCAGATACAGCCCGCCACTCTTAGGGCTCACATGTGCATTTGAATTCAGGTGTGTCCTCAGCTGTTCGCCTGTGTCGGAGTCTGTCACAAGGGATTTCTTGTGGAGTTCATTCAAAAATATTTGTCTTCGTGTTCGTCCGATCTGCTGTTCCCGTACGCTCCAACAGCTTGCTGACGCCGTCGACGGAGTTGTCGTCTACCGGATGGCTCTCTAATGACTTGGGACAAGCGCCATTTGTAGCACCTTCGACACCGTCGAGCTGATCGTATTCATGAGATTGCCTTTTAGTCGTGTCGTGACCAGTTGCACTGTCACCATCACACACGCCATCATATGCGCCATTCATACTTGACGACTTAGCCTGCTGTTCCTGGCGATCGGCTTCGAGTGCATCTTGGAGGCCCTGTCCAAAAAGCAGACGCATATTGATGTTCAGATAGAGGTCACCTGTAGCTCTGTTCTTGAACACATATCGTAAGCAGTGCGTCTTGCCACCAATGTATCTGACCACACCGAGAGAGAACCCAGGCAACTTGAGAGCAAGTCTACCAAAATCCAAGTAAGGATTGTAGAAGTCAGCCTGATAGAGCCTGCCCTGCTGGAAGGTGAACTTCTCCCTGTTGGTCGGATCGAGGAAGTACTTTCTCCTCTTGTCGCCAGCCTCAGGAATTCCGAGCCCGGTGCGTTGTCGCGTGGCTTCCTCGCCGTCTGCACCATCCGTCATGGCCGCATCCTCACTCGGCGCAGGGAAGTCTTGGTCATCGGCCACCAACTCTCCGATACGGAAGGCGAACCAGCTACTGAGGCTGGGGCCGTAAAGCCAGGGCTCGTCGGCATAGGCATCGCATTGCAGACCTGGGTCGATGAACTCCTTAACTATACGGAAAGCGGTGTTGAAGCCCGGCGGCAGCCTGTCCCTGACGGGGTGATCAAAGTCATTTCCCCACACCATATCGAGGGCAGGCAAGTCGCGTTTTGGCACGAAAGAAAAGGCGGTGCTGTATTGGTCTTTGATGTGTGTGGGACTGTCGAAGTACGGTGAATGTGCTGGACAGGACGACGGCAGACCTTGATACCCACGGATGCGGACCTTAATCTTCGCTCGCATAAACTCGTTCTCTATGTAGGTCGCCGTGTCTGTGTTGACCAACACCGGCTCGTGCGATTCTGTGTCGTAGGACGGCCCGGCACTGACTCTTAGGCGGAACTTGTCTGCCTCGGCTTTGTTCTCTTCCTCCCCTCCACCACCATTGCCAGTGATTTTGGCTTTCAGTATAGATGTCATTCTGCCTCGACTCTCAGCCTGGACGTGGTGGCGAGATTGAAGGGTTCCCGCTGCGTGACTGTTGGCAGCTTGGGAAAGCTTTACTATCCAGGGTCATGTTTGTCAGGAAAGGCGAGGTCGAGAGCTTATTTAATGCTGTATTGAATGTATTGCGCAAGCGAATCAGCCACAACAAGAATTATTTATGTAAAAGACAAGATAGCGAAGCAGACACTGGAGCAGTAAAAGTGCTACCATAGAAGTTGGAACCACCTTCTTTCCATGAAGTCATGACGTAAACCTACTGCTCACCCGCACAGCCTTGAAAGCTGACGACAGCCTTGCTGGAGTAACTGGAAGGCTATTTGCTGTGTGTTTCACCCCTACAGCCCTTGACGTTGCCTCAACATATTGAAAAGGCCGTATTGCGAGGCCCTGCATGGGACACCACATGGTGTAGAACCCTGATGATGTCCGTGTTGGGTGCCCTACTCTTGAAGCAAGCCCCTACACCCAAAGGAGCAACTCTGTTGGAAATCCGCTTCGCCTCTTCCAGTGATCGTCTCTTCTCCCCTACCCAGTATTAGGCGTCTACAACAATCGCGGTTTTACATGAACAGCCACACGTGCACGTCACAATGAGGAGACATGCTAAATAGATGCCTACGATTTGATGGGGCACATCATATAGAAGACTGGGTACACCAGTATGTTTCCATTGAGCGATAGACTTTGCCAATCTACAGAGATTGTCATAACACTTGCATCAACCAACATTCCAAGTCAGAGGACAGACGTTTCGATGACCTAGACACCGACCTTGACCTGCGAGGAGGTTTCAAGACGTTGGTAACCACCTTTAGCGGCGATATCATTCTGCAGCTGCACCATGCGCTTCTGGTCACCAGTTGGGTCGGCCGAGTCAGCCTCGAGGACCCAGGAAAGATGCTTGTTGGTGTAGTTGGGCTGGAAGTCAGGCTCGAGCACGCCAAGACGCTTGCCGTAGGCGGTGACCTTGTTCTACAGGAATTGGTCAGTCCCATGATAATCGCAAAATCGTGACTGTATACTGGTGTTTGACATACCCAGTCCCTTTGGACGTTCTTCAGGTCCTTGGAGAAGTAGGCGAAAGAACGCTCGAACATCTTGCGGTTGAGCTCGGAGCCCATGACCGGCTTGAAGTCGACGTACTCGGCCCAGGCCTTCTCCGGCTCGCTGAGGACGAAGTCGGTGGCCTTCTTGACGGCACGCATGAACTTGCCCACACGCTCCGGGTTCTGCTCGAGGAAAGGAACGTTGCCGATGTAGAGGATGGAACAGAAGCAGCAGCATCCGAGCTCGGCGAGCTCGTCGATCCTCAGCATCTGCACGTCGCTCCTTGGGCGACCCTGGCCAGCGAGCCACTCTTCGAGCTCAACCATCTGGACATTGGCCAAGCCAATGCCAGCGTCAATCTCGCCGCGGATGATGGCCTTGCTGACGTTCATGCCGCAACGGACGGCGGTATAGTCAGATGGCTTCATGCCGTAGTGCGAGGTCAACTCATCGATCTGGATCTTTCCAAACTCGCCGACATAGCCGATGCGCTTGCCCTTAAGGGTAGTGAAGTCGGGGGTAATGCCGGAAGACTTCAGGTACACGACACCGGTGAATGGCTCATCGAGCAGCGAGCCAATCGACTCGACTGGGAAGTTGCGGGCCTTGGCTGCCAATGTATGGATCATAGCCTTCAGGCCAAGGTCGGCCTTGCCAGAACCGATGATCTCGGTAACATCCTAGCGTCACAATCAGTATCAACTCGTTCAACTCTCGAGAGGACACGCTTACACTAGGGTCGTTTGGCTCTAGCAGAGCAACCTTGATACCTTCTTCGGCGAAGAAGCCCTTGGCCTGGGCAAGGTAGACTGGGGCATGGTACGGGGTGGCGTGCCTATGGGTTCGTTAGTGATGCGTGCCTAGCTTGCCAGGGATCGGCATCGCCAGTGAAGCCCAACCAGTTGCTCAGAAAAGTGATCTTGTCAGTAGACATGATTGCTACGTCTCTTCACTTGGGCTTCGGTGGTGGCAGGAAAGCTGATTTGGTCAATATGACTCCTCACGAGAGGGTTATAGAGGGGGGAAGCATGTCCTTGCGCTGGTATTATCCAGATCAAGTTCGAACGGTATCATCTCAGCTCCCTACCCCAACACTTGTATCGACCTCGACCCGGAAGTGGGAGGAGATAGAGACGAGAGTGAGGCAGGGGCACCCGCTATGCGTAGCGTTTGTGTTTACGTTACCTTGATGCTTGGATCCTGCCATAGTTGCGCCTCGAAACATGTTCCCTCCGGCTGAAAGCCGTACCGGTTAGGTATTCGTCTTGGGTAAGTCGGAAATTGGTTGTTGATGGGGTGGGAGGGAAAGGGTAGAGAGGGAAAGGAGAGAGACAGGATAGGTATTTAACAGGACGGAATCGTACGAGACGAGACGATCAGGATCCGAGGTCGGCTGGGTGTGAAGCTCTGTTGGAGAAGCGGATACTGCACAGTAGCTAGTGTGGGTCTTTCCAGTGCTTCCACTACAGCCCGTCCATGTCAATGGTTCAACCACTGCGGGATATAGGGCTTTTCTCTAGGAGCTAGGGGGCCTTTTGACCCTCCTGCAGCGGCGGTTCGCAACAGTCATTGGAGGCAGACTCCCACATGATCGAACCCAAGACGTAATGAGCAGTGGGTCTACGCAACTTCGCGACTAGCACGGAACATGTGGGATGGGATTGCAGGGGAAGGTTCGAGGCAGGATGATAGGCAGCTAAGGAGTCGACCGACAGCCTACTTAAGGCTGGAAACAAGGCCCTTTGTATGCCAGTCTGATCGTTCGTGATGTAGAGGGTCTTGTTCTTTCATCCAGCTCACAAACAAAAGCAAATTGATGGGAGGAAATGCCAGCTTGACTGGCTGCGCTCGCTCGACCCGGTCCAGGTCGATGATGATGATGATGATGCTATGCCACTCAATCATGATTTTCGGTATATAGGAAGGATGACCATACCCAATACCAGTGATCAGTCACCATCGTTCAATGGCATTGGTAAATGCGTTTTGTGTGCTGGCTCGAGGATCTGCACTATTCTACTTCCGGTAAATCCTCTGTATGAAAGTGGGATGCCAACACCACCAACAGCCCTGGAGCTCAAGGCCGCGGAGCATGACATAATTAGTTGTGAAAATAAACTAGGTACCCAGGCAAGGCCAGGTAGGTAACAAAAGATAACCAGTTGTCAGCCCAATTCGCATCCTATTACATTCGCCTCTTATAATGGTTCACTGCCGCACCTTCTAAGACCGTCGAGGATACAGGGAGCTGTGAGTCCTCATTCGCATCCTGAAGGTTTTAGCGTTGCTAAGTATCGCCACACCGAGTTTGAGAAATGAAAGTCTAGGGCTTGAACTCTACAATTTACCGTCCTTGGGCCGTCGACTGTAGAGGATGGTGTCCTGTCGTAGATGGGTAGGTCTACATTAGGCTTGAACACGACGGGACTGCAGACGCTGACATTCAAGAAGGCCAGCTGCTGAATATCTGGTCAAACTTCCATGCACAATCCCTTGTCTCTGATGATTAAGTACTACCGGTATTTTCGTCCTCAAACTCTACCAGCGCAACTCCAGCTTTGACCACATCACCGACCCCATGTACGACTCTTTTGATAACACCTGGGCCAGGGCTTCGGATCACAGTCTCCATCTTCATACTCTCAATGACCACCAGCGGCTGGTCCTTGCTCACCTCCTGACCCTGCTCCACTTCGACTCTTAGCACCTTGCAAGGCATCGGTGACAGTACGCTATTGGATACCTCACTCGTGCCCAGAGCAGTAGCCAGCCATGTAGGTTCTACCAAATGGATGTTGTACTGTCGTCCCTGCTGGAAGAGAGTGAGGGACGTTGAGGGGAAGGCGGCTGATGAAGGAATCGAAAGTGGGTGGTGGATGACTCTGGTGTCGAGGCGAGTGTGGGGAAAGTGTGATCTGAGGACGTTCTCGTCCTTGTGATCGAATTGTGATGTCGTTGTAAAAGTCGCGATCACTTCTCCTGATAGTCCACCGCCGGAAGGCGCCCGAGAGATTGTGACGCTGTACGTATGAGGGCCAATTCTCAGGACGGTGGCAG
The DNA here is from genome assembly GCA_001660795.1 of Leptoxyphium fumago. Classification (NCBI taxonomy): domain Eukaryota; kingdom Fungi; phylum Ascomycota; class Dothideomycetes; order Capnodiales; family Capnodiaceae; genus Leptoxyphium; species Leptoxyphium fumago. Next base: position 279,482 of record LSHF01000006.1, on the reverse strand, counting down.
AGACAATTGGATTTGGGTCTGCTGGATTGGTTGTCGTCTCAGCCAGGTCGAACTTCAAGGGTTGAGGTGTGCTACTGAAGCCGACGTTTGACTGGAAGTTCGCATTCGGCTGCGAAGCGGTGTACAGTGCGATGGCTGCCTGTGCCCACGCTTCAGGGGGGAATTCCTGACTGGCGAACAGTTCGTCCTTATGCTTAGGGATGTAACCAGTTTCCACCTCACCAGCGACGAAGTCTGGGCTGGTACAGCATCGCTTGAGGAACTCAATGTTGGTCACTGGGCCCACGACTTCATAATGCTCAAGGGCGGCAGCTAGGTTCAACAAAGCCGTCTTCCGGTCATTTCCAGACACGATGAGCTTGGCAATCATCGGGTCGTAGTGGGCAGACACTTCGTCTCCCTGCACAAAGCCAGCGTCGACGCGGACGCTGTCCGTCGATGTTGGAGTCCGGAGATGGATCAGCCGGCCCGTTGAAGGCATGAAGTTCATGCTGGGATCCTCGGCGTAAATGCGCGCTTCGATAGCATGGCCTCGCACTGCTATCCTGGCTTCTACTTCCTCCTGGGAAAGCGGTAGTTCCCCACCTTCCGCCACGATGATCTGCCACCGGACGAGATCTAGACCAGTAACCATCTCTGTCACAGGATGCTCGACCTGCAGCCTGGTGTTCATTTCCATAAAGAAGAATTCTCCACTGTCATTATCGAAGATGAATTCCACCGTCCCTGCGCCGGTGTACTGTACAGCCAGCGCTGCCTGCCTTGCTTTCTCCCATAGATCTTTTCGCGTCTTGTCGTCGAGATTAGGTGCGGGAGACTCCTCCAAGATCTTTTGATGCCTTCGTTGAATCGAACAGTCCCTTTCGCCAAGCGCAACGCAATTTCCATGCTCATCAGCGAACACTTGCACCTCGATGTGCCTCGGTGTCTGAATGTACTTCTCAACCAGCATCACATCGTCACCAAAGGAACCTCTGGCCTCACGCTTCGCACTTTCCAGCTGCGACCTGAACTCCCCTCTCTCCATCGCTATCCTCATACCCTTTCCACCACCACCTTTCACTGCCTTCAGCAACACCGGATAGCCAATCTTGTCGGCCTCCTGCTCAAGTACCTCCACCTGCTGCTCTTTCCCATGATACCCAGGGATACACGGCACTCCTGCCGCCTCCATGACCTCCTTACTCCTGGCTTTGTCGCCCATGGCTTCGATCGCACTTGCAGGCGGCCCAATGAACTTCACACCAGCATTCTCGCACATACGCGCAAAATCCGCGTTCTCGCTGAGGAAACCATAACCAGGGTGAATCGCCTGACACCCGTGCTCGCGTGCAATGTCGATGATCCGTGAACCATTGAGGTACTGGTCCGTAGAGCCGAGGTTGATGGCGAAAGGCGACGACAATGCATGCTGGGCCTCTCGGTCTGGGTCTGTGTATAGGGTTGTGGTACGGATGCCATATTCTGCAGCAGTCCTATTGACGCGTAGCGCGATCTCTCCTCTGTTGGCGATGAGAATCGACCTGAGAGGCTCTGGCCGAAGAACTGGGCTGGCTGTTGAAGTAAGCCTCCGCTGGAGACCGAAAGATGCCAGGCATGATGCTTTAGGGCGGGTCAGCCTCACGGTCGACCTCATCTTGAGACTTTTCAAGTACGGTGTTTCTCAGATATCCTAAACATCCTGGACAAACGAGGAGGACATGCCTGTGCTCAATAGGTATTTACCTGCCTGCGTAGGTGCCGTAGGGTGCAAAGCCGATGATATGCGCTGCCCCAGGTTTTACCCCGGATGCAGCTGGACCTCGGCATACAGATTTCAGGGCTGATAGCGAGCGATAGCAACCATCATCGATCCAGCTCATACCAATATAAGTTAGGAGGCCTGGCACCCTGCCGTGTGACCAGAAATAACAATCATCAGGCAATGCAATAGTATCAGAATACTGGAGGAGAGTACAACCTTTCGCAAGCTGCCCAACCACGTATACCTCAGTGACCGGTCTTCCATCATCTAGTTCCATGTGTAGATGACGACTCAAGGTATAACGCACCCCAAAAACACGAACATCAAGAGTAAGAGCTACTGTATAAATTAGCTACTAGGTAAGGTAGGTAGCGAACGACGTGAAACACCATCGTGTTCCGGGGATCGGAAGAGACTAAAAGGTATAAAGACAGCTTAGCAGCTGTACTAGGGCTGTGGAGGAACGCACGAAGAAGTCTCTCTAGCTTGATGTCCTCTGCCTCGAGCCCGAGTATCACAGTGTAGGACTAGGGCAGCTGATCATTGATCATATCTGATGAACATCTTGAACACAAGAACATGCCTCATATTCCCTCTACAATGCATGCCTGAGGCATTATACAGCTGGTGAGGCTTAGTCATTGGAACTTGACTTGTTGCAGAATTGTCTCACGTCCACCGACAGATGATGGAGGGCAAGAACGAAGGTTTCATGCAATACCAACAACACGGCGTTCCAATCGACAAGCTCCGGGTGCTGCGTTTTTTGGACCAGCTGGTGGAGGGAGCTCCAATTCGATGCAGCACGACCTCAAAGTTCTCCCAACGTGCTGCAAGCACTAATGATCTCCTTTGCGCTAACTACCTGACCCCGCCATTGATCGCGGCGACGTTTCGAACGCGCGTGCCTGTCTAGCTGCCTGATGCCGTAGAGAATCCCTTCCGTGGCCGTGGACTCGACCTGCTGGACAAATTCACTCGGCATAATCGCGTCCTCTCGACTGCTTCTACAAAGGAACCAAAGGGAAGCTCACGAACAGGAAATCCACAGGTTGAGCTATACACGATAAATTGCTACGCCGTTTGAGCTAGACGTCATAGCCGCAATCTCTGTCAAGCACTCTCTTGGAAGGTTGAAGCCATGGACGAAGGATTCGACTACGAGGATGCTTTCGACTTTGAGGACGACGACGATCTCTGGCTCTATGTTGATGATGCCGTCGAGGATCTAGTTGTACGAGATTCCCGCCAATCGCGGTATGAAACAGCTGCTTACAGTGTTCACAGGACGACCTGGTCGAGAACGCGCTTCCCGAGACCGGCTATACTGGCGTCAACGAAGAGCTAGCCTTGGAAACGGCCGAGTACGATTATTATGACTACTTTCAGGATCTCAAATATGGCGAGGACAGTTACTGGGATCACAACAGTCTTCCTGCAAAGAGGAAAAGAGAAGGGTCCGTGGTAAAGAGAGATTTATATGCGAAACGCCCGCGATTGGAGGCGAACAGAATCCCAGAGGGACCAGTGATCTTCAGGAGCAGAAACGAGCGAAATAAGGCTGTGGAGCCACCCATGTCGCAACCATCCAAGCCCTTTGCGCTATTGCCAGATTGGCGGCATCGGTTCAACGATAGTACCTCATTACCGATCTCGAGTCCCGCCATCAACGTTATGCCCGAGGATATGAGGCGTGCCGCGAGTGCGGCACCAGACTCAGAAGATGAAGATTTCGAGGAGGATGAGGCCTGGGAGGATGAGGATGGCGAGCCCGGCGAGAGGGACGTGGAAGGAAACGACGCAATGGCCAGCATTGATCCTGATGCAGTAAGAACCATCCTACAAGCGCGTCTTGCAGATGCGGGCATAAGTGGTGGTGGAAACGAGGCGGCTTTCATGGACACGATACAGCAGATGCTTTCCGGCCGTTCGTCTGGTGGCGGAGAGGATGCATCGGAAGCGCTCGCAAGGCTGCTCCTGGGTCAGGCGTCCGAAGAGGATGACTCAGGCGGAATGGTGACTGATTGGCTCTCTGGGCATGGAGTTCGCTTTGAAGGCGAGTCTGACTCTGTTGACGAAGATCCTGTGACCACTCACTCGCCCATGGATAGCGGTATTGGTATATCGAACAAATTCACTGAGGGTAAAAGCAGTGTGACCGAGAGACCTGAGGACATTGCAACCCCGACTTGCTCGAGAATGGACAGAAAACGCAAGGCTGAATCAGAGCAGGTCTCTGTACTTGGGAGGGCTAAAAAGCCACGAGCGAATGGGGAAGCTGTTTGATTTTAACCATCTAGTGGCATATTCGTGATGATGTTTCCCGTCTCGGCTTAGTTGTAAAGGCAAAGATATTCAGTTCGGCTGCTGAAAAGCCAGCTGAGCTGATTGTCACCTGAAAGCATGTGATTCCTAATATCTACCCTCACTTCAGTAAAAATCAAGGCATCAGCGAGACTTCGAATATTTTCTGGACACACAGGGATTTCAGATTCAGCTTTAATCTTGTACATTACCTGGGTTACTTTGTCTATAAAGCTACGATACCTCGGCTCAGAATTGGTGTGTTACCCCTCAAGCCATGATTCTCAAATCATCAGTGCAAGGGAAGGTCATAAAGTGCGTGGTGCACACGTGGTGCACTGCCTGTTTTCTTGGAACATCAGTGTGCTGGTATTCTCGCTGAGGCTCGCATTTCAGTACTCTATCCTAGCGATAATTGAAATATGACTGAACCATTCAGCACTGTGCCCTTCAACGTCGATGGAAAGACCGCTATTGTGACAGGAGCCGGTTCAGGTAGATCCGCAACTACTGAAGCTCTAATCCTGGCGATGCTGACAACACTTCCAGGCATAAACCTAGCATTTGCGACGCTTCTTCTCTCGCAGAATTGCAATGTCGTGTTTGCAGACCTGTCTGTACGACCAGAAGCCCAGGCCGTTCTGGACAGTCACCAGGCGACAGGGGAAGGGGAGGGCAGGGCGATCTTTGTGCGGTCCAACGTCGTCAAATGGGACGACTTAACTCACATGTTCGACGTCGCCGAGGCTGAATTCCGCAGCGTCGACATCGTATGTCCTGGTGCTGGCATCTTCGATCCGTTGTCGAGCAATTTCTGGCATCCGCCTGGCACAGAAGCAAGCAGAGACCCGCTACATGGAACGGAGACTGAAGGGCTGGGGCACTACACAACCATCGATGTCAACCTTGTACATCCGATGCGGTTGACTCAGATTGCAATATCTCGGTGGCTGAACCCTGACGAAACCAAGGGGGTCCAGAAGGTTTCACCTTCAAGCCCCAAACGCGTGGTACACATCGCATCGATCGCTGGTCAGATCCCCAGCTTGCCAGCGGCGATGTACTGTGCAAGCAAACACGCAATCTGCGGGTTCGTCCGTAGCCTCGCGGCACTGGACAAGATCGGAATCCGGGTCAATGCTGTAGCTCCTGGCATCATCAACACCCCCATATGGACGGAACATCCAGAGAAGCTCAAGATGTTGGATCTCACCGTCGACGTACTGGTGGACCCCATCGAGTGTGCCGAGGCTATGCTTCGTTGCTGCCAAGACCAAGGTGTCGGAGGTGGCTACATCATGGAAGTCACCAAAGGCAGAACTCGGCCCGTCAGCTGGAAGAATGACCCTGGACCCGAAGGCGCTGTCGGGGCGACGGCAGGCAATAGTGCTATCATGACAGCGGAGGTCTTTGAGTGGTTGGCAAGGCCTGGGTGGGGCCTGGCTCGCTAACTACGCACGGAGCCAGGCAGAGATGGTGCTTAGTTACAGGATTCTTTGTTTTCGCTACTGCGCTGCTTCATGTTGTAGCTTGGTCTGCAGCTTCACGGCTGAAAGCAGTCTGTTGGCGCGCGAATGAGCCTGCTGTAGTGTAGCGATTTGGTTTGAAGTATGGTATCAGTAGCCTGTCTTCTGCCCTACCAGAACAAAACCAACAGGTCCAGACGGTTTGTGTCTAGCTACATGTTTTTGCACCACGCATGTATGTGTCCAGTTATCGGCCTGGAAACCTGTCACATTTGAGAAAGGTGCAACAAGCATCTGCCCGGGGCACAAACACGCGGCACGGCTGAGGGGATCTTGTCCCAAATGAAGTACAGTACATACAGCCCGAGCTCTTGGCAACATTCAGTCATGCAGCTCGCCCTCTCTTACTCAGATAGAAAGCCAGCTTCACGTTTTGGCTTATATGCGCGTGAAACCTGGGTGGGCCTCATGTTTTGTGTCTGCCCAAGGCCCCCTTGCATGCCTGGTCAAAAGTGTCCGGAGTAGCCTTGCCTTTGATTCAAAGTGTTGGGTTTTCGGGAGGCAGCAGGTGCGCCTAGTAGTGGGATTCAGTACCGAACATTAATTGTGCATGAGTTATAATATGAGCAGTCACTAGAGTGTGATTCTACTGCTCAATATGCTCTTGAAATTCAAGGGACCGATGGCTTCCGCTGGAGAGGTACTGTAGTTCAACCGGGCCAACTGACGAAGGCAAAGTGAAGTTGGATCTAACATTTGCTAGACCCGGTACGGCACGGGTCGTGCTGTAGATCCCGTGCCTCCGACAGCAGCTGCGACTATGAAGGCAACGATGGGTTCAAAGTCATGGACCCAAACCGGTGAAAAAAGGCAACTATGGTTCGCAAGTATTATGAAGGCGGATCAATAGAGAAGCTTGGAAGCCGTCACCTGTACGATTCATGACTCCTGTCGGTCCTTGTCGAACCATCAAAAGGAGAGTGTCTCGCCGTGTTCAGCCAGCACGGTTCCCAGAACTTGAGTTGGTCTTATCTGTCAACTGGCTACCAATTTCGGCCCCAGCAGAGACTGAAACAAAGACTTGACTACATGATAGCCCCTTCCTGAATCAGCTACACGAAGGTAAGACATGAATTTCTTATTCCTATGCTATATTACCAAAACAGAAAACAGGCTCCGGGGTATCCCTCGCAATCTTCCAATCTGGTCCCTTCCTATCGATCGTATGGCACCGTCAGCTTGACACCTGTTGGCTATCCAATGGTGACAAGCCCACAGGCCGAGCGTAATTCTGACAAATGTCTTATGGGGCTATGTGCCCATCTCGCCAGGCTCCCTGGGTGACCCCTGACCGGCTTGGCTGATTTTCGGCTCACCCGAAAGCTTCCCGGACGTCGCTTGATTTTGTGGTCTTGTGTTTCAGGGTCGACGATTCGCCCTCCCTGCGTTTGAGGGTTGTGGACGAGCTAGACTGGCAACAAACACCGCATGGAATTGAGCCAAGAGCGATTCCCATGAGGCTTCGTTCACCATTCCAAGAGGTCGCACCGGGGTCCCGTGGTCAATGGTGTGCGGTTTAGCATAGCAAATGCGTGACATTGGGTCCAATGGCCGGGTCTCTCTAGTATCAAGATCGACCCGAATTGGAATCGGCCTCATGGGATCCTCGTTTCGGGAAGGACGTTCATCGTCTCTAGGTCTTGGCGCCACACTGCCGGAATACACGATGCCATGTTCAGACTTTACGACGCTGGGCTTCGCGCACCCCCTTCCACTATAGGTCTGAATGGGTCTGGGGTTGTCAGCTGGGTGCCTGAAATTTGCTCAACAATACGTTATCTGCTTACATTGCTGTACAGGAATCATAACCCTCGCGGATTACAACATATCTTCTGGCCTCAGCATGATATAATTGGTTGTTCTGGTCTCTGATAGATATTAGTGTGGCAGGATTTGTGCTTCTGGATTCGCCGTGCGGTTCAGCGTATTGGGCAATGAAGACCTACCAATCGCGAATTAGCTCTTTCACGCCTCTGATTTTCAACTCGGATATTCTCACCCTCCTCTGTATGAAGAAGTTCCTTGGCTCGGGTCTGGCCCGGAAATCTACAATGACGACAAGTTATGATTTGTAATGGTGTCGCAATATCTTGGTGCTTACCCTCTCGTAGCGGATTCCTGGGGCCGGAGGTGCCTTCTGCTGGTATTAAAGCATGGCGGGTCTGCTGTTCATGCCGTGAGGAACGATGCTGTGCTCCTGGCCTGGAATTACCGGTTTCCGAAGGTTGGGATGGCGGGGGTCTGCTTGCACTTGGATTTGAGGAAGCTTGCCGGGGGCGGGTAACAATCCTGCCAGCCCGAGGATCAATATATGGCCTGCCCGTGCTGAGGTCCATCAAGACCTCTAGGTTTGAACGCTCATCAAGTTGCCATGTCAAGTGCATATTTTGAGACATGTTGGATCTGTGCTTGTCTATCTCGGTTGAAAAGCTAAAGCCCTGAGTCAGATCCTGAGTCAAACTATATACTACCTAGGACAGCTCGGAGACAGAAGCTGGGCCAAACTATATACTAGCCGAGACTCAGCCTGAGTGTACTACACACTACGTGGAAAGGATAGCAACCTTAAAATGAGGCTCAATTAGAGCTCTTGACGGGATATTCAGGTTGTGATAGCTCATGCAGGCAGTCACGGCAGTATCAGGCTGCCAAGCTGCGTTGTTCATCGGCTATTAGCTTCAAAGTATCGCGCCACCGGCTTGAGGCGAGACAAGGCTGTCAAGCCTTGTAAGGCTGTGTAATGTGCATGTGATTTTGGAGCTCTGATCCAGCGAGAGTGCTTCGAAATCCCGTTCTATTCCATCGTTTTAAACCTCCCGTTCTCCCGTAGGTGTATAGTAAGTACTTCTGCTGCTTTAATCTGAAATTTCGTCATATTTAAGGGTATGCCACTGAGTCAACTCTATGGTTATTGGTCACGTATATGGAACTCCGGCAAGAGAGCCAGAGAGTCAATACGGAACCAAAAGGAGTTGGATAGCAGCAATGTCTTACGAGACACTTCATCAGTTTTGTCTGGGTCTGGCAAAGGTCATGCTGACGGCGAAGTCGAGACCACGAACAGGGCAGTCGAAATCAACATGGAGGAAACTGCACATGACTTCGTCATGATACGGAATCGCTTCTCGAGCTTGCGTCCTGAAATGACCAATTTGTACACATCATTAGAATACGAGAAGCAAAAGCAACGGGAAATTCTGCACCATCTTGAAGAATCTCTCAATCAACTACTCGGCTTTCTGAACAATGCATTAAAGCTCTCCTCGGCGACTGAGTTTGAAGAGCTCAAATCCAACTTGTCTCATGATACGAGACGGCTATTCGAACAGTCCGCCCAAGTCGACAGGCTTGAGGAGCAAAAGTCAGGACTAGATGAGCGAATGCAACAGCAATGGCGTAAATTGGAAGATGCCTCTAAAGCGCTAATACGTTCTTTTAAACCAGATTGGGAGGAACCAGAGTCAAGCATAAGCCGGGATTGGCAGGTGGTCGAAGAGCCGGCCACCTCTATTCATCCGTTGCTGGCAGAATATTTCGAGAAACTCGATCGTTTTGAGACATACGAACAACGGCTCTTCGAATTGGGGGCCGAGTATGAGGATCAGAGGGTGATGAGAATTTTCAACGATGACCATGACCACCGGCCGAGCACGCCGGACTTGGTGTTCGAAACGCGATATCGGGAGAAAAGAGATTCCCAAAAACAGGAGTTAGAGAAGGCTAGGCATGAAGCTGAGCAGTCGAGGCTTAGGTGTCTTGAAATTGGGCTGGTGAATGAGGACGACGCATCCCCATCCGACGGGGACAACACGGCAATGAGCAACGACACCGAGAACGGCTATCTGAACCACCCTATGATTCGCCCTCTGCCAATGCCAACCAGTCCTCTGTTCTGTGGATCCGAAAGCACACATCGAATCGCGGCTTGGAACAATGATGTCAATCCTCCTCTCCACACTATTACCTAGTCATCGCATGTATCTGGATCGGGTTGTGAGGGATGCCTTTTTGTAGGCTAATGAGCGTGTCAAGCAATTGTCACATTTCCATTTTGCGGTTTATAGCTAGCATTGTTCTAAGCGACGTAGGTAGCTACATGTATCTATAATGCAACATATTTTCCACATGCGCGGCCGTTTTTCATGTTTGCATGTTTGAATGTCTGCATGCTTGCAAGCTTGCAAGTATGCAAGTATGCATGATGCACGTTTTTACAATCTTCCTGGTGACTGCCGATCGCGTCCTATCTCAGCCAAGGTGAGTTGATATGCAAGGATGTGCGCAGTCTTCACCGGTCGATAGCTCGATGCATCTGCAACTCTCTTGAAGCTTAACGAGACGTGGATAGGAGAACCTTGCGATTAATAAATCTGATAAGAGAGGGAGAGCATGACCCCACCTCTAAGCAGTAGTGAATATTTCGGACGACATGCGCCATCGCCAGACAATGTATGGATGGACGAACATCACGCATCAATGATGAGGGTGTGGATGAGTGTCATCTTGCATGTGATGGCAGCGCGGGAAGAGCTTTTCAACCTGTCGTAACGGAGTGGCTGCAAGCTATGTTCTGCGTGTTCGACACTTATATTACTCCGACTCGGCCACGTTCGACATCAGTGCCCAATGACGCAGGCACTGGTTGGCTCAACCGACATGCCATATCAACCCTTTGATTCATCACCCCGACTACAACCGACATGTGCAAGCCTCATTAGCATGCACGGCCGGCCATATGACCAGTCTGTCATCAGATGAAGCAGGAGCTGAAGATCGAAGTTACGCCGTACTCGCGAGTCATACGACGCCTAATGGTAACGAAGTAAGCTCATCTCGCTACCTGGTGTCCTGTTACGGCGCTCGTCGGACAGACTATCTTCGTTTGCAAAGATATGAAGCTTTGAGTCGCAAATGCATCAGACAGATGTCAACGCCAATAGCCCAATCGACAACGGCTGCCCCTCCAGCTTAGCCTGAACGATGCCTATTTTTTGCTTCTTCCTCTGGCGTTAAGGCTCCTCAGTGGGTCAAGACCCTTGGTCTTGGCGATACGACCTTTGCTTCTGGATTTGTTCAAGGCTCTAGCCTTGCGAATTCGGTTTTCCTTGTCTTTCCGGAAACCTACGAACCCCACGTTGCTCGTCACTGCAGCCTTGCCGCCCGTCGGCAGCAGGTAGTCAGGGACATGCCGTAGGTGAGGTTGCGACTTGACAGCATGTGTTTCTTCATCGTGGCGACGTAGGTGGCGGAGTTCTTCCGGGTTCTCTTCGAAATGCTGCTTCAGCCTTGTAGAATTGATTAGCTCTGTCCTGAGCTCTTTCATTCGTGCCTCCCGAACGGCGATTCTAGTGACACTCCTCAGAGCGTCTCCCAATCTGTATCGAAAACCCTCCAACTTGCTCATATCAAATTGCCATTCCTCAACCTTGGATCCAGCCTCTGCCTGCTTCTTCTCTATCTTTGCCAACACTTTCTCGTCATTTTCACACTGCGGAATGGTTGTTGATTTGTGTTGGCGATATTTGTCTTTTGGTATCACGAAAGATAACGCCATGCCAGACTGTCCCGCGCGCGCCGTCCTTCCAATTCGATGAGTGTACGACTTAGAGGTCGTGGGTAAATCAAAGTTGAGGACACATGAGACGTTGCGGAAGTCAAGCCCGCGCGAGATACCGTACTCCTTGTCCTCGTTTTTCTTCTTCTTGTTGGACGTCTGCTTGTCCAAAGTATCGGCATTGGGCTTCTGTTTCTGCGCGGCATCGCCATGTTCACCCTCATCACCTTCATCCGCAACATCTACCTTGCGCCTCTTTCTGTTTGCCTCTTCATCCCCAATCACCTCTTTGTCATCAGCGGCTATGAGGATGTCATAAACGCCCTTGTTGAACTCCTGTACCACGTGGCTGCGGCTGTTGACCGGTAGTTCCGAATTGAGAACACAGCTCCTGACGCCAAACTGTTCCAAAAAGAGCTTCAGCCGATAGCACCGATCCACGTCTGCCACAAACATTATGACCTTGCCTTTAATGAGCTGCAACTTGAATATAGTATATACCAAGAGAAACTTCTCGTCTTCTGCACATCGAACAACGTACTGAGAAAGAGTCGGTACTTCGGCGGCTTCGTAAGCAGAGAGGTCGATGATTGTGGGCTTCCGTGGGCTTGTCGCGTCAGAAGTGTTGCGCTTCAAGAGTAATGCTGCAAGTGCGTCGACTTCCGTCCGGAGAGTAGCGGACATGAAGATTGCTTGGAAGGCCGACGGTAGTGCGGAAGCGATACTCTCCAGATCCTCTTCGTAGCCGTAACTGAGCACAAGATCTGCCTCATCCACTACCAAGTGTTTCAGGGAGTCCAATGTAAGTGTGCCCTCATTTACCCACCTCGTTGCTTGACTCGGTGTTGCGACTACGACATCGGGTTGCGAAGTCAAGCGCGCACGAGTTACTGCAGCATCTTCCTTGCGAGTAATGTTCTCGCCCTTGATCTCGGTGGCACAGAACTGCGTCAACGCTTTGAGGGTTGCTGAAACTTGGTTCGCCAACTCCTTTGTGGGGACAAGCAGTAGGGTAGACACATTCTTCGATGCATTGGACTTGCTCTTACGCTGCAGGATGTTGTGAAGGATAGGCAGAAGATATGCAACGGTCTTGCCGGATCCTGTCTTTGCTCGCGCTGTATATTTGTTAGTTCCAGCGCATGTAGATACCAGAGATTGGATTGACGAACCTAATACATCCTCACCAAGGAGAATCTTCGGGATAGCTTTCGCTTGAACCGGCGTAGGAGTCGAGAACTTTTCGTGGTTGACGGCTTTGAGAAGGCGTGCATCCAAATTTAGGCTGGCAAAGGTAGCAGCGGAAGTCTCGAGAGCACCATCCTTTGACTGTTCCACGGGTTCGGGAACGTCCTGATCGTTCAACTTGCGTTTTGCCATGCTGTTTGCAATCTGAATATGTCACACGGTGTAGCAGTGCAATGTCAATAGTAGAGCAGCCAGAGATTGCTTGGTCTGGATGAATTTATTTCTGCCATCCACAAGAAGCAGGCGGTGAAATGTTGCGCATAGCCTGAAGCGGCACAACTCTTGAGGCCCGTGCGAGCGGCAGCCCATCCATCCATCCTTGCCATTCTCAATGCATTATTGTCTCAGACATGTGATTGCAGTGCAGAGTACATTGTGATAGAAGACGTATGGGATAATACTGAGCATTAGTCGATTTGTAAAGAACTAAGTCACTAAGCTTAACCGCCTGACCCACAAATCATGTCAACATGCTCAATGGTGAATTACGTTTGAGACTGAGGGATTGAATGATCAGCAAGTCCTCCAAGATTCATTCCGCCGCAGATGGACGTTGTTAGGATAAAGTGGAGAGAGGCTTGTATTGTTGGATGTCTGACACACTCAGTAGGGCTCAATTGTAGCTGCAGGGTCAAAGGCACCTACCAGAATAACGTCCGAGCAAGGGCGGTACAACGATGGATCGATAGCGTTATGAACAATAGTTCGAGCTCCAGAGATACGGAGGTAGCGTTTGTTGCCAAGATCTATGGTTTGAAGGGCAAGTTCAATCCGTACAATGCTCTCGAAGGGTAGTACCCGCGGCGAAATCCATAGACGGCTTCAGAACTCGGACTATATACAAAATGAAGATGTATAAAGATTAAAATACACGACAGTTCAGCGATGGATACATTCGCATTGAATCCAATTCACGCGAACTGATCGTCGTGAGAGAATCCACCTACAGATATGATTTCAAGACTTAACCTGAAAAGCTTCAAAATCAAGCTCTTTGGGTCCTCTTCTTTGTCATTCGTTTTTGGTCGTCTGCCTTCTCCTTTTCGAGGAATTTCCTTTGTTCCTCAGCACTCATCCTACTCAGCTTCTGCTCGCGCTCAAGTTTCTTCTGCTTATCAGCAGCTTGCTTCCGCTCTTCGGCCTTCTCCTCCTCGTCAGCTTTGCGGATCTTGCGTTGTGCGTCTTCACGAGTTTGCTTGACGCGACGGAGAGCTTCAGGTCGGAAACGGGCGGAGTTGACAAGGAAGTCGGGAAAGCGTAAGAATGCTTGGAACAGAGCTTGGGGACCCTGAGCCTCGAGCTGAGAAGGAAGAAGCACAGAGAGAAATATACGCTTGCGAGGGATAAGGTCGTTGAGCCTGTCAGAGATGTCAGTCAATGTAGTTCAGGTTTTGGCTGGGATTCTTACTTCTTTGGTGCATCGATTGGCTGGTCACTGATAATAAAAGCTTCAAGAAGGTCACCACAATCGTGGACCGCCTTCACAACTTCAGGAGTCAACATAGCTTCCGTAATTTCCGCGCTTTCACTCATGGTTGTGGCCCAGGCGGGTAACTTTGGGTGATCCTTGGTGGATGTCAAGCTCAAGTCGTAGCGTTCATCTCTCAGTTGCTTCATTTTGTTCTTGTGCACGATAGCGAAGACAAAGCCGTCGTAACTAGAGTCCCGACCGATCTTTTCAGCCTGGGGGAACAAAGCCTTCTCTTTACCGTCGAATGAGTACGCCGTAGCCTCTACTCGCTCGACAGGAGCAGAGATAGAGTCGAGGAAAAACGAGAGGATCAGCTCGCCAAGCCACACGAAAGGGTTGTAACGCTTATACAAAGTAAGCTTTACATCCAACCAGCCGACATTCTGACGCCCAGTAGCATAAGTGATGTATTCGTTCTTTCCTTGCTCTCGCAGGATATTGACTGCACCACTGTTCGTCCCCTCGGATGTGGGCTTTTTTCCCCCGAATCCAACGCTTGCAAACTCGCCGTCTAGCAGAGGAAAGTATGCCTTGGCCCATGCGTTTGCTTTCTTCCTGTTCAAACTTGATCCAAACAAATTGACAGAAACGAGGACGATAATGACAGGAATGATGACCATCTCCTGCATGAAATCTTTGTAGGTCACACGCTCCCACACGCGGTACCAGCGAGTATAGAGGCGACCCTCGGACGACATGTGGGCGCGGTCCGTGACGGCAGCGCCGGGAACGCTGAACACTGATGAGGCATCATGAGACGGCGCCAGTGGGGATGCGGCCGTTGCGAAGTCTGCGAAATCTGTACGCCATAACAATCAGTATCCAGCCATTGAAATCCGACGGTTGTGTGGCCCAATGTTACCAGCGTCTGAAGGTTGAGCATGTGTCGCAATAGACTTTGCCCCTCCAAAGAGGCCCTTAACGTAATCTGCCATCTGCCCCAAGTAGAGTCCAGGCTATAAATGTTGGGTTGATCGGCTGGGGACGTAGAACCTCTGTAGACACCACGAAGCTCCAAATGCCATCTGAAGTCAGAGGCCTCTAATGGGAAGGTCGGCCGGGAAGGGCTCGGCCCGGCGAAAGCCGCGGCCTATCTTAATGCAATCTCAATACCTCTCCTTGTCTATATAATGTGCCTTCGTCATCTAATTCCTCAATGACCGGACCGTTTCCATTATGAAGCTGTGTTATATCTCTAAATGAAATCAGCACCAGTCAATTAAGTCGTTGAGCTTTTCTCGAATGATAAAAGCCTCGAAATTGGGGTAAATTCTGTTTACTTGCTCATTTACACCCCTTGGTGAATAGTGAAGCAATGTAAGGCGTATATCGGGACCGCTGAGCGCTAATCTAGGCTCGGGTACAGTATTTTGCTTCTGTACATCTTTTCCTTTTAGAGAACCAAAAAAAAAATGCTTAGCATCTGGTCAGCCAAATCAGCTCGTAGCTAGTTCTTGATCAATTAGAGCCTGCCGCCAGTCTTGACAGCCGCGCCATCAATAGGGTGGAGCAGTGAGGGCAGGCGAGCCCTNAAAAAGTTGGTCGCCAATACCCAAGAGTCTCTGGAAAGTTGTGTAGGCGGTCCCGAGTCTGCGAAGATGTCAAGGACTGATCTCCACGTTAAAGGATTGAAATCCGAGCCAGCTTGCCAGTATAATCTAGGCTTCTACCTTGCTATAGACGATTGAATACATGGTGTAGCGAATCTGAACTTGGTTCAAGCAATTCTTAGAGATTGATAGAGACGTCTCAGTCAATTTCTTGTCAAACTGATAATTCAATTATCGTTTGAGGTCACCAGGAATGGAACCAGAATTGCGAGACACCGGCATCGTGAGAGGTGTGCGGACGCGGCCAGTTTTCTCAGCAGGTACCCGGCACCATCAAAGTGGTCAATCAAAAAATGTTTCAGGTCTTGGAAGTTGGTATACACCACCGAAACTGTGCCTCGGTATGTGTCGAAGGCGGACTTATTGTGCCAACCCCTGCTGGCTTATAAATTGAACGGCCGCGTGTCGTGCTATCTCGCATGGCCATGATGCAAGAAGCGTGTGATGAGGAAAACGAGCCGACGCGAATTGGCTTCACTTGGTATGGGTATTATGTTGAAAGAACACGGGGTTGGATACTGATTCTGTTCTCAGCTATCTCTTTGCGATATGATCGTCGTGCTTCTGCAGTTGCTGCGCTATCCATCTGCTTGGCTGGCCCCTAGTAGACGCATTGCGGATCGACGTACACCGATAAACGATCGTCAATGGTACTGTGTACGACTCCACCATGGGATTTGACAACTTCAACCATCTTCCGGCGAGATTAGCCAGCTATGAACGGGAGGCGTTGCAGAAGACAGACCCCCGATTGGCCAGCAAGGACAAGGGCGCAACAGTTGAGATGATAATGGTTTGTCTTCGTTGATCTCAAGGCTGATACTTACAAGTCATCAACCATAATACATGTTAGCCCCACGAAGCGATTGGCCCTCGTGGAGGCGGAAGTTGGAGTTTAGGGCTGCGGGCAAGAGTCAGGGCAATCCAAAGCATGCCTGCATTGGCGACCCCTGGTTGACGAGTCGACATTTTACAACAAAGGCGGTTGGCGGCAAGGATGCTTGACTTGGCACGGTGGGACAGGTGGACACAATGGGGCCAACGGAGGTTGGTAAAGAATAGGGTCGTGATGGCCACCCTTCGCTTCGGACAACACTATTGTATCTAGAATCTCAGGCGAACCGAGGCAATCCAAATGAATGCGGCAAGTCTGACAGCAGGCCATGGCCGGCCAAGAGGAAGTCTCCTAATTCTGCTCGGCTCCAAGTGGGTGGGAAGTCTAGACTTGAGTGCCAGCGTAATGGGAAGCCTTTGGAGAAAGCCACGTCGGGCGAAGTCGTGGCAGACCTTCAAGGAGTCTAGATCTAGATCATGTGAGCCTGAATAGTGTTGCTTCATCAAGACACTCAATTGCCGATTTAATAGATTAAAGGCCGCGACCACATGGGAGTAAAGAAGCTACATACCCGAGCAAGTCTAGCCATTGCCGAACCTTGCCAGAGCAGTACAGTACGAGAGGGGCCCCCAAAGGCTGGGTTAGACGGCTGTAAACTAAGCAATACTGTACTGTACTGTACATATCGTAGAGCGAAGTACCCACCTCCAACAGCCTTGCTCAGGGTCATGCAGGTGGGCGATCTCCACAGTCAGAGGCAAAGTTCGGCACGACAGATTGGCTGGACCGGTCGGCTAATAAATCAGGTAGCGATCTTGCCACGCTGCTGCAGCTGCGGCGCTGGACAGGCAGGCTGCATGGTGACCACCACAGCCAGATTAGCCTGGAAAAGGGACGCCGTTTGGATGCGGCAGTTGTGGCATTGTGTCACAAATCCGCACAGGACGGGCATACCCGATGCTGCGATCAGGATTCAGGAGCGACGCCGACGTCCAGGGCGGGTCGGTTCATCTTCGCGCTTGCATAGAAATCAAGGCAGCCTGGTGTCAATCCTTCAGCGCCTCTTTTCCCCCCTCATCGACTACAATTCCACAGACCTCCTGTCACGGCCTGGCGTGGGAGCGGAGGTGGGTAGCAGGCCTCTCGACGGTGCATGGTTGCGGTGAACCCTTTATCACTTCAATATAGGCACGCCGGTACTACGGCATTGGGTTGACTCGGCTATATTGACGCTTCCTGTAAAGAGGGTGCCGTCGAGGCTCGGTCGCATGGACATTCGCTTTCCATTCCAAGTACCTGAAAGCCATTCACGGCATTCTCCATTATTTCCAGTTGCAATGACAGGGGAACCGGCAACCGGCTCACAGGCGCAAGCTAGGGGAAGACCTAGCGTCTTGACAGTTGAGTAGTCTCCATTGTGGAAACATCTACAGCTGTCGTTCCAGGAACGCTGTCACGCTACTTCGAAACGTGCCCGACCGCCGTTAGATTGAGGACGAAGGGCCAGTGACCACGGCCCCAAACCCAAAGTGCCGATCGGATTGCTTCATTGTCGAAGTTTGGATGCTGGGATCTGGTCTACAGTAGGTAAGCACTGTGTTTTGATTCGGGAAAGGTGCAGTCAGACGTGCCGCTGCTTAGCCCGCCGCTACATACCCGCTGTCCATTTGGCCAAGCAAACGTCAGGAAGACAGCAGGGGGAGTGGATCTTGATCGATGTCCTTGAATATATTCCATACATGTATGAGAAAAGAAAAAATCCAAACTTGCAGCTAATGATACAATTACAGTCCTTTTAGCGAAGAAAAAAAAGCGTGTCGTCCTTAGCCATGCATAGTGATTCTCAATCAGTTTTCCCTCGCGCAAATCAGAACTCTTCGTAAGCTGGGGACGCTACCCAGGATAGCGTCATGTCTCAATGCGTCTCATCCCGTCTCATCTCGTCATCGTCAAGCTCGTTAGTTACAAAAAGGAAAAGGAATAGCCAAGGAATCTGCTCTGATGCGAGAGTGATGCGGCTCGCAAAACACGAAGCTTAGGTCGAACGGCATCTCAGTAGTTTTGGCGCTTGCTCTTCAGCGCTTCAATCTTTCAATCCCCGTGTCGCGTGCGATCGCGTCGATCCCGTAGCTCGGGACAACGCCGACGATGGTTGATGAACCAATTGCTGACCTGTGTCAGACTGATTCCAGTCACCTGTGATATAGCATTAGCGATCGCTGTCTGCCTCATGCCTGGATGGCAGTGTGGTTAGACTTACGCTTGAGAAGCATTGCTTTTGCTCCTCACTTGGGTATGGGTTGTGCATGTTTTCATCGAACCAATTCTTCATAATCTCTGTCGACTGCTTCGGCAGATTGCTCCTCTTGCGGGCCTTCCCGTGTTGGTATTCGTAATGGTTAGGCATGAAGAAAGGCGGGTCTTCGTTGCGGCTGTATGTGTCCAAGCTGGCGCGATGCATGAGTGGATAGTTGCGCGCCTCCTCCGAAGTTGTAGAAGGATGCAAAGTGGCGGGTTGCCGGGTGTGGTATAGATGATGAGTAGCGATTGAAGTGGGTGAAACTGCCGATGCAGAGTAATGGTCGTAGTTATTATGACCTGATGCCGATGCTCTGCGAGGAGAATAGTATTCGTACTGTAGGCGATCATTCGATTGTTGTGCAGGCGCTGTGGCTGTCGATACTTCGTGTTGCCTAGAGCTGGAGTTGCTGCTTTCACGCCCGTAGCCTGTGACGAGAGAGCTGCGGGAAAGAAGCGGCTCGTTGGGGGAATAGATATCGCTTCGTGGATTGCTTGGGCGGCTGTGTTGGGGGAGAGACATCCTTCGCGCTCTCGAGTCGGGAGGTGATGTGGTAGAATCTGGATCGAGTTTCGTATGATATTCAGACACTCGAGTGTGTGAAGACGAAGGTGGAAACACATGAGCCTCAGACTCAATCCTGAAATCTGTTCTCAACTTCTTGTTTGGATAGAATGCAGCAGGCTTATAAGTGGGCATGAAAGCCGGCTCCTGTGGCGGAGGCTGGACTGACGTGTCTTGCATTGATGGGGTTGCTGGTGGGCTCATCATTTCGTTTCCAAGCACCTGGGAGAGCTGTCAGTAATTGAAAGTTACAGCTAATGGTATCATCTTGAGGGATCCATACTGCTTTCAATGGTGGCAAAGATGGTTTAGATGCATCATTGCGGGAGTACGGTGGTGACCGAGGCTCCCGACTGTTGTCTCTCATCCCATACCGGGAATCCATCTTTGTCCCTAATATGTCGCGTGAAGTATAGTATTGATTTGAATGGTCCAGATGCTCAGTGGACGGTGAAGTTTTCCTGTGATAGTTTTCCGGGCTTTGGCTACCATTGGAGCCGTCACTGCCTCGGGAGGCTTCTGGGGTTAGGAGTCGTGATCTTGAGCTCCAGCCGTTGTGGTATATTGATCCAACATTCATGTTGGCAAGGCTCGCGAAGGTTCCGATGAATCGATCGATATCAGCGCTTGATGCCGAATCGTTGCAAGAGCAGCTAGTTGCAATGTATGTTGTCTATCTATATATGAGTTTGCACTGTCCTCATTAACCAAAAGTCTGTAGGATGTGGCCCAGGTGCCGCTTAGCCTACAAGATGTGTCGAGGCCCGAGCAGATCTTGATAAAGTGGTTGCAGATGGGATGGAAAAAAAACACGGTCGAGTGGCCAACCGAAGACTCGGGAAGGCAGAGCGGATGTTATAAAAAGGAATTGGGCTCGCCCGAACGAAGCAGATCAAGATGCAGGCGTCAATGCTTCTCCCATGAGCGTGGGTATGGGATGTGGGTGTGGGTGTGGGTGTGGATGGACTGTATATGTGTAGGTTTGCCGCAGACTACGAGCTTGGGGAGCGAGGTATCAGGTGCATGCTTTGCCTCTAGTGCAGATCAACTCTCCAGTGCGGGTAGGGCGATTTGGGGTGCGCAAATGATCCGTCCAAACGTCCGTTGGCGCACAATGGGTCCGAGGGGGGAATCACCAGTAAAATAACGTCAGAGGGCGGTGGGAGAGATAATGATCCAAAAGCGTAACGGTAGGCAGCGTGCTCCCCTCCCTCCACCCTCCACCCCCCTTTGCGAGATTACACATAACTCCAGACCCTATCACGCATGTACCGGGTGCACATGTCAGCTCTGACTCCCATTCTGTATGGGTGGTGATGACAGGGTCAGACAGCCTGTAGAACTGTCATGCATTCAAGTTGATGGTGATGGTGATATGGACAGTGATGCCGGCAACAGCGGCGGAGGCAGCGGTAGCGGTGGTGGTATTGGTAGTGGTGGTTGTGATGATGATGATTATGATGATGATGGTGGTGGTGGTAGCGGCATGAAGCAGGAGAAGATGATGATGTCTAGTGCTAGTGTTTCTGCTGTGAGCAAGAGGCACAGCACTGTAGCTGTCCCCATTGTTTGCAGTATTCTTGCCTCTCACGAGTCTGGCCTTCTCATTTCCATCTTTGCCATCAAGCCCCGGGAGTATGAAACTAGCTTTGACTTGTTCGACGGCCCGCCGCGCCTGCGCCCATGCATGCAGGTATGCATGCAGCAGCAAATGGTGCATGTCCTGGTGCGTCTTTGGATCGGTGTTGCTGAGTGCCCACTACTGGACTACAGGAGCCGGCCTGTGGATAGCGCAGGTCCCAGTATGGTTGTGCTAGATTGGAGCGAATGCATGGTCTGGGCTGCCGTGATCGTTGTCAATCTAGGTTCGCGTTGGTCGGGGGCGGCAGGACAAGGGCAAGGGTCAGCCATGACGCCCAACGACAGCGAGACCAGCCTAAATCTCTAGCCCATTGCAGGCATTGCGAGCGTACGCGCAGATGTGTGTATATGTACTGCGATGTGTATGTGTATGTACAGNTATATGTGCGTGGTGTGGTGGTGGTGGTGGTGGTGGTGGTGTACGGGTTGTGTATACATGACTGTACAGTACCTCGATGCCTCCCCTGCATCAATGTTATACTATGGACGCCTTCATGCTTGCGATTGTTGATCTGGTGGGACAAGGCCCAACGAGATCCAGTGGCCTTGCGCAATCGGGTAGTTCATGTCGTTTACCATTGGCGAATCGCCACTACGATATCACGAGCATCTCACCTGGCGAATGAACAGCGTGTGAGCGACCAGGTATTGAACTACGACAGTCTGGGATCGCAAGGCATTGCTCACGGGTTCGGAGGATAGTGGTGGATGGCGAGCTGCATAATGACTGCTGTATTTCTTCCACTCAGAGACGGCACTAAGTAATCAATGCATTTTCACCTGGCTGGCAGCAGTAGTAGCAACGGTTGCTGCGGCGGCGACGACAGCGGCGGCGGCGGCAGATGCATGTCTCGGGATGTCATCATTGCCAAAACCGTTTCCTTCATCAAAAGCACGACAGTTTGTGGGTACGTGCTCGTCTGGCACCGTGAAACGAGGACCACATCCACTCCACATTGCATTCAGTCGACGTAAGCGAGCGAACCGATAAACTTCCCGCGATCCCACAGTGCCCCTGGTTGTTGCTTCAGCCGCTGTTGAAAGGAAATAGAACGTACCGTAGCTTGGACAGCATCGCATTCGAGATGCATTATGTGGATGTTTTGTACATCTGTATGTCTGCCTGTCTGCAGTGCCAATATCTCCTGTCCTGCGTATGAGCTGCATCTGGCGTGGCCAGCCACCGTTACAGGTCCTGCACGATCTCGTGGTGTTGGCAAAGAACGAAGCAAACTAGTACCTGTCTCAACGGATGTTGCAATGAAGCTGCCAACTCTTTGACATGCGCTCATATCATAAGTCTCAATAGATGTCCCGATTCTCGAAAATCAGAATGAACGTCCAATCATGACAGACAAGGTCAAGGGAGGCCCATTCTTAAACAAAGGCGGACAGAAGCCGGGCCAGTCCCGGTTGCGATACGGTTTCACGGCCATGATCGAGCCCAACGTCCGGATCATCGCCTCTCTCCCACGCTGCTATTATTAAGTGAATTGCCATGAGTTTGCACGGCTCTGGACAGCACTATGAATGGCACGGTACAGACAAGCCGCACAAGGATCGCGGCTAACAATATACAGCACTGTACAAGTACGACTGAGCTTGAGACATAAGGGGAAAAGGTTGCATACCGCCCGGTATGTATGGCAGACGCCACCACATTGTCTAGGTTGCAGACGGTCTTTATTTGGACAAGCTCCAAATCGTGACTGCCATGCGAGAACAGCCAGGCAGGCTGGGGTTGTGTTCCAAAATTCGGAAGGCCACTGTCTGACAGGCGGTTCCAAAGCCAAGGTTCGAGGTACTGTAGCTGGATGAATTTCTGCTGGTCTTTTGATCTGCATGGAGGCAGTGGGGATTGGGGTGCGAGACTGGACTAGGTGGGTTGTATGTGCCTAAGTACTGCTCCATCAGAGTGACGCTTGCGAATCGGACCGCCCCAGCTGTCACCGAAATCCATACCACGGATTGCCGTTCCGTCCGACCGGAGGGTTACTTTTTCGTGCGTCTGCCTGTTGTTCTGGTCCAACTACCGTCCTGGAAGACGACCAGTGTCAAATCTCGTACGAAGTCACCGCACTGGACTCCTCAACCCTCCCCCTGGATGGGGTTGGCGGTGTGGAGGTATCACTGTGGAATGACCACCACAGCGAATGCATGAATGGGGCGCAGACAGACCCGCCTTCGAAACCCTGATGCTTGCCCGCGTCGTCATGAAGATAGAACTCGATACGTACATCATTCGCGATGGTTTGCTTCTCCATGCTTTACCGAGCCATGGCCAGCAAACGGTCGCTTGCTTGGTCTGGGATGGGGGAATGTTCTGATCTCCGTTTGCCGTAGCGAATGCTTACAATGCTTGCGTGCAGAGTGGAGACAATTGTTTTTTTTTACCGATGGCAGGCTGCACGTAGCAGCATGAGATGTGTGCGTTGTAAAGGCTATGTAGTCGGCCAAACACGACTCTCGAAGTCTGGGCTGCTGCTGCCCGGGTGGCAAGGTTCGCCATTCTATGTCGCTTCCTTTAGACTGTACAGTAGCCTCAGGGTCCGGCAACCTCGCCCCGGGATGCCTACGCGCGGTAGGAAATATGCAGATACATAGAAAACTACGGGATAGCATGGGATGTGCTGTGGTGGCGACGTGGGATTGATGGGTGTCTGGCAAGTGCATTAATAGCATGCGCACGCCCTTCCTTTTTGAGGAACTGTGCTGTTACAGTACGAGAGACCCCAGATCAATGCCTGCTTGTTGTCGAAGCAATGAGACGGGGATACGGGACGAGTGTTCATCGACGAGGTTATTTTCCATTAGCCTCGAATTCATTTGCTGCGCTTAGGAGAAATGAGGGCAGGGACGGGCAACCGTTGGCTATCATGGCCCCACTATTAGCAAAGATCCCCTGCCCTGTTGCGTCTCATTGCGACGCATGCCGTACATGAGATCAAATTATCTGCAGAGTTCTGTGCCAACACGGCAACATTCAATGTCGGCCAACGGTCCCTCGACCGAACATGTGCGCCAGCAGTCACGGATTTATGACGTCGCATTAGCGCTACCGTCTGCAAAGTGTAGGGTAATACTGTAGCTTGCACTGCGAGTTACAACGCAGCATCTGGGGGCATGTTGCACCCCAGACCGGTCGGTTAGCCTTACCTCTACCTTCGGGACATGGGACTTCCGCTTCGCTCCCACAATGATGTATTTGCATCGACAAGGAATGGCTGGACACCGACAGATGATTCAATATTGTTTCACGACATCGGATCGGCCCCATCCGAAGATCTTGCCATCATGCACTGGGATTGTAGCGGAAGCCTAAGTGCAAAGGTTTCAAGGGAAATAGCAGAGACGATAGGCCAGGCATGAATACTGTAGCAGCATCCTTACCGGCCGGATCTGAAGGTAGTGGCTCGGGTTCCTCCTGTCATGTGGTTCGCATCGTCTTCCCGCGTGGTACGGCGCGCGATGGCTCCAACGATAGCCAAAAGTATGCACCGAGTCACTCTGGACATCTGCACGTGAGACAGAGAAGGGTAGGTATCAGCAACGTGGCTGGGCCTTCTCGAGGTTGGCGTGATGTTTTGGGAGACAATCGGGATGACCCAGTGAAAACCATGCCCACTGCTGCCACCTCCCTCTGGCTCATGTCTGTCTCTCTTGCCAAATTGTCCTTACCACATGGTACGTGTGAAGCCGCACGGCAGCAGGCGCGGCATCGATGCGTACGTAGGTACTGTTCAACGGCAACATGCTCGACGGGTCGATAGGTTTGACAGGCCATACCGAACACCAGGTTTCGTCTCTGCCACACCCCACGACCTCATCGGATGCTGGACAGTGGATTCAAAATGTAGCGGCTGGGATAGGGCGGTGACAATTGCAGGAAACATTTGCTGCAGCTTGTTGTCCCTTGCGACACTAACACTAATCTCGAACCCGACCTCGACATCGACACCGACTTTGGCTTCAGTAGAGGCGACACCTACCATCTGGTTGAGGGGTACGAAGGCGTGAGGTTGATGTGCTTCGGAAAGGGCACGAGATGCCGTGTAGCGTGCCGTCCCGATGACCGTCATCCTGGGACGGTCCTATGCCTACCGATCTGTCCTGTGAGCTGCTCGTGTCTGGGCGTGCGACAGGGTCAACGCCCCTTCCTGCCTGAAACCATTACACAGCATTAAGCATGTGGCCGTCAAAAGTGTCACAGCTCCTAGTGCAGCCGGTGAGTGCTCTCTGCCGGTTGTTATTTTCTGACTGCCAGTTCGCATTCATAGCGAAAGATCCGAGGGTACAGTCCCTTGGGTCCCACTGTGATCCGCAGGCGATATGACACTGCCTTAATGCTTCGCGCAATCCGACGGCTGACCGCTTGCTTGGCACGCTCATCATTGCAGCAGGTAGGACGGACACCCTCCTTATATATACCTACCTAGGTAGCTTGTCCGTGGCCAAAACACAGATATCTAGGAAGTCCCAGCTGTTTGGAACGATAAGCATGCGCAACGCCTGGTAAGATCCGGGTGGAAACTGGTTTCCGGTCCATTTTCTTTTCTGACCGTCAGTTTATGGTGCACGAACATCATTCTATTCTGGTCATCGTGTAACCAATCTTATTAGGCTTCCTTGCTTCAAAAGAATTTCAGTTCGAACCAACATCCGCCCTGGTGGAAAGTATATTGAGCTTCATTTGGCATCGTACAGTCATCTCGTGTCTGTCTGTGTGTGGGTTGATTGTTTCAGACTATTTGTGTCACTTCATTCTATCTCTGGTGGACAGTCTTAAAAACCCCCAGCCTGTATCACTGCTCTTATTTCGCTGATGCGAATCAGCACTACTTACATGCCAGATCTAAAAGGTTAAGGATTCTGGGATGTATCATGCTGTGTTTTGCCTATTCCCTTGAGCTTCGATCATCTTCTCCGCGAGCGGCCCACTAATGGAACGCGTGAAAGCTAGGGACCAAAGACTTTTTGAAGGTTCTCATTTCTTGATTGTAGAACTTGCAGGTCCCAGAAGCTGTGGGGCTATCTACCCTGAAAGGGCAATGAAGCCACGTTCGATATAGTCTTGAGGGATATCGAAAGGACTGATGTCATGATTCATTTTGGCGTATTTACTCGCCATCTACACTACTTTGCTATTTGAATGTCTTGGTTGAGTATGGTAATGCGTAGGTAACCATAGTGGACCGATTTGCCCTTCACCACGGACATGCTGTGAGATGTATTCTCACTTCCACGTTGAGAAGAGGCAGGTTGTTCGGACGCGTTCCCGAGCTTAGAGTTCTTGCATGACATGTGAAGTTTTGCTGGGCTTCCGAGCAATTGACAGTTGGGGTCAAGTATCACACTGGCGTCAAACAAACGCAGCGTTGTTCTCGGTATTGCGCTTGCTGTCGAGCCATTCCGTCACCATCTTTTGTCCCGGCGACTTGGAAGGTTCTCTTTGTAGATCACTCAAACCTTGTACACTAGTGATTGGACACTGTCGTACTGTGGCGTGTATTGAATCTTTACCATCGCATGTCGCGTTTGGGCCACTCGCACTTTTTTCTTTGTCTGCCATGGCTTGCGGTTCATCCCTTAGTGGCCTTGTGTTTTCGCGTTTGGGATTGTGAGTGCCTCTTCCGATAACAACGCTTGCAGAAGAGTACGGCCTGGCATACGGACCTTCGGAAATTTGACGTATTGCACGATCGTTTAGGATATTGTGACTTCGCTGCTTGTTGATCGACAAAGGTCGTGATTCAGCATTCAAATCTGATCGGTACCTCACTTTGAGATCGATTACCGATCTCGGACCGTTAGGCATGAGAGATGGTGATGTGGCCATTGACCCTGAGGGCGAAGTGGTGAATTCGTGTTGATAATTCGTCCCTACGTTTTGTTGCGTCAGTCTGGAAGCGGATGAACGGCGACTACCAGCATCCCGAAAGCTACACTGGCTTTCTGCCCTCGATTGTGCTTCGGTATTCAGCATAGGATAGCGCTCGTTCATGAAGCTGGGCCGGCGCGATTGAGGAGCTGGTGATTCTCGTCGTCTCGATGTTTCCCGAGATCTGGAATTAGATGTTGTTGATGCACGTGCTCGGCCAATACCTCCTTCGATCAAAGCAAATTCGTGTTCGTTGGTACCGAGTTTGTTGGTAGTTAAACTCTCCATCTTATTAGAGATCCATTGCCGCCACTCACCGCTGCGCTGAAGTTCTTGTTGACGCTTGCATTTTTCAGGAGAAATGGAGTAGCGTCGGACCTCACGACTGGTAATTGTTATCATGGCACCAGGATCGACAGGCGTTATGGCCCGAGTGACAGGCACCTTAGGGGTACCGGTGTAAATGCTGGAGGGCGAGATCATTCTTTCCCCGGGAGACCAGATGTGATTTCCTCCCTGAACTGAAGCTTCAGGATGCTGTTGGGCGACATGGACAGGTAGATTTGCAATGCCGGCGATCATATCAATTCCCAGTGTTGTATCCGAAATCGGACTCTTCTGCTCCATCACTGGTGATAGTGGGCCACTTTTGGGTGGATTGCCACCCAGAAGTTCCGAGGCATCACCAGGAGAGATAGATCGCACAGTGATGCTTGCGCCCAGATTTTGTCGCTGTGAAGGGAGAGCAGCCCACCCAGAGGAAGCTTTTTGTATCACATGAGGATCAGCAGCGATGGAGTCGTGGGGTGGGTTTCTGTTGTGAGTTGCTGTCGAAGTATCCAAGCACACCTCGGAAGGGGTGGTGCAAACCTTGGGCTTCATGCGGTCACGCAAAGCTTTGTAAAGACCTTGGCTTTCCTCTGACCCGCGAAGTGTGCGCACGCTCGCTTTGCGGATGGGGCCTGCGATGCTACGATTGACAAAGGAGCCAGCTCTTTTCAGCGTTTGAAGACTTCCACTACGTGTAAGTGCACGAGGTTCCATGACTGGCGGAGACTGGAGTGAAGGAGTCCGCGTGGCAGCAGTCTCAGTATGTGTTGATTCAGTCCAGCTAGTCAATCTGGAGTTTGTCAGACTGGTACCTCGGACGCTTGCTTTGCTTCTAGCAACATCAGATAGGCGATATGGGTTCGGAGGCGTCCCTAAACGAATCGGTCTACGGCGAGGCGGCAAAGATGGACAAGGACTGTCGATGTATGAACTATTAAGCACATCGTTGCCATTGTGGAATTCGTGGTGTTGGCTCACGGCCTCTATATGCTGTGGTGGTAGATCAAAAGACAGAGCAGATGTCTTTCTGAACGCTTTCATGAATCGGGTTTTGATAGTTTCTGTTAGGTTTCGCGACCTCACCGTTGGATGGTTTCCAAGGTCGCAGGTAGCGGATGTTGGCGCTCTGGTCAGAGGATGTAGCTGATGATCTTCTTCCAGGCTGTATGACGACCCAGTGCTTTCCATTAGAGACTCTCGACTTTTGCCAACCACAGTCTGAGATGCCCGTTTTTGGAACGGTGCAAATATAAAAGACTTTCGACTACGAAGCTTTGATTGCTCTTGGAATTTCTGAAGCTCTCGATCTCGAGCGACGGCTAACGACTCAATTTGGCCGACTGTTAATGGCTGTGTGATGATGGTAAGATTATCTGTCGAGCCGCGTGGAGATTCCAACTTTTCTGTAAAGGCTGAAAGATTGGCAAGATTGCGTTCATACCCATCTTTGAGCCTAGGAGCCGGCCTTCCATCTTCTCCAGCCATTGAGATGACCCTGTGCATCCTCCTAGCAGGGGGTGCAGCAAGATCCAAGGTAACCCGATCTGTTGGAGAGCAGTCTACAATTCTCGACGTTAGGAATGATAGACAAGGCTGAGGCTTTACCTGAGGCACCGATGGAGTATTCTGCTTCTGAAGACGATTCCGGCTGGGCTTTTGCTTGATGGCGATCTTCTTTTTGGTAGACCCACGGCGTCCAAGCCTTGCATTTTCAAAGTGACTGCCCTCTTGCAAGCTTCGATGATGCTCCAATTTGGCTCTAATAGTGGCTTGTCGTGCGCCGTGGGCACGATGGTATGCCTCGATTGCTGCAGCCTCGGCATGTTGGCGAGTTATGTAAGGATCGAGCGAGGTTCGTTGCTGTGCGTGATTCGATGAAGTTGTAGAGGATGTGCGAGTAAGGCGATTTGAAGGTCGACTGTCCATGCTTTGAGTTGGGAGAAAGCAAGGCTGCACTTCTTCCTCAAGATGATGTTGCATACGACAATACTGGTATAACTGCGAGGGGGACATACAAGCAAACCGGCAATTGGTGGTGGTTGTCAAACCTCTTTATCCGAAAGCATCAAAAGTCAGGCATCTGTACAGTAGTCTAGCTTTGAGGTAATAACGGCCAGAGAAGGGGTGTTGCGAGCTTGCCATGATATGGCCATACCCAACCGCCGTGATTGGAAGCAGTGGCATGTTCTCCTAGCATCGAAAGTGCATCACGGCTGTTTGGTAGTCGCAACAAGGCTGAAGGAGGGCATGGGTAGGGGCATCGCGAGTGTAGTCTGAGGTCTAAAGATCCTTCCTCACTGTCCATCTATCGATTACTTCCTGAGGCACATCTCTCACCAAAACGTGCACGTGATCCACCCCTCTGACACTCTGTAATCGAGCCCAGTTCTTGAACCATAGCACTCGATCACCACCGCCATCACCAAGACTGCGCACAAAATACCGTTGCACAAATTCCTCTATGAGGAGCCGGGACTTTGGCGTCACATCGCCTTCTCGATCATCGACCGCGATTGGAGTCTTTGTCCAGACAAGAAGGTGCCTAATGCCCGCAGCCAAACCATACGGCCAGTCATTGACAAGGACGGCGTAATCCCTAGGATCGGCAAAGGGAGTGCTCGAATGATGCTGAAATTCTAGTGTATGCGCTCTCAGAGGCTTCCATCTGAGTCGAACTTGAAGCACGAAGTTCGGAATGCTGCCGAATTGATTCTTGGTCTCGCTGGACCAAATCATGTAGCGACGAAGATCTGAGGGCTTGCGTTTAAGTTCTTCAAGAGAATTCCGTGCTTTGGGCTGAGTGGTAAGTCCATTGCCGTTATGCGCAAGGCCAAAGCCGCCAGTGAAGATGGAGGTCTCGGGTTGTACGTGGTGGACTCTCTAATCCAAACTTACAAATGATCTCCTCCAACCCTGCCCAGTTGATGAGAGGGAAGTCTTCATCTTTAGTCGCTAGAATGGCACGATCGACATCCGTCAACGGGAATGGCACGTCTTCGTCTACGGAACCCATCGCCGTGCAAGCAGGGCCTCCACTTGGACCCGTATGGCAGGCGAGTCAACAGCAGAGTCTGAATTGTTGGTTGAATGGAGACAGGCCGAGGCTGGGTCAAAGCAACGGCTCGGGAGTAGTGTGAACGAATACGGCCAACAAGAGTCGAATGGTGGACCCCTCTCAACTCACCAAACCCACTTGATAGTACGCCAGTCTGGAGCTGAGAGACTGGAGAAGACTGTATGTACGGCTTGGTTGGTGCCTCAGGACAGACAGGTGCGTAATGGGGATCCTGCGGGAGATATTTCCGATTTCGGTTTCCGAACCCCCCACCATCAACACCAGTACTGTGCTGTATAGCTTGTAGGGATTCTTTACAATAGCAGCTGTTCATCATATGCAATCGTCCCCAGCGCCTTTCCGACTTCGCCCACCTGCTTTCGCCCTCTGACAGCATCGGTACCAAGACGTCCAGGCCGGCTGGTCAGCCTAGGACATAAGCTTTCGCTCCCGTCTTTTCTTGTTGAATCTACACTCCTCGTATATTCGTCCACGTATAGCCTGCGTATAACACTCTGCCACCCTGAAGCTTTCCAACAATCGCCGCAATGCTGGTTGAGAACACTTCGAAGCCCACTGGGCCACTCGCTCCCCAATATATCACTGGTGTCTACATCCCTTCTGCAATCCTGATTGTGGGAGCGGCGGCGTTCAAGGCTCAATGGATTCCACTTGCGTTAGCTGTTGCTGCGGCATTGGGTGGTTTCCAGTACTTCCAGAATCGTATGTTTCAGCCGTGTCTGCTCACTCTCCACCGGGAGGCCATTCTAAGTATGCTAATGGATGTTTTTCACAGAGACCAAGAAAGTCCTCGATCCAACTGTCTTCCAAAACTTCCCATTGACCGAGAAAACCGTCCTTTCCCACAACACCGCCATCTATCGTTTTGCTCTACCAAGCAGCAACAGCATCCTCGGCCTGCCCATTGGCCAGCATATCTCGATCGCTGCCGATCTAGATGTGACCGACCCTAAAACCAGCCAAACGTCCAGGAAAGAGGTGGTTCGCTCATACACCCCAATCAGTTCTGATGTCAATCCTGGCTACTTTGATCTCCTGATCAAGAGTTATCCAACTGGAAACATCAGCAGACACTTGGCAACTTTGAAGATCGGTGACACGATGAAGGTCAAGGGCCCAAAAGGCGCCATGGTATACACTCCCAACATGGTCAGAAGGTTTGGTATGATTGCAGGTGGAACAGGTATCACTCCTATGCTCCAGATCATTCGCGCCATCATTCGCGGTCGTAAAGCTGGCGACAAGACCGAGGTTGATTTGATATTTGCCAATGTTAATGCCGAGGACATCTTGCTGAAAGAGGATCTTGATGCGTTGGCCAAGCAAGACAGCAAGTTCAGAGTGTACTACGTCTTGAACAATCCCCCTGAAAAGTGGGATGGTGGCGTTGGTTTCGTGACTCCCGACATGATCAAGGTTAGCAGAGATGTCATATCCAATGAGATGCGCAATGCTGACATGACCTTCAGGAACGCTTCCCGGCCCCGGCCAAGGATATCAAGATTCTGCTATGCGGTCCTCCACCGATGGTCAGCGCCATGAAGAAGGCAGCAGAATCGCTAGGCTACGAGAAGGCGAAGCCTGTTAGCAAGCTCCCTGACCAAGTCTTTGCATTCTAATTGGAGATAGAGTCACAAGGGAAAGTCCCCAGTAGTGAGCACAGGGTGATCGTGAGCAAGACCAGGACGAAAGTCCTGGTTTCGCACACGAAATTCGAAATCACACAGCGCCCACACCGTATTCGCACCAATTGATGTTCATGAAGCCATTGGGGCGAAGAAATGCAGGATTTACAAGATACATATTACCACGAAGTCGATTTAGTGAAGCGTGGAGTTGAGACGGCGTTTCACTGGCTATGTGCTCTAGTGACGAGGAAACGAAAGCGACCCATCCACGATATGATCCACTCTGGCTTCAGACAATTGATTGATCGTCCAAACATCCGTCACTGCCCTCGTCCTTGGGATGCAACAAGGATGGCCTTGAGAGCAATCTTAAAACATAGCAAGCAATTAAGTGGCTATTGGATGCATCTAGACAAATAGCGACTGAGCAATCTCTCTTACTTGAATACTGCATGATACAGGCACTATTGTGCCAACCATAGTATTTGACCTGTTGCAAAACGAATCAACGGTGTTTCCATCTCGAAAACCCTCCATGTTGTTTTGCTAATGTAGGACTTGGCGCGCATTCACGGTATTCTCTCTAGCAGCGCCCACAAGCCACTCACCTGGCTCTGTCATATATGACTCAGCCTTTTAGCGCCACTGTGCCACATAACAGTGCCTGAGAATTCGGAGTATTATCGGGTAAACTCCCGCCCGCCCTTGCGCTCTGTACCTGCACGACCCTCGCGTCTTCCTAAAGCCTCAGGACGTCTAACGCGACGGACGGCTTTAACAAGCTAGGCGCTCAGAAACGTTTTCCAATACCAGCGGCCACGCAGGCACCCAGTGCACAGCCATGCCGTTTAAGAAGGGCAATAAACTCGCCGCCCGGCGCAGGCGAACGGTAGAAGCTGCCAGTATGTCAAAATTGAATTGCAATCACGAGGAGCTGGGTTATGAATCTCAATGCAACTTACTGATTTTGATGTCGCGTAACAGGATCGCCAACGCCTGCTGCCGAGCCAGAAGAGGATGACATTATGGTTGATGGGGCCGAAGAAGAGAATGAGGATGATACCTTGCAGGAAGATGACGGCGAGGAGATCGAAGCTATCACACCAGCTGCGCAAGATGACGACGATGACGACGACGACGATGACAACGACGATGACGACAATGATGATGCCGAAGACGGCGAACAGACCGAGCGCGTTGTTATCACTATTCCGCGACGGCGTGGTCGTGGTAGAGGCCGAGGCGGCGCAAGAGGGCTTACAAGGGGAGAGTTCACACCCGGCAGAGGCGGCGACGACGCGAGCGAGTCCGGTACGCCGTATCGACGGCGAGGGCGGAAACCAGGAAGCGGTAGGGGACGTGGGGGCGGTAGAGGCAGAGGGCGAAGAGGACCAGAGCCGGCCCCACGGGTCGTGGATCACGAGGGCAGGGTAATCGAGGTCCAGGACGACGAGGCTCTGGTCGACGATGATCCGGAAGGAAACGAGAAGGTCGATGAAATGGGCAATCTAAAGGGTGGTCGCGAATATCGCGTGCGGACGTTCAAAATTCACGATAAAGGCGACAAGCTCTACATGCTCTCCACCGAACCGGCTAGATGCTGTGGCTTTAGGGACAGCTACCTCTTCTTCACCAAACACCCCAAGCTATACAAAGTGCTACTGAGTGTACCAGAAAAAGAGGATTTGATTGCAAGAGAGATTCTTCCGAATAGCTACAAGGGCCGAAATATTGGTGTTGTCACGGCACGCTCGGTCTTCCGCGAATTCGGCGGCAGAATCATTGTCGGTGGCAAGAAGATAACTGACGATTACAAGGTATCTGAGGGTCGGGCAAGGGGTGACGTGGAAGGACAGCCCGCTGATCCTGAAGATTTGGCGCCTGGTGAAGGTCAAGAGTACAATCGGAACAGATATGTCGCCTGGTTTGGAGCGAGTGACGTTTATCGTCAAGCCGGCGCTGGAGGTGCGGTTGTACCCATAAGGCATGTCGGCCCAGGAGCTGGTGGACGTAAGAAGAACAATATCACTATCGAGAATTGGCAGACCATGCATGCGCGCGAAGCAAGGTAAGGCTGCCTCGACCCGGCCAGAATCAGGATTGCCAATGCTAATAATCAACTCAGCCGGTTTAACACCACGATTGCAGAATTTCGTCGCGCCACGATGAACGGTGTCTACGACAAACACACAAACATGATGTTCTACCCTCGCATTACACAGCCCACCCATGCGAGGTGGGAGCAAATTCCACCATCTGAATTAAACCTGCAGAAGAAGGCCTCTCTTACAAACGGCACGAGTCATCCTCTAACCAATGGCCACAAGACCGACCACTCAGACGCCATGGACGTTGAGCCAACAACTGCCGACAATTCAAACACCATATTTGCGCCAATTCCTCCTGCCATCTCTCGCAACTTCCTCATAACCGACATCCGCTACGAAGCGCCTCCTCTCAGCACCACAGGCTATCCAGGTCCAGATGGTTTGGCTATAGATTCGACTTCCGGCACTGGAGGAACGCTGTGCAATATCGACGAAGAAATCCTAAATGAGCTGCCTGAAGAGTGTAGGCGGGATTTCGAAACGGCGCGCAGTATGGAGTACAGTTGGAAAAGCCAGTGGGGCACAGAGGCCCAGAACGGTGGACGTGGTGATTTGAAGATCTCGTTTAGTGGGTATCCTGTTTGACGTTATTCGGGCGTTGGGCGAATGAGGCGTTTGGTAGTAAAGGGTGATTTATGGGTTGCCTTTAACTTGGGGGAAAGCATCCTCATACATCATCGATATGCTGGGAGTGAGGCGCCATGCGCTTATGAAAACCTGGGATACCTCCTTTTGAGCTTGGTCGGGTAATGCTTTTTGGCCTGACTTTGCTCGGCCTTATAATGGTTGGTCTCGAAAGAAACGAACAGAGGGAATGAGGGTGACCCTAATGGAAGAGAATGAATAGCGATAGAAATGGGCAGGAGAAGTCCCTTGGCCTCAAACTCTGTACTACTGTCCTCAGCGCGCTGCTGCAGCCTGGCAAACAATGATACCCCTTTGAGCTGCTTGTCTGTACTCTCCTTCTCCGCTACTGCCGTCGAATGTCCATGCTAGAATCTCATTGCACAGTTGCACTTTAACTTGCGTCTTGGCCACTGAAGCTATGTTCGAGACGTTTAGTACAACTAGATCTGATGCAGTTACTGGACAGCTTTGGAAACAACAGCAGTCCAACCATTGAGTATATCCAGATGCTTCGGCAGCGAAGTTTTGCCTATCTATACATAATTACAACGAGTTGATTATTCAGGCTTCCTCAAATTACTACAATGAGTTCTGCAGGATGCGAACCATGTCCGATATAGCACCAAGACCCTCGTCTAGACCCATCATTGCCTCTGGGCTGAACAAACCTACTTGCAGGGCATTGTCCGATATTGCGAGCTCGAGATCGACGGAATGCTGTTTTGCGAGTCAGTGCTGAAGATGGCAAAAGTCGATTGTCGAATTTTCACTTACCTTGTAGGCGCCGACGATGGTATCTGGCAACAGATCATAAACTTCTGTCTTGCAATCTTTTTCAGGGTAGACGATTGATTGTCGCTCATCAAGGCGTCCAGTTTCAATTGGCGTGAAGTTAGTTGTATCTGAAGATTGCAGTCCCTCTGCGCTGTCCGATACCGGTAGCCTCAGGAAATTCACAAAAGAGTCCACCGTCACACCAGTCCAGTTTGCGATTTCCAACAAGCTCACAGAAGAATGGTCTGCATTTCCAATCTCTTGAAGGTCGCGATGGATCTTGGCCGCAAGTTCAATCAGACCTGTATCTGTTGGCGATCGTACTGCGAGTGGAACCAAATTGATCGTAGGTGCCGCAAGTCTATCGATCCCCTCAATGTGTGCGCGATTGGACAGATAGATGCCCAGTACCACATCTTTGGCAGACGGTGGGTCTTTTTCCTTAACGACAGTGTGCTCTGCGTATACCTTGGCCCATGCTGCAAAGAATACAGATTGAATTGTGATGTCATTATTTTGACACAACTTTTTGAGCGCTTCAACGTCGATGGTGGCATTTGGGCGGAAGATGTCGACTTTAGGTTGTGCGCCAGCAAGCTTTGGTTGTAAAAAGCTGGAAGGCCTCACGTCCTGGAGATAGCTTGTCCAAAAAACCTTCATGTTCTTTTGGGCCTCTTTGCTTAGCGACCATGAGAAGAAGTCGTATTGAGATATGGATTGTGCTGATAAGACCTTGCCCTCTAGCAGAGCACTGAAGTCCTCCATGAGAAGTTGCAAAGAGACTGCGTCGTACAAAGCATGATGAATCCTGAGGCGCAGCAATGTTGAAGACCCGTCTGTTGATTTCTGGACTTCCAAATGCGAAGGTGATATTAGCAGGTGCTCGGATGAAGGTTGCTGAGCTCGAGATGGGGTTGATGGCATTGTGACTATTTGCAATAAAGGCATTTCGATGTCTGTAGTGCGGAGGAAGTGAGTGCGCAACGTGGGATGGTGAGCCTCAAGTTGCTCAAAGGCTTCTGTGATTTGTTCCCGAGAGAAATGCCCGGAAACCTCGTAGTCGAAGGTTGGATAAAACAGTTGCCCTGCAGTTTTCTGCCACATGCTGAGCATGTAGAGCTGACCAGCGGAAATGGGAAGTAGCGCCTCGATATGTTCGGTGAAAGCTCCAAATTCAGAACCGACATTTGTCAAATTGTGTAGTTGGAGATATCCAGCTACAACTTTGGCTGGGTCATGAACGGGTTTCTGAGACTTGTAACTCTCGTGATCCAAAAGCTGTGCCATATTTTCAGCGGTCCTTGCTTTGAGTACATCACTCACACTGAGTTTCATTCCTTTACGCTTTAGTGCCGATACCACTTTGATTGCAGAAATTGAGTCAATCCCAACACTCTCAATACTTGTGCTGTCTTGTATTTCGTGAGGATCCACTTTTGCAATTCTGGCGAGAACGTCGCGTATAGGGGCGGTCGCGCGTGTAGATTGCAGCGCTTTCTCCTGTCCGCCGTAGGTCCGGAGGACTGGATCCGGATTTCCTGGAGAGGGAAGCTCATTAGCAAGTTGAAATGGAGGCAGGCCACAGATGGACAGGTCCGAGCCTTGTAGACTTATGATTGGCCCAAGAGGATCGGTGATGATGGATCTCAAGACTTGTTCCAGCCTTTCCAGCAATTGCTGAGTTCCATTTTCCCCTGTCACAGATTCCTGACAGGCAGCTCGGAATAATACCTTCTTCCCGACAACTTGCATTTCGACAGCCACCGGGTACTCCACGCTGGATTCGCCACCAACCGAGTCGTACAGTGGTTTGGCTTGCTCATCAGGCTCTGGGCTGTTTTGGTATATGAAGAGGGTGTTGAACAACGCTCGATCATGTTCTTGATTTGTAGTCTTCATGACGCGTAATCCCATTGCCTGAATTGTTCGTAGAGGGGTCCTTTGATATTGTAGTATCTCGGTATTGAGACCCTGAACATGCTTGACAAATTCAGCTTTGGATCCATGGAGTGCTGTACGTACGATCACAGTATTCATCATGGGGAACATAGTACGCTCAGCGATTTCATCATCCCGGCATGCTAGAACAGAGCCGAATATCACATCTAATGAAGAGGTGTATGTGCCGAGGACTGACGCCCAGCAAGCCTGAGCCAGACTCTGCATGGATATGCCTTGCTTCTGGCAGAAGGATCTTGCCTCAGCGGCGGTCGCGGAGCTTACAAGCTCTGCTCGGTGAATGGGTGTTTGATTTCCGGATGATGCTTCTGGCACTATACACGGCGTAGCACCGGATAGCATCCCGCTCCAGAAAGTCCTCGCATCTCCCTCTTCTGCTCGTAAAGCCTCACGTATGATGTTGTCATATGACGGTCTGTGAGGGACGCTACCAAGATAAGCTGCCTGGACATCCTCGTGAAGAAGAGCTAGAGAATGCCCGTCGTACTGCGCGTGAGCAAGAGAGAGAATTAGATATTGCTCCTTTTCGATTTCTGCAAATGCAAGTTGAAAAGGGAAGCATTCTGATCTGGAAATGTTCTGTGGCCGGAAGGCACGTATCCATGATTGAAGCTCCTCCAAATTGTTTGCCATGTATGAGCCGCTAAACTCGAGTTTGAGTTGTCGGTGTACGAGCTGAGCATATGTAGCACTCGCCTCTGGAGACACCATCTCTCTGAATGAAGACCGTAGAATCGGGGAGGAATCAACAACGACTTGCCATGCACTTTTGAGTCTCTCTATATCTACACCTTGGCGGATGCGCAAGACATCGTGGTTGTAATATTGTCGCAGATCCGATTGAAACATTTGAGCCAAGATTGCTTCTTGACTTGGAGTTGCTGGTAAGATTCGCTCGATCTCTTGTGAATGCACCAATTGTGAGTCTTCGAAAACGTCATGGATGCTGAGATCAAGCTGACTTGATTCAGTGTCCGTCGAAATATGGTCACTGCTCTTATGCAGGTCAAGATACCGCGCAATCCGTGGTATTGACTGTGCTTGTAATATCTTGCTGACGGGTATAAGCAGGCCAGTCTTCTTTAACCTAGAAGCCAGCTTCACTGTATCGATACTGTCCAGGCCAAGACCATATATGGTGCTGTGCTCGTCGACTTGTTCCTCATCGACTCCCGCCAAACCGGCAACAGCTTGGCGAATCATGGTGGCCTGTTTGGACCATTTAAAATCTCGACCGTTGCCGTTTATTTGTTCCTTTGGGGCTCGACTTTCTGTTGGCCTTGATGGCGTGTCAAATCGTCTTAGAGCAAATACGTTCGAAATTTGGGCGTTTTCATTAGTTGTGCAGCACTCTAGGGCGGTCTCGAAGTTCTTCAGTGCCTGCTCCAGAATCTGCTGATTTACGACTGTCGATTTTCCAACAAGTCTGACAAAGAATTTGTTTTCCGCTGTCAGCTCAACTTCGCATGCCAGATTATATTCTGGATCAGTAGCAGACTCGTCCTCAGTCCACAGATGCTCATATGCAGCTTTGTGTTCCAATGGAGGCTGAAACACGAAAAGGGTGTCAAACATGGTATCTGAAGGGTGACGAGCACATATTTTGCGTATTGTCCGCAATGGCGAGTGTTGATACGGGAGGACTTTGAGGTTAAAATCACTGAATTTCTGGACAAGGTCGAGCCAAGTATCGTCGTTACTCAGCATCAATGGCAATGGAAGAGCGTTGAACAAAGGGCCGATGACAGAATCAGCGGCATCATATGTACCCATTCTTCCGGACACGATAGTACCAACGACTTGAGTCAATGGCGCGAGTTGATGTAGCGCCACAGCAAAACAGGCCTGCGCAAGAGCCTGGTGTCCAACTGCAAGCCGTTTCAGAATATTATTCAAGTCCGCTGGCGGCGCGATTTCCGCAGCAGCGCTAAAGCCAACAGAATGAGGCTTGTTGTTGATCAATGGAAGTGGCTTGTATTCAGTGTTGAACAGATTGGCCATCCAAAACTCATCGGCTGCTTGAGAGAGGTTTTGTAAAGGTCCGTGAGGCAGCGCTTCAAGAAAGGAGGACGTTTTAGCAGCTTCTGACGTCCCTTGGTATGTAGCAGAGACTTTGTTGAGAAGAAGCTCCCATGCAATGCCATCATAAAGTGCATGATGGATGAAGACTGCGAAGTATTGTAAAGAGCCGTTTCCGTCCAGAAACATCGTGATGCGAAAAGGTTCATGAAGGTCTCCATTATTGTGGCTAATCCAGTCATTCTTTTGTGCGTTGATCTTTTGTTCGATCACGCTGGATTTAAACTGCTGTACAGTGAAGGCAGAGTCTCCTTCTGGCACTACAACCATGGCGTGTCCATCATCAGTCTCGATGAATCTAGCCCGAAGGATGTCAACGTGGTTAATGATATCCAGCCAGGCGGCCATGAATCTGCCCGTGTCAAGACCCTTTCGAAACTTGAATTTGAAGATGTTGAAATAGGGTCTGCTGTTTTGTCGTAAGGAATCAATTATGAGACCTTGCTGCAACGGTGTGCAAGGAGCGATCCATTGGATTTTGCCAAAATCAACTTGTAGCCTTTCGGCACAGTGGCCACGCCACCTTTGCTCGAACGCTTGAATATACAATCTTGCTTGCATCACGGCGCTGCGTTCAGCCGTAGTCTCCAAATTGCTTTGATGCAAGACGCTAGTTAGCTCAGAGAGGGAAAGGTTTCGCACAATCCCTGCAACGTTGGCATTTCTATATCCTTTCCGCTTCAGCGCAGTCGCAAAGGAGATTGCAGAGATCGAAGACAGCCCAGCTGATAGCAGTCGTGTGCTGGGTGTTAGATCAGTTACTGGCATGTTCAGGAATTGAGCAAGTGCCTCTGCCACTTGTTTCTCATTAGCACTAAACTCGCGATCAGACGCATTAGAATGTTTCAGAGCTTGTAGATATTGCAGTGGCAGGTCATCTAGCAGTTTCTTGAGACCTTTGCTGTCAATCTTCTTGTTCACCGTCAAGGGCACGAAATTGATGGGAATGATATGAGTTGGGACCATGTATCCAGGTAGCCTGGACTTGCAAGCTTCGTCGGTCAACTTGACCAACTTACTGCAATGCTCACCATCGAGTGCCTGCAAGTCAACGCCTTTGCGCTCGGTCGAAGTGGAAATGAAGCTAACCAACATCTCCTTACTGTTCTCGGCTGATTTGGAGACCATCGATGCTACATCGATAATCTCATCAGAGGAGGAGAGAATGACAGCGTCAATTTCACCGATTTCTAGACGCTGGCCTCTCAGCTTGGCTTGAGTGTCTTTCCGACCTAGGAAGCAGTACGACCCGTCCCAGAGCAGTCGAACGAGGTCACCAGTCCGATAGACCCGAACACCGAGGCTGGAAAGGTGTGGAAACGCAGCGGCTGTGAGTTCAGGTCTATTCAAATAACCTGTGCCTACCAGCGGCCCAGAGACGCAGAGTTCGCCGACAGCTCCTCGTATCACAGGCTGGTCGGTACCAGGCTTGATAACATATCCACCCACGTTGTCAAATGCGGGTCCAATGTTCGATGGTTTCGCATCTGGGCCAATGAATGGGTTCATAGTGACCCCTATAGTGGCCTCAGTAGGGCCGTACCCGTTGCAGATAGTCTTGAAAGATCCCCAAGCCTCAATGATTTCCTTTTTGAGAGCCTCGCCTCCAGTGATGAAGACACCTCCATGGAGGCTTGGGACATCTTCTGGCTGAACAAGACGTGCAAGAGATGGAGTCAAGTCTATCTGAGTGATGTTGAGTGACCGAATGAAAAATGGAAGATCTTCTAGGACTAGATCGCGAGGCGCACCAACTACGCAGATTTCTACGCTCCAGCTCCAGAATTGCTCCAAGACAGATACATCAAACCAGTAGCTTGCGAATTGCAGCCAATGTGAGCTCTCAGTCCAGTGGCCAGAAAATAGTCTTTGGAAAGCCAGCATGGCTTGAACGGCGTTTCTGTGGGAGATCTCGCAGCCTTTAGGCGTGCCCGTTGTTCCAGACGTATACAAACAGTAGCTGGTAGCATCTTGGTGGATAGAGACATTATTAACAGGGAGAGACGACAGTGATACCAGCTGCTTCTCAACCAATGATACAACATTGGCTGTCTTTTCAAGCTTGGTGTCTTCAAATGACGGGTCGACGAATATCAAATTCGATTGTGAGTCTTCCATGATGAACTTTTTCCGTGCTGAAGGAAGGTCTGGGTCAAGAGCCAGAAACGCACATCCAGCCTTGAGGATACCCAGAAATGCAAAAGACGCTTCTGGGCACTTTGGCATGCATACAGCAACAATGCCACCTGCTTTGATTCCAAAGCTTTGCACTAGGTTCGCGACCTGATTGCCGATCTTATCAAACTCGCTGTATGACCATGTTCTGCATTCAGGAACACCATCGTCTGAAAATGCGTCCACGAATTTCAACGCAGTCTTTTTTGGGTTATTTCTGGCTGCTTCCTCAACGAATTGGTGCAGGAGCTGTGCACTTGACGGCAGTGCTTCTTCTTTTGGTGGTAGAATGGAAAGCAGTTCCGGCCTAGAAGAATGGTTGGGTCTCAATGCAGTCATGATAAGATCCTCATATTGATCCAAGAGATGACGAGCTTGTTGTGGGGGTATGATGGCTGTGTCAAAAGTAAGCCGGATATGAATTTTGCCCTCAGCAGAAGGCGACTCCAATTCAAGCGAGGCAGTATAGTCCACCGCAGCGGTCTCCCTAACAACATCCCAGTCAAACGAGCGATCCAAAGAGAACGCTTTCTGGTAGACAAAGACCGAGTCAAAAAGCTGTTGGTCAGAATAACCAGCAAGTCGCTGTAAATCTGTCAGAGGTACGGTTTTATGACGCTGAGTTCGAGCATTCATCTGAACCATGTTGCTAAGGCTTTCGTCGAATGGTTTATCGGTATCTACTGGGATCGGAAGTGTGTTTATGGTTGGGAAAGCGACAGTCTCTGTCCTAGATCCTCCGCGGTTCGAAAGGACAATGCCGAACGTAACATTGGGCTCGCCGACATAGGCCGAGAGAATGTAGGCCCACGCGGTCTGACCTAAAGCTTGAATTGTGCATCCTCGAACGGTGCAGAAACGCTCAAGGTCTGCCGAAGAGAAACAGCAGTCAAGTTCCAAAACTTGCAATGCGTCTGAGCTGCCATTCGTGGGAGTCATGTCAGGGAACTTTGTTGGGCTTGCATTCTGAAGAGTCTCGGTCCAGAATATGCTTGCTTCAGAACTTGTCTCTAGACCGGCTTCAAGCAATTCGTTCAGTGTCTGATCTAGGTCCGTAGGTCCACCAAGATCTTGATGGTGCAAGGCACTGGAAAAGTCGGATAGT
Organism: Leptoxyphium fumago; assembly: GCA_001660795.1. NCBI lineage: Eukaryota > Fungi > Ascomycota > Dothideomycetes > Capnodiales > Capnodiaceae > Leptoxyphium > Leptoxyphium fumago. The sequence goes on along the minus strand of LSHF01000006.1, from coordinate 236,947 downwards.
ATTGTCTGGAGGCTGTCCGCGTCGTAAAGAGCATGATGGAGAGAGAATGTCATGTTCCTCGACTTTTCGTCACTGCTCAATGTAACTCGCCATGCCGGTTGCTCCAAATTCTCCAAGATTTTGGCTTTCACCTGGTTTTCAATTGTCAACAAATCATCCCTCCTCACAAGCTCAGGTGATTCGATGCTTATCTGAGGTTCTGTATAGACAAGCATCGCAAATGGTAGCTTAGGATCGTCGACCTTCGCAAATCCAACGCGCAAAATCGGGTGCTTGCGAGCCACGAGCTGGAGTGCGGCATTCAACTCATCGGCGCCATATTGTTGAGGAACAGCGTAAGACATGTGGTTAATGTATAACTGGCCTGCACTTGCCAATGACTGGGCGAGCATACCACATTGGACAGGAGTGCAGGGTCTTACGGCCTTGATCTTTGAGATAAGGTCCGGAAACTGGCTACGAATAGCAGGCGCGAACCGCTGTTCGAAGTCTGCGAGGTCTACTGGGGATGTCTGCTGGGCGTCTTTGGCAGAATTATCCGAGACGAGTTTTGCAAGCGCGACAGCTGAAGGATTTTCAAGAATGTCAGCAGCCGTGAGATTATATCCTTGCTTTCGTAGCCTGGTAGCCAGCTGAATGGCGTTGAGGCTGTCAAGACCGAGCTGATAAATTGTAGTCTGAGGCTTGATAGACCTCGAATCCGTACCACTGAGAGAAGAGAGAGCACTGAGAAGATCATGAGTTTGTGGCGTATTTGGGAGATCGACCTGGTCATGGCCATTTGGGGTTGGTGAATCAACCTCGAGGCCAGAGATGTTTTCAGTTGCCAGAAGACCTCGAGTTTCAGAACAGGCCTCGCGTAGAGAGCTTAGCATTTCCAAAGGAAATTCAAGCACGTCACGTAGCGCGCGAGTAAAGACATCAGCAATCAGGCTCCAATGTTGGCTTAGACCGCTTGAAGGACTAAGGTGTATTGTTAGCTGGTAAGAATGCATCGACTGTGACACCTCCAGGACTACTGGGATGTCCATTTGGCCCTCATCCCGTTCGAGGCTCCAAATCTTTTGGTCCAAACCCGATGCTGGTGGCTGCAAAAGCAGGAGAGAATCGAAGATGGTTTTCGAGCTTAACCCAGCCCACGCTTGTATTTTGCGCAATGGAGTGAGCTGGAAGTCATGTGCTTCAATATTACTAGCATGCAGTCCCTGAACAAGAGCCACATTCGACTTATACTTTTTTAACGAGGCCCGTACAGGAACTGTGTTGAAGCATGGTGCAACGAGCCGGTCTATGCCAGGCACGTTCATGGACCTGCCACTTACGATGTTTCCAAAACATACATCGTTGGTCGTATTCAAAAGTATCGAAAGAGCCTTCGACCACGCGCTCTGGAAGACTGCCAATGAACTGACTGAATGTCGTTTGCAAAAGTCGCTCATCATTTGAAGATCGATTGGCAGATCAAGTCCTTCAGGCACACATAGTTGCTGCGGCACTGACTCTTGGTGTCCAGCTCTGAAGCGTCTCGGCTCCAAGCCTGATAAACTCTGTGACCAGAATTCCTGGGCTTTATCATCAGTTTGTTTGATCATTTCAATCAAGAAGGGTTCAAAGACCGGCGCCGGACTCAATTGATTCCCATAATATAGCTTTTGAATCTCGTTCAACAAAAGATTCATCGAGATACCATCATAGATCGCATGGTGCATCTTGACAAGCAGTCGACAGGCGTTATTTGAATACTCAACCTTCAATAGTAGAGGTTTTTCGATGGTCACATTGGCTTGATCATCTAAGTAAGCAGGTTCTTTGACGGATGAACCATTGGTGAGCTTTTGGTCTTCTTTCCATGGCAAAGGTTGCGAATGCAGCACTACTTGAGCGTATGTATACGTGGGCATGTCGGTCTCTATGAACCGAGTTCGAAGGATATCATGCCTTGTCATCATAAGCGACCAACATTCACGTAGCTTAGAGATATCTCCAACAACATTGAAGACTAGCTCGTTAGAGTATGCATTGCCTTGTGCTTTATGACCAGCAGAGATCATAGCTTCCTGAAGAGGTGTGCAAGGCAGGACCTTGTCCACGGCAAGACCTTTAGCTTGAAAGGCTTCTTTGGTATGCTGCACGAAAGACGGCGGAAAGCATTCCAGTGTCGATTCCACGTTAGTGGCGATCTTCTCGTCGCGTTCTGTATCCAAGAGATGTGCAATTCGACGGATCGTTGGATTGCGTAGTAAGGTGGAAATCTTGATTGAGACCCCCATATCCTTTCGGATGGATTTCGCGAGTGCAATTCCCTTCAGAGAATCCATTCCCATGGCATACAATGACGTATTACGATGAACATGTGAGGGATCCAAGCCGAGAGAGGTGCACACGACTGTCACCAGAGACTTTTCCAGAGGAGACCAGATTTCATCTTCATCTGCAGCTTCTGAAGACTGTGAGAATTTAGCTTTGACATCCACGTCGAGGTCTCGATATATTCGTTTCAATTTTCTCTTGTCGATCTTTCCTTGAGAGGTACGGGGAAGTTTGCCGAGAGCTATAAGAGCTGATGGGATCATGTATGCCGGAAGCGAATTCTCAAGATGGTCATACAGTTCAGACGTAGTAGCAACGCTTTCAATAGCGATGGTAGATGATATGGCCGCACTGGTAAGGTTCTTCGGCAACCAGAAGCTAACAAGGTCCTGTGATCCGTCATGGTCCACGACCACCACTACGCAGTCATCCACTGCGCTGTGGCGCAGGAGCTGATTATTTATTTCGCCAAGTTCGATACGATTGCCCCGGATCTTGACTTGGTCGTCCATTCTGCCTTGTATGATAAGCGTCCCATCGGGAAGCATCCTACCGCAGTCACCGCTACGATAAATTTTGCCATATACTGGGTGGTGGAAAATCTTCTCCGAATTGAGTTCGGGCCTGCCCAGGTATCCATCGAAGACCTGCTCGCCACCAAAAGCGTATTCGCCAAACGCACCAAATGGCAGAATTTGAAAAGGTTGGTCAAGGGCAATGACGAAGGAAGAAGTGTTCTCGAAAGATCTGCCAATGTTACTAAGGAAGTCATCCGGCTGGACGTCTGGATTGACCGTGCAGATGTTTGTTGTCTCAGACGGACCGTAACCCTGATAGAGCCCGTGACTTGCCCATTTTCGGTGCACAGTGCCTGTCAGAGCCTCCCCAGAGGTGACCAAGAAGCGTACACTAGGAACATTTATGGGATCGACCAGGGCTGCAACGGTAGGAGTCATAGATAGGTGGGTAGCTCCTAAAGTTCGGATTGAATGCTCCAGATCTTGGAAGAGATCGTCTTTTCGAGCACTACAAAGGCACATGCCTTTGTAAAAGCTAAAGAAAATCTCGAAAACACTCACGTCGAAGGCTTGCGAGCAGGCTTGCAGAAGCCGATCACCATTCTCCACAGGGTAGAGTCTCTCAAGCGCAATCATGTTGCTCACAAGGTTTCCATATGTGACGGGTACGCCTTTAGGCTCACCAGTACTACCGCTGGTGAATATGAAATAGGAAGGAGAAGACGGGATCCACTTAATCGCTGGTCTTTCCAACGGGAACGAGCTCAAATCGGTAGAACTGACTTCAACGAGCGCTGCATCACTGACTTTGCGAAGCGTCTCGATCGAAGTTTGATCGCAGAGAACGATTTGAGGCTGTGTCTGTGCAAATATTGCTTTCAATCGCGCGTCAGGTGTCTCTGGTAGAAGTGGCAGGTATGCAAAGCCTGCTTTGAGCGTCGCCAGGATGGTGATGTAGAGATCGACAGATTTTTCCATACAAATGCAGACAGGTTTCTTCTGGTCCAGTCCGCTAGACACGAGAAAGTTGGCCATTTGGTTGGATCGTCGAGCTAGCTCTACGTATGACAGAAGTTGCACGTCTGTTTTGCCGTGAGACAAGCTGTTTGCAAATGCAATGGCAGTTTTGGATTTTGCGGCGTGGGAGTCAATCACTTTCAGCAGATCTGCACTGTCATACAGACTCTTTGGTTTGGGGTTGTATATTGAAAGCTGGTCATTTTGCTGCGAAAAAGGATCTCCTTGCACATTAGCAGTTGGGTGGGTTAAAATATAGGAGATGATGGTTTTTAGCTGGCGTAACATCGCGACAACCTGATCCTCCACAAACAAGGCGCTTTGATATGTCGCACGAAGTCTTATATCGTCTTGTGTCGGCTCGGCCTCGATGACCAGGTTAAATTCGTAATTATCCACTGATCTTTCTTCTTTCACCAAAGAAAGGTCGTTATCACGCTGCGTAGTCTCTTGCCATACAAACAGCGTATCAAATAGTAGGGCTGAAGCGTCTGTGCCGGCGAGCCTTTTTATGTCAGCCAGTGGTACTGAAGAATGCTTCGAGATTGCTCGATTTGTGTCATGGGCCGCAGAAATCAACGATGACCATGTCTTGAACGTCGAGAGATCCAGGCGGAAAGGCAGTGTCGCCAGACATGGCCCAAAGATAGTCTGAATCCCATCGATAGCAGCAGTGCGACCTGAGAACACTGTGCCGAAAACAACATCACTTGTTCCGGTAAATAAGCTCAAAACATAGGCAAGGGCACTTTGAACAAGGGCTGGTGGGCTGCAACCCAGTTGCTGGGCCTTGGTTTTGAACAGACTGTCTCCAATTCCCAGTCCATAGCCGTCTAATCTTGAAAGACCAGTTTGCCGAATTTTGGGATTGGTTCTGGGCAAGGTCGTGGGTGTAAGGTGGGTAAGATATTGAGACCAGAATGGGCTGTTTTTCTCAATAGCATCTCTAACAATGCCATTTTGGATTGAAGAAACAGCACTGAAAGGCTTACGATCTACAAGTCGCTCCCCTCGAAGTGTAGAACCCAAATCGGCTTTGAAAACATCGATGGACCATTGATCGTAAGCAGCGTGATGGATGCGAAGTACGAGTGCAGTGAATCCATCGCCAGGCTTGATTTGGAAGTCGGTAGCTCTTAGGAGGTCACTTTCGGAATTCACAGAATGTTCATACTCGATGTCAGCGACTGAACGCAATTGAGCTGCAGAAAGATCTTGCCAAATGATATTGACGAAAGATGCACGGTTCTGGGGATGTTCCAGAAATCCTGCCCTCAGCATTGGATGAGACTGTGCGGTCTCTCGGATTGCTGTGAAGATGGCGTCTTCCGTAAAATAGCCATCAACAACAAACTCAATCCAGTTACAGTAAGCATTTGGAGACCGTACTGTTTCGGTGAGCATCGCTACTTGAACCGATGTGGCCTCGAAGATGTCTGAAACTTCGCCAGCGTGGCCTTGGAGTTGGGCGTGCTCTAGTGTTAATGAGCACAAGCGCTGGTGTCTAGTGGTATCGATCTCTGGAGTCGAAGCACCTTTTCGGATTATGTCGTCAACGTCCTCAACGGTGGTGGCCTCTAGCAAGTCGTTGGCATCTACTTGAGGAAAACCTCGCTTTCTTAAAAGGGAAGCAAGCCTAATAGAAGTGAGAGAATCCAATCCAGCAGCTGCAAGGTTAGTGTCACCATCTACAGAAGCATGAAGGGTCTCGTTGACAATTCGAAGTATAGAACTGTCTTGGTCAACTGGCGTTCAAAGAAGGTTTGTTCAAGAGTGACTTACTTGAAGGTTTCGCTTCTTTGCTTATCATCGTGATGTGTTACGTCTGCGCGACGCAAGTGCAGATAGTCCTCCTTGAGGCTTTTGCGATCCACTTTCCCTGATGCCAGATAAGGGAATGTGGACACGATCAGGACATCGTTTGGAACCATGAAAGGCGGGAGCCACTTGCGACAGGTCTGCCGTATTGAATCCTCAGACGGAGGTGGATCATCGGCTTCCACAAATGCCACCAGGGTGCCATCGACGACTTCGGTTACAACGCTTCGGGATCCAGTTGCTTGTGATGCAGCAAACTCAATCTCTCCCAACTCGATGCGCTACACAATAATTAGCAATGTCGGTTTACCCTTTTGAACAGCGTCTCAACGTACCTGACCCCTGAGCTTTACTTGCCCATTTGAGATCCTACCGAGACACTCAAAGTGACCATCTGGCAGCATTCGGGCGCGGTCACCTGTACGATACAGCATACCATATTGAGGATGGAGCACAAACGCTTGCTTCGTTTGTTCGGGTCTGTTTAAGTAGCCGTCTGCAAGCTGGTGTCCACCTACAGCAAGCTCGCCTTCCTCTCCGATCTGGAGGATTTCAATGGAGTCTAGACCATCGCCTTTTTCTGATGGTGGGCTGATAATGAAAGCTGAAACGGTATCCAGAGGGACACCAATGTTTCTCACTGACATATTTTGTGTGAATTGTGTCTGAAGCGTACAGTGGATTGTAGCCTCTGTGGGACCGTACATGCCCCATAGTATTCCATCATGACTTTCCGATGCTGCAAATTCATTTACTACAGATTGTTTGAGCATCTCTCCTATAGTGAGCAATAATTGAAGCCGCGGAACGCTATCCCTCGTCCGGAGCAGGCTGTTGGCGACCGAAGGTGTCAACTCTGCCGCGTCGACTTCTAGATCATTCATGGATTTAGGCAGGTCATTGAGAAGTAGTCTCCGTTCGCAAGCAACTAAAGTGCATCCTCTGTACAGTGGAAAGAAGATCTCAAACACCGATACGTCGAAGGTTGGGCTGGCGAATTGTAAGAATCGAGAGAAGGAAGGTATATGTCGGTCGTGAGCCAGAAGAGCTTGGGTTGCGGCAGAATGAGACAAGACAACACCTTTGGGTTGTCCAGTGCTGCCGCTAGTATACATTACATAGGCAGGCGACGAGGAGGCAATGTCCAGCGTTGGTTCCTCGCGCGTATCCATCCGAACATTACGGTCGTCAGTGTCGTCAGCATCGTCTTCAACGACGATGCTTATGCCAGGGAGGTCTGGTAGTCGTGGAACAAGTTCTTTAGAGGTAATGAGGCATCCTGCGCTGACATCCTTTAAGATGAAACGAAGCCGATCCTCTGGAATGTCCAGCACAAGAGGACAAAAGGCACCGCCTGCCTTCAAGACGGCGATCTGTGAAATGTAGAGAGCGGTGGACTGCTGGATGAAGATCGGGACAATGAAGGCGGATGAATCCCGTGCTCGATGTTCTAAAAGTCTATGGGCGAGCGTGTTGGCTCTGGCGTGAAGTTGGCCGTACGTTGTGATCTGGCGCTGGCCATCGACATTACAGTAATCGATTGCTGGCGCGGAAGCGGATTGGCCATTAGGTATGAGATTGTGAAGAAGCTCTGGGCCAGGCAGCCGCTGAGGAGACGGATTCAAAATGGACAGACGATCTTGTGAGGAGGGAGCCATGTTGCGCTGGTGATCATCCAGGAAGAGCTGAAAGGGTGTTTCTCTACGATTTTTGCAGCATTTGAAGAAGCTGCAGACTCGGGCAATGCTGATATTGAGCAAGTGTAGTTGCGATTCTGCTGCAGGTGTCACGTTCTGCTCTCACCTTACAACCAACGTGGTATCTGAAGACATGATGCAGACTAGGGACAAGCAGTAATGGCTATCATTCAACTCGAGACAGTCGCGAACTAGACTGACAGTGGCATTAGTCAAGCCCATAGCCACGTTGATGCCCATAGCAATGGCGACGGCGCTCGCTCGTGCCAGCTGATTCGTGATGTTTCCCGTCCACCGACGTAATCGGACGAGACGTCAATTTTATCAGATCCACTTATCAGATGGACAAATTCGGCAGTCTAGCCAGAGCGGAACGACGAGCAGTGAGCATCTTCATTACGGAGCCAGGATAAAACAGCCTCAACCCACCCACTCCACCTCCTGCTGTTGCAAGACAACACGTACTCCATGCTAGATAGTAAAAGGTAATCCTGGGCCTACAAAACGACATCTGCCGCACTAGCCATTCTATCGCTAGCAGTCCTGCCAGCGTGACCCGCACCTCGCCTTGAAACCTACCTGTGGAAGGGTTTTCTTCATGTGTCAATCGGATGCCCACCTTACCTACTGGGCCAGTGACGTCAGCGCACTGCCAGGAGAGTGCCGGCGTGGGTATCAACATGGATATCCCACCAGAATGTCGGGCCACGGGCGAGCATTGTAATGCTGGGACGCCCAAGAAAATCGCAGCAGAGCAATTTAGCCACCAAGATAGGATGGCATTTCATGCCGTTTGTATCACCCAAGAACACCTGCCTCAAGGCAAAGGCTCCCGGGTACAGTATATCATGGAGAGAACGGCGTCGATTCTGTGCCAGGTTGTACAGCACTGTACCAAACCGCAGAAAACCAGCCTGGCCTGGGTAGGGAAATAACGAGCCTCTTGATTTCCGATATCGGCTATCAGATCCGGCTCGCTTATGTTCATGCTCATGCTCATGCTCAGGCACAGGGTGAGACCAATCTGATAATCCCGCACCGCCGGACAGCCCGCTGCGCCTAGGTACTGCGATGTGGGCAACCCTGGGAGGTACCTCCGTGCTCCCTGGCACTGCATTGTCGCTACTAGGGGTACAGTACCCAGGCTATTCGATTTGATGAGGTAAATCAAAGCAAAACCCCAAGGCCACCTACACAATACCACGAGTCTAGCCGCGGCGATCGACAGGACGTTCGACAGTCTTGGGGTGAGCGCCTTGCTGGGGAGCTAAGCAGATAATCTTCTCATCTGATTAGATACGTAATGATCGGTGGCTTGGCGGTCCACTTGTCACATACCACACGCTTTTAGACAACACAGGCCCCATTGCTGCTCCACTTGACCGTCATGAAGCTGCATGACGACGGTCGCTGGGACGAGCAGAAGCAAAAGCGCGAGGAAATGCTTGATCGGCATGCAGGGCCAGGTCTCTGGGCGATCTCACAGGTCTTTTCAGGGTCCTCAGTTCCCACATCCAGCTCGACCTTCTCTGTAGGGGAAGGTGCACACTTGAGGCTCCCTTGGTTGGCACGCAAGATGACATGGCCAGGACTTTGACAATTACTGTACTTGCCATGGAGTGTGTCTGCGGAATGAAGTACCACCGCATCTGTGAGTTCCCACCGCCAGGACCTAGTCAGACGTGGGTGAGACCAGAGAACCCCTTCTGCTCTCCCTCGCGACTGACTGACGATGTCGACATGGTGCAGTTGATTCGCACAGCTCGTATTGTATTTGCAAACTGCAATTCGCCCCATCTCTGTTTCCTGTTCCAACTGGAGTATTGTCATTCCGTCTGTCCACCAACCGTCCGTCCACCAACTTTCGATTCGTGGTGGAGGTTAGGACTTGCTACATGAGATGGCCTGTTAATCATCATTGAACACTACTCTTTCTTATTTCTCTTACTTCCAACTGGTCAGGGCCAGATGTCTCCAATTGATGTGTCGGTTAAGCCCGATGCCCACGGCAATGCGTCGTTAGACTTATCATTACTGCGGCCATCCATAGTTGACGCCACAACGCATAGAGATCCAGAGCCCACACTGCCGGAGAGGGTCATATCGATAGAGAACCCCCCGGTTAAGGATCAGACAAGCCAAAACAGTCAATCTAAATCCGATCACGCCGATGGCCGCCGGTGGCATCGCCTCGCCTTCAATAAACTCGACAATGCCTCATTCATCGCTCTGTATGGTGACCTTGAATCTTGGAATGACCGCTCAGTCGCGTTCGTAGGCTTTGCTCTGGCTCTGGCAGCCGGCGTACCGCTGCCGATAATTTTCTATCTCTTCGGAGAAATCATTGGCTCCTTTCCACCCGAGGAACATGACCTTCGACTTGCTCTTGCTCGCCTTCTGGCCGTGGCTGCGGCCTACTTCGTCCTCACTGTGCTTTATATGAGCGCATTTGGTCTTGTAGCCGAAAGGATCGCCCTGAATCTGCGACGAAAGCTGCTCAGATGTTTGTTGAACATAGAGCAGAAGTACTACGATACCCATGACATCGATGTAAACGGTCTCTTGACTGAGAAGATCGAAACCATCCAGGCCGGGACTGCTGAGAAGGTTGGGATTTTCGTCCAGTCTATTAGCTACTTTGTGGTCGCCGTGATCACTGGCCTAGTGCTCAATCCCAAACTTACTGGCATTCTGCTGGCGGCCGTCATTCCAACCATTGCGTTGACTGTAGGGATTGGATCGACATGCATGACCCGGATTGCAAAGCGTATCACTTGCCCCAGCGAGCGAGCGGCCAGCTTGTTGGACAGCGCCATCAGGGGTGTTAAGATGGTTCAAGCCTTCAACATCAATGGGGTAATGGTGGAACAACACGCCGACCATCTACGCTCTGGAGCGGTCCACGAAACCAAAAGATCGCTAGTCTCTGCAGCACAACTAGGCTCGATGTATTTCATCGCCTATGCAGTGAATGCCCTCGCATATTACGTGGGTAGCAAATTGGTCAACCTTTCAGGAGGTGCAGGCACTGTTTATGCCGTGATCCTACTTGTCTTGGACGGTTCGATGGTTGTTGGTCAATTCGTCCCGTTTCTGGAAGTATTCTCTCGAGCAGCAACTGCCGGCGACTACATCAGACAACTTGTCAAGGAGGCCGAATCACACAAGGACGAGAATGATTCAATGCAGCCGGCAGCCCATACTGACCGGACGCCACCGAACATCACCTTCGACAAAGTCGCTTTCAGTTATCCTGCCAGACCTGACACAACCATCTTGCAAAGCTTTTCTCTAGAAATCCAATCAGGCGCCGTCACAGCACTGGTTGGTACATCTGGTGGAGGGAAATCCACGTTGATGTCGCTTCTGTCGCGGACCTATTCAGAATACACCGGCTCGATTGATATTTCGGGCCGAGAATTGCGTGATATTCCTGCATCAGATTGGAGAAGGTCAGTCGCCATTCTCGAGCAAGAGTCGGTCCTGTTCACCGGTACCGTGTTTGAGAACATCTTGTACGGAGCTGTTGGACTTGGACTTTCCGATGCCGAGTTATCTGATCGATGTGAGGAGGCCGTCCAGACTGCCGCGCTCGACTTCGTCAATGAGCTTCCTAGAGGCTTCCACACGATGTTGGACAATACCATCCGACTTTCAGGAGGACAAATACAGAGACTCTGTCTGGCTAGGGCTTTGGTTCAGAAGGCACCAGTGCTCATTCTTGACGAACCGACGAGTGCTCTAGATGCACATAGCGAGGGAATCATCATGCAAGCAGTCAAGAATGCTGCGCAACAGGGCACTACAGTCCTGATCGTAGCACATCGACTATCAACTGTCCTTGATGCAGACATGATCGCAGTCATCAGTGATGGCCATGTCGTCGAGCAAGGTCATTCAGCAAAGCTGCTGAACAAGAACGGTGCCTTCCACAATCTATTCAATGCACAGCAAAGTGACGGCAATGCCTCACCAGATGACCAGGAGACAGAGGACGAGGACCTTGCTGAAGAGAAGGACGTGACCATCAAAGAGACATCTTCGGTTCTATCCAGTTATCAATCTAGCAACGAGTTTGACAGCGACGAAGACGAACCATCAGAACCCTCGTTCCTTGGTGCAGTATCAAGCCTCTACAAGCTCGCAAAACCAGAGATCATCGCGATTATTGTGGCCTTCATCGCTTGCATCATAAGCGGCTTCATCTTACTGGGAGAAGCGATCATTTCCGGTCACCTGATACACCTACTAAACGAGAGTCCAGATTCATCTGAGACAAGGCTTTGCTGTCTATTATTCTTCATCCTCGCGTTGATTGCGTTCGCATCATATACCACAAGCGGCAGTCTCTTCGGCATGGCGTCCTCTAGAATCATTGCACGGCTACAGAACTTGAGTTTGCGGAGCATCCTCAGACAGGACATTGCCTGGTTCGCCGTGCCTGGGCACAGCACACAGCAACTACTGACTACCCTCTCCACGGACTCTGGAGCCTTTGCTTCTCTGTCTGGAGTAGTCATTGGCACTATTCTCACTACCATTGTAATGATTGTTGGTGGGATTATCTTGAGCATGATTGTCGCCTGGAAGATAGCCATCGTTCTTCTCGCCACTGCGCCGGTCATCCTTGTTGCTGGCTTCCTTCGAAGCCATACGCTTGGTAAATACGAGGCGCGTAGACGCTCTGCATACCAAGATGCCACCGCTCTCGCATCAGAATCATGTCGCAAGATTCGGACTGTTCAGTTGCTTGGAATTGGCAGGAAGCTTTTCGACCAGTATGACTCGGCTCTGAAGAGCCCCTACAAAGACTGCGTGCGATTCACGCTGTATTCAAACACGATCCTTGCCGCGGCGTTTGCCATTCCGTATTTCATCTATGCTTTGGCATACTGGTGGTATGTATACTTGCTGAAAGTGTTCACGGACGTAGAGACTAATTTATTACAGGGGAGCGAAACAAGTCAGAGAGGGCAATTACAGCGATACAAGTTTCTTCATCGTTCTTCCTGCAACCCTGTTCGCTGCTCAGAGTGCCGGACGCCTGTTCGCCTTCAGTCCAGAGATGATCCGAGCGAAGGCAGCAGCAAACAGTATAATGAAAATCCTAAACGCCACACCTACAATCATGAACTCAAAGCGGAGTGCATCTACGAGTTCTTCGGCCTCATCCCTAACGGCAGGAGCCGATACAAACACTAAAGAAAAGCACACAGCGGGCGAGATCATGCTTGACCGTGTCGCCTTGGCCTACCCATCAGATCCTAACAAAATGGCCGTCAAGGATCTAAGCCTCAAGATCTCCCCTGGCGAGAAAATAGCACTGGTGGGACCATCTGGAGCAGGCAAATCTTCACTTATCGCCCTGCTCGAACGATACTTCGACCCATCCGCAGGTACAATCAAGTTTGACGATCAAGACTTACGCAAGATAGACATTGAACAACACCGTAGCCGCATCGGGTTGGTATCACAAGAGCCAGAGCTATTCCCAGGCTCCATAGCATTCAACATCTCATTGGGGGCTACACCTGGACAAACGGTGTCACAGGTGCAGGTTGAAGAGGTTTGCCGAAGGTGTGGCCTGCACGACTTCATCACTAGTCTTCCAGAGGGCTACCAGACGGAGTGCGGCTCAAACGGCAGCACGAAGCTCTCTGGCGGCCAGGCACAGCGGCTGTGCATAGCGAGGGCGCTCATCCGCGACCCACGGTTGTTGCTGCTGGACGAGCCTACCAGCGCGCTCGACGCTGTGACAGAGCGCAACATCCAGAACACACTTGACGCTGCAGCCGAGGGCCGCACCAGCATCACGGTCGCCCACAGGCTGGCCAGCATCCGCGACTCGGACAGGATAGTCGTCTTCGACGGCGGCAGGGTTGTCGAGCAGGGCACGCACCCCGAACTGATGCGTCTAGATGGCCTGTATGCCAGCATGGCCAAGGCGCAGTCCCTCGGGTGACACGACTTTATGCGCGCGCGAAGCGCTTTGTGTAGAACCTAGAAAGCCATTGATTCTTGAAATACAATTACGTTAGTCACGAAACCTTTACAACTTCTTTATGCAGATCACTTGTCGTTCGCATGCCTCCCTGTTACTACGCACGGACAAACGTTTTAGATACAGAATGGGGACCCTTGTGGCTGCAATAGTACATTCGGCCTCGAGCGAGGTCGGCGCACCGTGTACGGAGCTTACCGCACGTGGAGACCCGTTTGCCTTTAACGACACGCCCGTAGAATAATAGGAGATACCTGTCAATGCTAAAACTCTCCACTGCATCGTCAGCCTCCGATGTGGTGCTACGATGTATGCACCCTTGGCCCTACTCGGACCCAATGCAATGCGCTGCACTGTGATGTGTTGCGATGCGATGCAATGCAATGCCGTAGTAGCTCGAACGTGGGAGCGGTCAAATCGCCGAGCGACCGTACGATCTCACGAAACGAAGAAGGTGGTAAGAGAGAGCATGAAGGATCCACAGCAGCCGATACCACGTTCTGTCCTTTACCCGATACTCGAAAAGCCTACCACCATCACCCGCTACGGCCAGCATTAACGATCCTGTGATCCATCCAAGCAATTACCTAACGCCAGCAAAGCGACAGGGAACCTTAACAACGGACCCGCTGCCCATAAGCGGGAGGAGAAGAATGATCAGATTATGTGTGACACTCTGACAGCCATGATCTGATAACCTTGTTCGGACGTACGCCGGCGTCTCACGTACACCTCTAACCCTCGCTGCCTTTGCGGCATTTTGGTCCTTGAGCCAGACGATGTGGCCAGCCAATGCGTCTGGTGTGGCCTTTGCGAATGGCGGAAGATCCAGCGCGTTCTTTGACTAGACTTGGAAGATTCTGCTGGCTGCTGCGAAAGATTATCGCAATGCAGATGGGTGGGTCACAAACTCTGGACGAGCGCCTCTGCCTTCGCATGTTGCACATGCACTTGTATCTGCCGGCTTGGCAGGTCCAACAGAAGAAAAGACATCGATCAGGTTGCTTCCCTGCCAGGTTTGATGACGATGGGCTGCTGCCCAGCCGGAGATCTACAGCTCGTGGCCCTGCATAGAAGTACTATACTGCCTCGCTCCTATGACAGGTGGTAGTGAAAGGGGTTGCAAAAGGCACAGTAGCAACAGGCATGACCCAATGCTTCGGTCCTCTTTGTCTTTGCCGTGACTATCACCTGGGCATATAGTACAACTGTACATACGACGCTGCAGCTCCGCAGCAGTCCCACTATGCAAGGATGGTGTCAAGACAGGCGTGGAGGGAGAAATTTTCATGTGGTGCATTTCATCACAGGTCGTGGCCAGGCTCGGACTCGCTCTGACCATTCTCTAGCGTCGGACGAGCTGTTTTCAATAAGATGATCTGATTAGATAGAGTGGAGATTATTGGTGCGGCGCTAAAGCTGATGGGCAATTTATCTGATCCTCGGTCAGACCGGTCTGTGGTGGGATGAAGCAACGGGAGTGCGCTACTCTCCCTACGTATACGATACCACGCCATCGTCAACATCATCACTACCACCACCACCACCACCATCATCATACACTGCACTCTGCCCTGCCCACTGGCTTGGCACATGCTCCTTCTCCGCGCCATCCCACCTATGTCATGTCGCTTCGACATGGGTTGCCTCCAACCTTGCCTTCCTTCCATCTCTTCTCCTCGTTACCTCTTACGCAGTAATTTGAAGTAATTGCTCATGCTGGGGCGCTGATGCTCGACGTAGCCCTAGTCGTGCCCTGTTCCACCTTCCTCTCGTGTCGTCGTCTGCCCCTAATTGTGCAAAGCCTCGTCAGTCCTGTGCCGCCATTGAGCCGAAGTTCGGTGGGTGGATGATTGTCTGTTTGGGTGGATAAGGTCGGTCCAGGTTGTGTGACCATTCTGGTCTGGCCGCAAAGCTCTCCCCAGACCAGTCAGTACAGTACTTCTATCTCCCAAAACCCGTCCCTGGATCCATCCAAGGGTAGCTGTTGGCTGTGCTTTTTTTTTCTGCCTTCTCTATTGTCATTTGTTTGATAGATTGTCGTTGTTGCTGCCATGTCGCCCCATGCATTGTCATCTGAAACGGGGGAAGGATACCACCAATACAGCGGCTACGACTCTACCACTTCAGCCATGCCAGCTGCTAGCTCCGTGCAGCTCAATGGTGATGGAAACGCCAGCAATGGCCAGCATACCCAGATGGCAGCGAGGACTTCGCACCTCACAAGAACCGCCGACGATGAGGTTCACGATCTGATTTGCGTTGGTTTTGGCCCAGCGTCTCTGGCCATTGCCATTGCGTTGCACGATGCTATAGACAGGAATGAACCAAGCATTAGGACCAGAGCTCCCAAGGTACGGTTCCTGGAGCGACAGCCACAATTCGCATGGCATGCTGGCATGCTGTTGCCAGGGGCCAAGATGCAGATATCTTTTCTCAAGGACCTAGCCACCCTTCGCGATCCACGCAGCGAGTTCACCTTCATCAACTACCTCTTCACCAAGGGCAGACTCGTGCAGTTCAGCAACCTGGGCACTTTCCTTCCACAGCGGATTGAGTATGAGGACTACATGAGGTGGTGCGCAGAACCATTCGCCGACGTGGTCAACTACGGGCAGACAGTCCAGCACGTAGAGGTAGCAGGCAGAAATGCGAAGACCGGAAAGATCGATGCTTTCAACGTTGTCTCACGAGATGCTCAGTCCGGGCGGTCGACAGTGCTCAAAGCAAAGAACGTTGTTATTGCGGTCGGTGGCAAGCCTAGTATCCCTGCGTCCCTACCAGCCAAGCACCCTCTGGTCATCCACTCGTCACAATTCATCCATCGCGTGAGAGATATCGCCGCTGGTACCATGCATCCGAGGAGTGTGGCGGTCATTGGCGCAGGCCAAAGTGCCGCCGAGATCTTCCACAGCATTCCAACATTCTTCCCAGAGGCTAAGTCTCATCTGCTCATTCGAGGCGCTGCTCTCCGGCCCAGTGATGATTCTCCATTGTAAGCGTGTCTCACAAGAGAGATTCTGATTGTTTTACGAAACTGACATGATTCGAACCAGCGTCAATGAGATCTTCGACCCTGACAGGGTCGACCATGTATTCACCCAAGACCCGTCAATACGTGCCAAGGCCCTTGCGCTTGATAAAGGCACCAACTATGGCGTCGTCCGACCTGAATTGCTCGACGAAATCTACTCTTCATTATATACCCAGAGAATTCGGACATCCAACGAAGCGGATTGGTCACATCGCATCCTTAACCATAGGACAGTCACAGGCTCGTCAGAGATATCCCTGCCGGATGGTCGTCCAGCAGTCAGGCTTCACATCCACAACGACACCGCCTCGTATCGCCGTGAAGCAGGCTCGGAGAATGAGGAGCTTGATGCAGACCTGGTCGTCATCGCGAGCGGGTATGTGCGTAACGCCCACGAGGACATGCTACAGGGGATAAACGACTTGCGACCGCTAAAGTCCCAGTCTTGGGAAGTCAACCGCGACTACTCCGTCAATTTCGAGCAGAACACTGTGTCACCTGGCTCTGGAGTCTGGTTGCAGGGTTGCAACGAGAAGACCCACGGTCTGAGTGATACTCTGCTCTCCGTCCTCGCCGTCAGAGGTGGCGAGATGGTGGATAGCATATTCGGCAATCCCGCATAGATTCGACCGTTTGCAACTACTGGCATTCGCCCAGTGGCGTTCTATCCTTGATGTCTTCTCACACACACTCTTGAAGCGCCATGCACCGGTCATCAGCTCGTCGAACACTTGCAGGTCAGGAATAGCTTTCGGTGGCTGCACTATCGATCGATTCACCAATTCGCTCAACTCAACCGATACCACTACCTATCAAAAGTTGGCCAGCTTTATGCTGGAGAGGAATACATGTGGCAAACCTTCTACCTCTTGTGTAGATGTGCTATGAAACATCACAAGGCAACTGCACTGACACTTAACAGAGCAATGAGGCCGTGAATCGGCACATTTCTGATAGTTTTCAAGATAGCGTACTAAGATAATTTCATCCCCTTCACTGTCACTGTCACAAGGCAAACATCCGTGTTGTGAACTCACATAAATCCCACCTCGCTTGGTGCCTTACCTACCTTACTGCGCCTGCCAACCCGCCACTGCAACTGCCCAACTTGGAAGGTGCTCCATTTACATCCTCCCAAAACAAGATACCACCCTTTCGACAATTAAACAGCCCGCAACACGAACAGCACAGGAAGCCATACTCCCTACAACCAGGCGGACAGGATACTGAGCTCCACAGAAGACACAACTACGAGTTTCGGTGATGTGCATCGAAATCACTCGCAGGTTCAGTGAGTCTTTTTCAAGCCCACTATTTCCGCAAATGCAACCGTCACAACCTTGATTCTCGCTGTTCGTCTTTCAAGGATTATTATATCATCCTCACAGACTGACATGAGCCACAACAGCATGCCAATGCGACCCAATCCCCACAGAGGACATGATGCTGGTGCAGTGCAAGCAGGTGCGCGAGCAGGGGGTGTGCGATATGGGCAAGTTCTACACCGCAAGACAGGTAAAGAAGCCGTGCCATCGCTGCCGGTCGCGTTTGAGGGAGTACCGCCACGCCCGCATGGATGATTGCTACCTTCGCCTTTGGAGGGAGGGGAGATGTAGAGGAGTGGAATAAGGCGGGTGTCGGTGCGCGAATGATCTCTCCCACACTACTTCGACCAGGCTGTGGTGGACGGATCTTTGTTTTCATATCCCAAGCCGTGGTACCTGCGTAACATTGCCTGAGAATCCAATGCTATGAAAGACAGTTTCCTTGCGATCCATGTTGATTTAACGGCAGTAGGCGGCTTGGAAAGACTCAACGGCTTCAGTGGGTACTCAACGAGGACGAAATTCATTCGACGAGGCTGGTAGGCTTTGGTCTTGCTGAATGTATCAAATACCTTTCTGTTAGCGATATCTTGTATAGGGTCCTGACAATCTCAACGCAGAGATTGATATCTGCTGCATGAATGCAGGTACGCCATATGCCGCGTGAGCTAATCTCATCACTGTGCTTGTAATCAAGTTTGAGATGGACTATTGAGTACAACGGTCTAGCTCGAGCCCTAAAGTATCAGACCAACCCGGACTGGAGATGCCTACCTTTCCTTGACTCAGATAGACATGCGGAGAGCCTTTGATATAAGGCACCCATCACCCTGTCCGTGGGAAGGTTTGGAGGTCATTGATTCAATAAGAGATGTATATCCTGGTTCCTTTCATAAGCATACTATGCAGCATTAGTATCAAGGTCCAATATGCATACTCTTTCTGGCATTGCTGAAATCCTCAGTTCACCGGCACATGAAGCTCCAGGCCGCATTTTCAAATGCATATTGATATGGTGTTTAATGTGTTTCTGCTCGCTATCACATTATCACGTCATCGATAGCTCTTTGCACTGGCGTGTGCGTATCAGCATCAGAATCAAATTCGTGATGTTGGAAGTTCAATTAGGTGGGGCCGACTAGGCAAGATGCTTCACACACGATCGTCGGCTGATGTCTCCACATCGTCCGATGAGGGGCACACTTTCTCTTGACGTGGGGCAACATTGCTTGAGGAATTCATGAGATTTGGCTGTTTGAGTACATTACCAAGGTAATTACTCTCACCAATTTGAACACCGTGAAGGCAGTGAAGTGAGGAGATTTGTCCGTCTTTCTGGTCTAATACCTTTGCCTTGGCACCTACAGCAACATCAAAGCTCCACCAAAGACCGAAACAGAGCTCTCAAAATGGAGGTTCCTACTAAGACCAAACTCTCTGAAATATATCCAGATGATATTCTGAAGATACAGCAGACGCGATGGGAAAACCTACTGCAGAAATTCAAGGACACATATGGCGAATCAGCAGAATTCGTATCGCGCAGTCCTGGGCGGGTCAACCTCATCGGCGAGCATATCGATTACTCGCTCTATGAGGTCATTCCCATGGCTGTCACGGCAGATGTGCTTCTTGCCGTCCGCGTTCACCAAAAGACATCAGGACCCTCCACTTTCAGACTGAAGAACGTTCATTCGGATAAATTCGAGTCGAGAGAATTCCAGGTCACAGACACTGGGCATGTCGAGATCGACTCGAGCCAGCTTGAATGGACGAATTACTTCAAATCTGGGTTGGTTGGGGCCACTGAGCTCCTCAAGAAACAGCAACCGGGATTCACAAGCAGTGTGGGACTGGACGTCTTGGCTGATGGCACAGTGCCTACTGGAGGTGGTCTCAGCAGCTCAGCAGCCTTCGTCTGTGCCTCAGCTCTAGCGGTGATGAGAGCCAATGGTGCCACATCAATCGACNAAAAACAATTGACCGAAGTTGCAATTGTTTCTGAGCGGAATGTCGGCGTCAACTCTGGCGGCATGGATCAGGCTGCCTCTGTCTTTCCAACTCAAGGGTCCGCTTTGTATGTGTCTTTCGTGCCAGAGCTGAGCGCTAAGAACATTTCGTTTCCCGAGCTTAAGCAGCCGATGACCTTTGTCATCGCTCAGTCGTTCGTTGCTGCTGATAAGCACGTAACTGCGCCTGTATGTTACAATCTAAGGGTGGTGGAGTGCACGTTGGCTGCACTGGTTCTGCACAAGGTGTTTGGATTAAAAGCGCCTCTGAAGCCGGATGCAGGGCCTCTAGGAGTATCTCTCAGAGGGTTCCACGACTCGTATTTCGAAGAGAAGGGAGGCGTACCCGACAACCACAAGGTCTCAGCCGAGGTGTTCCAAGAACAATTACACGACCTCGTGGCAAAAGTCGACCAGTACTTGCCCCAGTTAGAGGGCTACACACGTCAACAGATTTCCGAGATCCTCGGAATATCGGTCGAAGAGCTAGAAGAAAAGTACATGAAGAAGTTCCCAATCCGCGGTGAGACGTTCATGTTACGGCAGCGCGCATGGCATGTTTTCAACGAGGCGATCAGGGTTCTCAGGTTCAAAGAACTGCTCGATGAACCAGCGCCAAGCGACGACAAAGCGAGCGAAGAATTGCTTGTGGACTTCGGAAGGCTGCTCAACGACACACAAGATTCTTGCAGGGAGATCTACGAGAATTCATGTCCCGAGCTCGACGAGCTCTGTGAGCTGGCCAGATCCGCCGGTGCGTATGGTAGCAGACTGACTGGTGCTGGATGGGGAGGTTGCTCGGTCCATCTTGTCCCCAGCGACAGAGTGGAGCTGGTCAAGATGAAATGGATCTACGAATACTACAAGCGGAAATTCCCTGATATCACCGAGGAGAAGCTAGAGGAGGCCATTATTGTCAGCAAGCCTGGGAGCGGAAGCTGTGTCTTCGAAGTGGAAGGCAGGACAAGTTTGTAGAAATCTACACAACCGCATGATGAGGTTTTCGGACTGGTCTTTGTACCATTGCAATGAATCTAGAAGGCGGGCATCAATCCGTGTCATGGCCATGATATTACCGTCACAAAGATGACCCTCTTGCTGTCGCTAGTTTAAGTTATTGTGTAAGATTACGTTTCAATGCTCACCTACAGGTGACTCCAAGTCTCAGGAAAGTGTAGGCAGAATTTTGATGGAAGCACAAAAGTGGGCATACTGTCTAGGTTATTACCTATACCTAGGAGGTATTGAGTAGCAGATGCTGTTTGAACCATGATCCTCGGAAGACTAGCGGATTGAGACGCCAAGAAAGGGTTGGCCGAGGCATGCTCCAAAACAAACTGGGGAGGCATTATATTATTTTAAAATCATTAATCGTAGAACGCGCTCCCACTGCTCCCACGACATGATCACAATATTATGACGAATCAGAGGTTGCGTACAATTGGTGCGCTCGCCGCGCTACTGCTATTATGCCTCTTCATCGGACACTCGAGCGCATCTCTCGGCGACAGGTTGCCAGAGTTCCGCGCCTGCGTTGCTGTGAGCCACCTTATCTCCTGAGATCACCACGACCGCTCGAACAACGACATGGCTGACAACCGACCCCTTTTCTTACTCGCCGGTCTCAGGATTGTGAAATAGCAAGCTGTGGAGAGCATGGCCAGCTTCATATTCGTACGTGCCCCTAGTCATCGCTGTGTTCTCCCCATCCTCACATCATGAGGCCTCTCGCGAACAGAAATGTTGCTGCTATCCACCGTTGGAAGCTGACCATTCCACAGCCCTGCAGCGCCGCCTTCTATTTTGGACCTGTCCAGCCGAATGCGATTACATCTGCCAGCACATAACGACCGACCAGCGTCTTGCCCGCGATCCACCATACCTGTCTCCCGTGGTCCAGTACCATGGCAAGTGGCCTTTCTACCGCTTCATGGGCATGCAGGAGCCGGCATCAGTCCTGTTCAGCCTGTTGAACTTTCTCGCACACTACCAGGGGATTTCAAAACTCACGAAGGAGGTTCCCGCCAGCTACCCTTTGCGCGATCACTACCTCTGGTATGGGTATGTCGGGCTAGCAGCGTGGACTTTCAGCATGATCTTTCACACGCGAGACTTCAACTTTACGGAGAAGCTGGATTACTTCGCAGCAGGTGCCTTCGTCATGTATGGGATGTACTACACGCCGATCCGCATTTTCCGGCTGGATAAGCCGGATAGTATATGGGGACATGGGAAGAAGCTGGTTCAATACTGGAGGTGGCTTTGTCTGGGCTTGTATCTCGCGCATGTGGGTTACCTGTCCTTCATACGCTTCGACTACACCTACAACATGGCTGCCAACGTCGTTGTGGGCGTCATACAGAACCTCCTCTGGACGTACTTTTCGATAATGAGGTATCGGAGGGTCGGCCGGATGTGGGCTGCTTGGCCTGGACTCATTGTGGCGTGGATTGTTATGGCCATGAGCCTCGAATTGTTTGATTTCCCTCCTTGGGGCGGTATGGTTGATGCGCACGCTTTGTGGCATCTTGGGACAGTGCTTCCAACCTTATGGTGGTACAAGTACGTCGCTGAACGACCCTTGTTTCCAAGATTTATGCTAACGTCGATTTTAGGTTTCTATTGAGGGATGTCAGCGAAGACCTGCAAAAGGAACGGCTAAAGGTATAGTGGAATTATACAAGAACGGATCCACCACTTGACTTACGAACACCGTGCAGCGTGATGCGTAGATTCCAAGATCACACACTGGATTACTCATGTAGACTAGAGCTTGCATACTTTCAGGCGACAACCATACCCACACTGGAGTGTACTGAATTGCTCTACATGCATAAGACACAGCGAAAACAATGGTAGTATGATGAAGGTGTAAGGACGTGGGTATCATTTTAGAAAAAGTAGCTCTCGTTTCATGAACTTTTTAGAAGGCTATGCGCTCTAGATGCGCAAGCATGGTCGGGCAGAAGGAAACCCAACTACGACCCTTGAATCATTATCATCCACACATGACAACCAGACCAAAATCTAGTTCATCTGTCTGATCAGAGCGTTGATGGCATCCTCGCGGTTGCCAAGGTCACCACCCTGGACGTAGTGGTTGAACTTCCTGGACCTGAAACCACCAGTTGGGTTGCTGAGCTTGAATGGCCAAAGGAAGTTGCTGGCCTGCTTGAAGTTAGGGCCAACAGTGTAGATCTCGTGGATCAAATCCTCGACACAGACAATGCCGAGCTTGCCGAGGTGCTCCTCAATGATGGCGTTGTCGGTGAGAGGAATGCGAGCCTTCTCAGCAGTCTTGGCGTATCCGCGCTTGTAGACGAGCTCACGGACAGTCTTGAGGTTGGGGTAGCCGTAGGCGACGAAAGGCTCAACGATCTTCAACATCTCAATGGTGGCCTTGGTCAGGCGGATGAAGACACCGTTGTTGATCTGAAGAAGACGGAGGAGCTGGAGAGTCTTGCGCTTCTTTGGGTCGATCTTGTTGATACCCTTGATACGGACGACGAAGGCGAGCTTGGGCTCAGCAGGGACATAGTAAGAGCCCTCCTGCTTGGCGACACGGGAGAGACGGATCTTCTCACGCTCTTGGTCGCGGTACTCCTTGACGTAGGACTCGGCGCGCTTGAAGATTTGCTCGCGCTTGGCCTTGTTCTCCTACAATCACGTGTTAGTCTGATATACCGAAGAGATGGCCAGTGTAAATCAAGAAAGTAGACAATGCTCAGTCCCGAAAGATGGTTAACTGTACGACAGCATTGCCGAAGCTAGTCGAGGTGTTGGGTAGGTATCATCAAAGCGAATGGATTTGTTAGGAATTGTCGTACCTTCTTGCGAGTCTCACGCTCCTGGAGCTTGTCAGCGCGCTCCTTCTCCTGGCTCTTGCGCTTCTTGAGCAGGGTCTCAGGGACCAGGATGTGCTCCTGGGTTGGGACGCTCCTGTAGTACCGTCAGTAATCAAGTTGGTGCCAGAAAGTTGCTGGCTTGAGGAGCGAAGAATTGCGGCACAGTGGTCTGTAGACTGGCTCTCATGCATTCTCCGCTGTCGCACTTGCAAGCCGTCAGGCATGTCTAACAAGTAGACACGCAGTGACAGGCTTGCCGCGCACCTCACATTCTGGCGTACCATTGCTGGCTACGGGCAGGACTGAGGTGGCATAATGCGTGTATGTGTTTGACCTTCTTTTACAAATGCCACACAGACATTGATAGTCGAGCGCCGTCAAAGCGACCCGCTATGCTGCAATTCTCGCACTCCTCAAGTATGAGGCATTGACATACGTCTTGACGGTGGCGGAGGTCTTGGAAGGGGCCATTGCGACGGTGTTTTATTGTTCTGTTCGACCTGTAACGAGTGTCTGATCAGAGGAAAGAAATGCAAGTTCTTTCAAGCGCAAAGCTGGAAAATGTAGTCAAAAATGGTGGACTGTGTGTCTTGGCGTGGTCCGAGCGGGATTTGATCGCTTGCGGAGGCTCGGGAAAGGGGCTGTCAACCCTAACCCTTGTGTCAGCGCCTCGGCAATATCGCAAATATCTATCGATAAGCGTTTAGAAGCCAGTCCCGCCCATCCTCCATACAGGCATGACAGTTTCCATGGCGCCTTGACACAACCTTCTCAACAGCCCCAGACCGTTGTGGTAGGACTCAGCGCTTTCAAGTCCGCTTCAACCTCCACCGACCAATATGCCCGGCATGGGTGCCCTGCTGTAAATCAACAATTGTGACGCGCTCGCAATTAAACTCACCGTTTCCCGCGCCACTCCCCATACTCTTTCGACAACGTATGCCAAAATCATATACCCTATGTGCCGTCGAACCTGGCAGTTACCGCCAAGTCCTCCACGACGAGTAATGCTGGTGGCATTGACCTTCTCGCTCCTTAAAAGCAGGTGAATTAACGGCAAAGAAGCCTCTAAAGCCGCAAACGTTTAGACTAAGGTGCCAGGTAGTTCAGTGAAGTGAAACCAAGAAAACACATTCTATATCAGAGGGTAGAAACTAACATAGCTTGATGCAGCGAAGACATCGAGTAAGCTTTGAAGTATCCTAAGCCTTCTTCTAGGAAATTTGGGTTAATCTGCTCCTGGTCTCAAAGCAACCGAACTTGGACTGACCTATGGCACTTGAGATGATGGATCAATGGGTATACTCGAGGGGAGAGTGCTATGGGCCAGATCAGTGGGGTGCGGCCTAGTGACTGACAGGATAGTTTGGTTTGATGCTCAAGCTTAAGGAGTCGAAAATCAGAACCTTCTGATCTACACAGAGCCGGCTAAGATACAAAAGGACTACGTCGACTCTAGAAGATTTCTCGCAACGAAAAGTATCTGAAAGTGTTCTATCAGTTTTTAATAGTCCTATACTGGAATTTTACAGGCTCATCATGTCGCCCCTGAAGCGGTATCTGGCACAGGCCTGGGTACTTCTTGGGAGCTCTACATACGCGGATACGACCCTTCCTGTGTTCTATACACCAGCTTGAACTGGGAAATTGAGACTCGTGGACGCGGTGCTATCCTGCTGATTTACCAGCAGCAAATACTGACTGAAGAGACGGCCTGAGAAAATGAGCGAGGATCACACAAGGATATTGAGCAAGGGAGCAAATTCATCCTGATCTGGCATCGATTTTGCATTTCTATTCGCGCGGTAGATGGATTGCGGCCGTTAACACAGACAGTGTGGCTGGGAAGACACATAACATAGCGATATCGGGTGGCCTTTTGCGAAGTTTTGTCACAGACAAATCGAGATCGCTCATCAGCTGCACGAGTTCCAGAATGATTGTCCCCGACAGATCACTTCCCCAGGATGCCTTGGCTCGCTTGTAGGCATGCCATATGAAGTCGCTGCAATATCTACTCATTATGCAGCCAATATGCTCTGATTATGCAGCGCGTTCACCACGTCCTGACCCAAATCAGGCGCCTGTAGACCACTCTCCAAGCTACCTTGGAGTTTGAGGAGAACTTTACGTTTGAATATCCACCTTTTCGGAATTGACACCGCAATGGATCTCCCCAAACTCGCAGGACCGGGAGCTACAAAATTGGTTATGTACTGACCAGATGCTAACTTTGATAGACTCAAATAGGAAAGCCGCTGGCTAGGACGATGGAAGAGCACAGGATGTGCCACCAGCCTCAAAAGCCAGGACCGAGCTTAACCAGCTTCCAACGTCAGCCATCTCCGCAAAGTTACCCCTCATTCTTCTACAGTCTACCAAAGGAGAAGGGTTCATGACAGCACAACCAGTACGTAGACCATCATTCGTCTCAGATCCATTGCTATCCTGTTGGTGGTTCGTACCGGGATGCCCAATCTTTCTCGGATTTGCTGAAGCGCTTTGTGTGCTGTTAGATCCATATTTCAAAAGCTTCCCGGGAATAAGAATAATTAGCTTCACATCGACGAGTCTACGATGATATCGGAATCTCCAAATGGGAGATCGGGTCTACAGGGAGTATGCCGCCTATAGGTAGATCTGCCACGGTATTTATTGGAGCTCTGGTCGAGCATATGCAGTCTCAATCCAAACTTCAATGATTCAATTTTCAGCATCGCTCGCTTTAATACGACTACTCTGTACCAGTCAGAGCTCTCTAATATGGCACCAGGTGTAATCGAAAAGAATGACTATGTCAATGGCGTTGAAAGCACCGCTTACGGTAGCGAAACGATCAAAGGGATCCTCAAGGCAGAGCAAAAGCCGTCTGCTCCAGGTCAAACCAGCAGTAATGAATTGCAGCTCGTGTTGCAATCTTTCCGACTCCTAGTCGCCGATCTGTGCGAGCAGTTCAATATGGGACATCCGGGAAGTGCGATTGGCATGGCAGCGATTGGAGTGGCGTTGTTCAAATACGTGATGCGGTATGCACCACACCAAGCAGATTGGTTCAACAGAGACAGGTTTCTTCTGTCCAACGGTAAGGCGTAATGGGAACGACGTCCACTCCACAGCCTCTTAATACTGACCTTTTCGATAGGCCATGCATGTCTTTTCCAATACATCAATCTGTATCTTGCCGGCTACAAGGCGATGTCATGGGAACAGCTGAAGTCGTACCACTCAGAGCGAGCCGACAGTCTATGTCCCGGTCACCCGGAGATCGAGCACGAGGGGATCGAGCTCACAACGGGACCATTGGGCCAGGGGATTGCCAATGCGGTGGGGCTGGCGATGGCGACGAAACATCTGGCTGCGACATTTAACCGACCCGGGTACGAGGTGGTGTCGAACCAGACATGGTGTACGGTAGGCGATGCCTGCCTACAAGAGGGCGTCGGCTGCGAAGCTTTCTCATATGCTGGCCACCTCAAACTCAACAATCTGACCGTTCTTTACGATAACAACCAAATCAGCTGTGATGGATCGGTTGATCTGACGAATACGGAGGACGTCAATGCAAAGATGAGGGCGTGTGGCTGGGAAGTCATCGACGTCCACGATGGCGTCAACGACGTCGAAGCGATAGTCAACGCGCTAGAGAAAGGTCGTGATCCAGACCGGGAGAAGCCGTTGTTCATCAACATACGTACCATCATCGGCGTCGGCAGCGCTGTTGCTGGCAAAGCCGTTTCCCACGGTGTTCCACTCGGCTCCAGGAACGTTGTCGATATGAAGGAGGCATGGGGATGGGATCCGGAGCAGAAGTTCGTCATCCCTGATTCGGTCCGGAAGTTCTACCAAGACATCCCCAGCCGTGGGGATCGATGGGTAAATGAGTGGGACGACCTGGTAGCACGCTACACAGCCGCACACCCTCACCTTGCGGCCGAGTTCAAGCAGCGAGTGGCCGGCAGGCTGCCAGTGGACTGGGCGTCGTCGATGCCGAGCTCGTTCCCCAGCGAGCCGACGCCGACGCGGAAGGCAAACAACTACGTGATGGCGCCGGTGATGGAGCGAAATCGACAGTTCATGGTGGGGACGGCGGACCTGAGCCCGTCGGTGAACCTGATGTACAAGGACTACGAAATCTTCAACCCGCCGGGGCTGGAGCCGACATCTGGCAAACGAGGCTCTTATGGCGGGCGATATATCCACTACGGAATCCGCGAGCACGTGATGGCGGCGATCGCGAACGGGCTGGCAGCGTTCCAGCGAGGCGCGATCGTGCCCATCACCAGCACATTCTTCATGTTCTACCTGTACGCGGCGCCGGCTGTGCGCATGGGCGCGCTGCAGCAGCTGCAAGTCATCCACGTTGCGACGCACGACAGCATAGGCGCCGGCGAGGACGGGCCGACACACCAGCCCGTCGAGCTGGCCGCGCTGTATAGGGCGATGCCGAACATGCAGTATATCCGCCCGGCCGACAGTGAGGAGGTCGCTGGCGCATGGACTGCCGCTGTCGAGTACAAGACGGGCCCCAGCATGATCTCCGTCAGCAGGCACGCGCTGCCACAGCTTGCCGGGTTGACCAGTCGCGATGGAGTCCAGCGAGGCGCGTATGTGGTGCGCGAGTCCGAGTCTCGTCCTGCCGCCGTCACGCTCATTGGGGCAGGGGCTGAGTTGCATTTCGCAGTCAAGGTGGCGGATGCGCTGGCCGACCGTGGCATCGCTGCGCGTGTCGTCAGCTTCCCATCGTTCGCGCTCTTCCGGCAGCAGTCGGCGGACTACCGGCGCGGCGTGCTAAAGCGACACGAAGGCATCCCCGCCGTCGTTGTGGAGGCATATGTCAGCCTGGGCTGGGAGCGGTATGCGGACGCTGGCCTGAACATGCGCACCTTTGGCCATAGCCTGCCGGGCAAGTACATCTACGACCACTTTGGTTTCAACGTGCAGGGTATGGCAGAGAAGGTGTCGAGGTTTGTGGAAGAACGTGCAAGTGGGAGCGTTGTCGGGGGAGAGTTCGCCGAGCTTCTAGATGGGCCGCTCATTAGTAGAGAGACGAACTTTGTTAAAGTGGTGTAGGATGCGATGGCTAAAGATGTATTACATGACTGCGATACAGGTTTTGAAGAATCGAATTCGTCGTTCACTTCGTACCTTCGTGCAAGGGACCAAACTGTCCCACATGCAAAGTGTTCATTGCAAGAAATCAAAACTGGATATCAGCCCTTGCCAGTCCGGCTTCATATCCCACTTTTAGATATTCGATATTCCATGTGCTGAGACCAGTCTCAAGCCACCGCAGCCCAAACCCTAGCATCTATGACCACGCTACCGTCGAGCACCCAAGACAACAAAAGAACCTATCTAGCCGTCCGGCTCCGCCAGCTCAGTTTGCCACTGAGCACATTCCTCTTGCTCAACCTTACGACCCCCTCTTTCACAGCCAGACGCCTCTCCTCTCGTCTCCTCTCGATCAGCTCCTGGCTGATGTGGCCGAAGCCGCCTCGTCTCTTGAAACAGATGCGCATCAGGCCGTTGACGTCTAACATGCTCCGAGGAATCGTCTGCGCGACTTGGAAGATCTCCATGGGGTCGTGGACGGCGAGGATGGGCGTCTGGCCGTACTTGAAGATGGCCAACGCAATACGGAACAGCGTCTTACTGCCCTCGAAGAACAGGCAGTCCCATACCCTTAACACAGACTCGATCGGGAGCGTGCCGACAAATATGGACATGAACCATGCCGTCGTTGCCAGACTGATGGTTGGCAGCCTCAGGGCCCTCGCACTAGCAGAAAGGGAAAGGTCACCGCCTTGATCGTCGAGCTTGGTCCATATGGCTGGCAGTGTGTCCTTTATACAGGACATCAGTACGGCGATGTCGATGTTGGCTCCCTCAAGCGTGACGCCATGAGTGCCTGGCAGATGTTTCGTCGTGATGACATTTAATAGAAGGAATGCTTTCTCTTCATCATTGAGGAAAAGTAGCAGTAGACCGGCGAGGAAATTTAGAGATTGACAGTAGCCGATGCCTGGATTGTGAACCGCGAAAGTTTGCAAGACGCGGCGAAGCGACTTGAGAGTTGGCGTCTCCGGTTCTACTGACTGATGCCGTTTATTACTGCCAGCGCTAGCCTGGGCATCCACGTTTGTGGTCGGATCTGGTTTAAAACGAATATTGTCAGGGAAGGTCCGGTTGAGATCCCTTTCAATAAGATCCTTGTCGCTATCGTTCAGCTTCCCATGCTCGATGTCCCGCAGTAACCTGTCGTAAAGGCCTGTATGCTCTCTCAACAGGCTTGGCCCACCTGCATACCACCACCAAGCGGCACCTCGCCATTCAGGTGGGACACCTTTCCGCACATAGCGTTTTATTTTGTCACTCTTTGGTGGGAATCTAATGGGTTCATCCTGTAGCAGACCGTAAGATTTCATTAAGGCCTGCCATTTTCTGCGTCGTCTGTCCAGGTATACATTGTATTCGGCATTCCAAGTATCATACTGTTGCTCTGTGATATAGTGTGACGTTTTTTTTAAACCCGTATCGATCTCTCGTCGGAATGGAAGTCGAGGCCTGTGGCAGTGGGCGATGTATCGTAGGTGCTGGTGAAGAAGTCCGCCCAGAGATAATATCGGTCGAGGACCGCTGGACATAGCTGGTCATAGGTTTAGGGGGCAGCAAGGCAGAATCAGTCGATTTGAATTGTTCCAGCACACTTGCACTTTGACTTCGTCGGTGCTGAATGGCTAAAGTCTTTTCCTTCTGGGTCGAGGAGGAAGAAGGTCGAGTTTCCTGAAAAGACCGTTTTGATCTAGCATCGATGCTACTACCTCTAACACTGCCGAACCCAGCTTCATACATGCCGATAATATCATCCTCCATGCTCATGCTCGGGCGGCTTTCATCCGTGTTTGGCCAGTGGGGGTAAACATGCACAAACTCACTCTGTGAGCTGTCACCTGTCAACAGGCTACTGCGATCGGTGGTCAGGGTACTCGTGTTGTTCAGACTCGAATCGCTGGTCATGGTCGATTTGAAAGAGATCCGTGCGTCCTCAACAGCAAGACTTGTAGGTACGGAAGGAGAGTCCTCAATATTCTTTCCATTAGAAGCCAGCCCTTTCCCATGCGTGGAAAGCCGGTGTCTGAAGTTTCGTAGGCCATCGCCCAAGGATCTCGAGTTCCGCAGATTCTGAGACTTCTGGTGTCGCATTGTCGGACTCCTAGATTGACCTGGAGAAGGAGAGTCAGGATGGGCTGGGTTCGCTTCTTGCGAGCCAGATTCGCCTTGGTGTTGTACAGAGGTCCTTGCTCGTTCCAGTTGTGCGTATTCACCCAGAGGTGGTCGGAAGGGCCTCTTCGGCTTCTCTTCTCTCGCGGCAAAGGCATGTTCGGAGCTGGCATTCACATTGACAAGCGCGGGTGAAGCCGAAGGTGGTGAAGGTCTGAAGCCTCGGTGTGAAGGGGAGAATTGCAGTGGCCGGGTTTTGGAGCGACCATCATGATCTCTGGCAGTCGAGGGTTCCCGAGCGGATCGATTGCGACGAACGTGCATTTCGCGAGACGGTGACGTGAAGCTCATTGCTTCGCCAAAAGGTTGGGTAGATCGATGTCTGCCGGTCGAGCGCTTGACGCCGTCTCGATCCGACCGTCGCTATACTATACTATAGCCTTCGGGCACAATCTTAACGCGGCTGGGTCCAGAGATCAGATGTGATCGCACATGCCACGGTGAACGACGTTGGCGTAAACCGTTTCCTCCTCTTCATCTTGTGACCATGCCGCCTCGTCCTCGTATACTGCCGCGGCTGTTTCTCTCCAGATAGGCTGCACGCAATGCATCAATGTGAGAACCTCGTCGCCCTCGTGTGGTACAGGGTAGTGGTGGTGGAGCGGAAGGATGGAGGCCGTGTGTTGTAATTTAGGAAGTCAGAGGCTCGCGCTCACCGTAGAGCAAAGCAATGCAAGTATATGGCACATAGGTCGAGGCATGGCTTGATACCGTTACAGCGCAGCACCGCGTGCAGTGGTCTGAAGCTTGGACCCTGGCATATCTGACTTGGCCGCTACCTGCCACGGCCCCGTCCCTGCCGAGACGAGATGGGACCATATCACCAGCTATCGTTATCCGAGCTTAGGTTTTGGCGGAAATAATATTATCTTGTGCGGCTCTACCTTCTTAGGTACCTAGGACTGTTTATGATATTTGCCTAGGTAATCCACCTTACCCTGCACACTGTCTCACTTANCCAAGTTAGCCGCATCCCATATGACGCAAGTTCAGTTCCGAAGCCGAGGACAGGGTCCGGTAGCGAAAGAGAGCTTCAGTATGGATGAGTTCAGCATCAGCAATCAATCCGAGCCAATGCACTACCTACATTCAGCTGCTATATTGTGCCTTATCTAGACGATGAGGCGGTTGTGAACTGCGACAAGCATTTCTCTAACGAAATCCCACTGCTCAAGGTGCAGCTGGCGTAGCATTAAGCCCAGTTTCTTTGCAAATATTCATCTAATTGGGAAACAATGGTATAGTTTGAAATCGGATGGCGCTCAAAGGAAGCCTCGTATCGCACCCAAGCACCAAACGCTATGCTGAACAACAATTTGTGAAGGTGTGTCGTGTTTCGACCCACGAAGCCTGGTGGCACCGGTGGTTTGGGCAGTCATGTCGTATCACGTCTCTGAAGCCMCATTCATACGACCAGAGCGCAGCCTCGGTATAAATGACCCGTCCTCACATCAGCTCCCGCTTGCGTACCTCCTCGTCCAATCGGCAGCCATCTTAACAAACTCTGCCTTGTTTGAGATATACTGCTCGGCTATGCTTGGCTCGACAGCATCGTCCGGCAGTGGTTGCTCAAGGGTCAAGGCAACTAGACTCAAGACTTCCCTTATCCTGTGCGGCGGCTTCCATTCGTCGGCGCGAAGCATGCCCAAGCACATGGCGCCTCTGTCATCGTTGGATACATTGGGGTGGTATATCTTCGTCTTGAAGCTGAGGACCGGTGGCTTGAATGGGTATTCTCGTGGCAGTGTGATGTGGAGAACGAATTTGCCGCCCTGAACAAGAACGCGAGCAAGTCAGATATGCGGTTAGGGAAAGATATGTGTGAGGTCACCAGAAGTCATGAGAAAGCATACCTGATACGGCGTATTGGCGGGACCGTCCAGCGTAACCTCCCAAAGGTACAGGTTTTGCTCGTCTGGAAGAGTAAGCTTTATGCCTGGTGGCGTGTTGTTCTGGATCTCTCCAAGCTCCTATGTATGACGAGGTCAGTGCCGGAACACAGCATGGATTTTGTCAGAGCAGAAGCGAGTTTACCTTCATGATGCGCTTGTTGGCCGACATACTGAAAGTAACTGTACGGATCCGGTGAGACGGTGCTGGACGTTGGCTTGCGGCGAGGTGATGCCGGTGAACAGGAATTGCAGATTGAGATTGCGAAGGGGGATGTTTGTGGAAGAGAAAGGTATCCAGCAATAGGCGAGAAGAACCAATGTAGAGAGGCACTGCCTCGGCGAAGTATAATAAAAGAACGAGAACGCCGTCCGTTTGCGTAGTCAGCGTCTAGCCTGTCCAGCCTAGCAAGGTCTGGCCGTGTGTTTGCCTTGTGAGTGGCGAAAAGGTTGGCTAGTCGCACAGATGCTCCACGGGTAGCGGACTAGACAGGTGGACAGTCTGACCAGGTGGTTCTATGCGTCTCAGCAATAGGGTGAAGAGTCAGGAATAGCAGTGGAACAGGGACTTGTTGTTGTCGATGCGGCGCAACAAGTTGGAAGAGAAGAGCACAAGAGCAGCGCATTACCTAATAGGACAACCCCGCCTTGGACCCTTGAATGCCTTGCTGCCTTACCGCCTGATGGTCTGTCTCGTCCTCCTCGTCCTCCTCGTTGCCTGGGTGCCTGGGTGCCTGACTGGCTGTTGTGGCTGTGACCACGGCAACACAACACAGCGCGTAAACAACGGGCACAGATCGACGGGGATGCTGCCTTGGGACTGGATACTATATAACAATGCGACGCCCACCTTATCTATCCCCTTCCCTTTGTTCGTCACCGCTGCCGTCAAGAAGAGTGACAGGGCCACGTTCGCTTTCCATCAAGGAGTGTTCGTGCTCTGTTCCAGCGTGTCGATACCGCTAACCTCCACATTCCACACTCATTATCCCACTCCAGCCCTATAAACCCGGCCTATCCTACACCACCCCCTTGGGAAGGGAAGTTCATCCGTCGCTCGCTAGGGAGCGTCTCACCCGCCGTTGTAGTCTGTCCGTGCAGGGAACGAACATCTAGTCAAAGACATACCACCAACCGCAAAACCCGAGTCATTCGATCCAAGATGTTCAAGCGTTCGTTCGCCGCATCCAAGGATCGAGCAGGCAAGGCGCGCAAGGTGTCCAAGCGTTCGTTCCGAGACGACACCAAGCAGAGGATGAGAGATGCGCTCACCGATGGCACCACTCCCGAGACATCCCCCTCTGTCGGTTCGGGTTCTCCCAAACTGAACTCGGCCATTGTTACTGTCGTCGTTGGCAAGGACCAGCGACTCTTCGCAGCCCACGAAGATGTTCTCGCTCGCTCTCCTTGGTTCGCCGACCAGCTGCGCGACCAGTTCTTCAGCTCACCCGGCCAGAGACGCATCACCCTGCCTGATGAGGAACCAGAGATCTTCTCTGCCATCCTAGAATACCTATACAAGGGTGACTACTACCCACGCCTCCTACACGATAGGAAGCGAAGTACCTGGACCCTTGAGGACGACGCCGAAGGTCCACCAAGACCTTCCACTTCCCACTCCCCTGCCGATACCCCCCAATCGAAAAGATTCCACGGCTTCAACGAGTCTGCGACAATCTACCTTCAAGGCTTGGCTGACTGGGTCTTGAGAGACACGGTCATGTATTGTACTGCTCTGCGATTTGGTCTGCCGGAACTGCAACGCCTCGCTCTTCGTAAGCAAGGCCTTCAGTCTGGTATTGACGTCGCAACGATCCTACGCAGTGCACGCTATGCCTACGACAACACGCCTGCCAGTGACTCGAGACTCAGAGCTCATTATCTCGCACTCATTATCCGCAGTCGCAAAACCTTCAAAAGGAGCGGCACCATGCAAATGGAGATGGAAAAGGGCGGCACTTCAATGTTTTTTGATCTGTTTGTGGCAATGTGTAACCATATCGATGATGTGGTTGAGATTGGGTTAGTATCCCCTACTGTTGTAGCCCCTGTGTAGTCGCTCTGTCTATGTGCGTGTGTGATATTGTAGATTGATTCATCATATTCCCTTGTGACTTGATGCGTGACCCGTGAAGGCTGACATCTCATCGTGTGTGCAGTCACACCCGATCTCCCGACCTTGATTCGTAAAGTGGTACACAACACTCACATCTGAACAATTTCACTGAAGCAGCTCGAAGCAACACCTAATCATCCAGACTGGAAAGGAACCACCCAACTCACCAAATTGTTGACCTCATTCGACTTCATCACTTCAATCCAAATTGCCCCACGATACATCGCTTCGAGTCTCCTTGGCGTTAATAGGATTGCTTCACCACTCAAGTTTTCTTTATATTCGACACAGATTGACAAGACCAATTGAACGTCGATGTTGTGGTCATTACTTTTTGGTGCAGAACAAAGGACAAGACGATCAAGATTACAAGCACGCTAACAGCGTGTGCACCTTCTTCTCAATCTTGAAGAGGAAGTGTGAAATATCTCAGACGATCAACTCTCCGGGTGCCACTCCACTATTGATAAGTTCTGGATTGATGGGTACACTTACCTCCACGCCTTAGTTGGTTGTGGAGTAACCCTTTGCCATTTCACCAGCTGCGCGACTGCCTTCGCGATTCCCTTTGCTGTTTGTGTTTTTTTGACGGGCCATTGCATGTCACTTTCGCGATACAATGAGCATGGCTGACCAGACGCTTTTCCACTGGATGGTGAGCTGAGAAGACTGCCCATGCTTCTTGGTTGCAGAACGAGATGTAGGCGACCTGTTGAATCATTTACATAGCACTGACTAATTGGCAATGAGCTTTGAATGCCGGGAATGTTGTTCGTGTTTCATTTCGTCCCATGCATGTAGCAACTTG
Organism: Leptoxyphium fumago; assembly: GCA_001660795.1. Classification (NCBI taxonomy): domain Eukaryota; kingdom Fungi; phylum Ascomycota; class Dothideomycetes; order Capnodiales; family Capnodiaceae; genus Leptoxyphium; species Leptoxyphium fumago. Next base: position 201,279 of record LSHF01000006.1, on the reverse strand, counting down.
TCTCCATAAATTATGGTTCCCAATAAGAGTAAACTGCTAGGTGCATCGGTAGGGAGCGACCATCTCACAACTAAATTCGAGTGTGTTTGTGTAGGAAGGGAGTGGTCGCAATCGCCGAGGACATCGTGCTCGAGCCTTTCTTCATTGCGATATAAAAACCGATCTAACAAGCCTATCTGTCCACCTTCCTGATCGCATCGACCTCATTCATACTCTTCGCGATGGCCGTCGACCAAGGAGGAGGAGACTGAGCAACAGGACATTTTCCCTAAGGCGCCTGCCAGGGCTGCGGCCGTCGAGGCAGGTAACGAGGAAGAGGATAAAGAGGACTACAGTACATGGGCTCCATCCACGACTCAAGCCTCGACACCGGCACCAGTAGGAGGGGCGGTCCCGTAATGAGTCGTTTCCCTGAAAGAACTACCTAGGTATTGCCTGATGAGTGATTTTGGCACGCGAATTGGAGGAAGGTAGTGAGTTATGGATGTAGCGAGGACCCGTATCGAGACATGTCTAGAAGGTCATGCCCCAGCCAGTCCTTCTTTCGACATTCGTGCGCCCAGTGACCTAGGCTCGACGACAGGGCGTGTTTTAGCATTGCTTGCGGAAATACGATGTCGCGTGAACACTGCGAGTTCGACCCCCAGATCTCGCCTTCATGCATGAAGTTGGAGGGCGGGAGGTACGGTACGATTGCACTGGAAGTCACCCGGTGATACGTTCGCAACTCGATGGTCCGAGGTAAATCCGACCCTCACACGAGGGCCACGCGCCGAACATCACGTGTATTAGGTTTAGAACAATAGCCTTGTGATCCCTACATCTCATCGCCTCGACACTGTCGATAGGCTTGCAACCCTCAAGATAGCTACAGTGCCTGATCTACATGCAAGGCAATTGTTCGAGTGTGCACGTGTACATGTGGGATTTATCAACCCATCCGACGCCCGACGCCAAAGAACGGCCAGTCATTATCTGAGGTGCTGTTCCAACCAGTGGACACGTCTCGGAGATAGCCTCGTGTTCTGACACATCCAGGCATTGCAGAGTGCGGCTTCCTTTTGTTCTCTAGCTCTCTATCCAGTAAGATGGTGGAGACGACAAGGCGGTGCTCATTGGTAGCGCACGGCAACATCATCACTGTTCTGCGTTGGTGATCCTCTTTCTGTTCTTGTTCCTGGTCCTACTGCATGTGGTGAATCATCTTGCAGTCACCTACAGGTGAACGGACTTGATCTCGAGGCAGGAAGAGGAGGGCCGGGCCCAGCCACGTCCAGATCCAGGCGGCCGTGTACGGGAGGCAATTCAGGTTCATAAGTTTAACCTAATGCAAGACCCGGCTGGTCCAGGCCACGCCATGCGATGCCATGCCAGCGTGGTGAAGTAGCAAGTCAGGCAAATATTGCCCGATGAACAGCCGCCAGCGAGGAGCGAATGGGAGAGAGACGGCTGGCGAACGATGAACCGATTGCATACAGTACTGGCCTCACTGGGAGCTAGCAGTAGGTATGAATATTCCCAACACAGCCAGCCGGAAAATCTCGTTCATCCCTCGTTGTACAGTCCTCGCCAGCACAACCATTCACAAATTTGGCTCTCTTTCATTGGTGGCCTGGATAGACGAGATTTCAATGGAAATGGGTTACCGACGAGCAGCGTCTGCGCATGCGGAGGCGATTTTGCTGCACCTGCATCTGCACCCACAGTGTTGAACTGGTGTGGACTTGTGCTTGTCCAGCAGGGGCGGAAGCGAGCGACATTTCCAGTTCCAGAGTCCAAATTCTGCCCGAGTCTGGCCAACTTTGTGACTACTCGCACAGCGGTCTCAGGCGTTGACGCATCATGGTATGGACCTGCCACCACACCTTTCCCTAATCTGTCTACAATACAGCATCGGTTTAGGCACTATTACTCTAAACCTTTTGGCGTGAGAGGTGTTCGCCGCCAACGCATCCCCATCGACCGTATGGTATATTATCCACAATCCTAATGCAGCAGGTCAATCCTGCGGCCGCGGTTCGACTATTTGCACGTCGGCGCACATCGCACCTGGTTAGGAATTGGTCAGGTGTGGTTCGGTGGTCACACTATCTTATCCATGTCCATGTCCATATTCTGCCCTTGCCTGGTTTCGTCTGAGGCGTGATGCCCATGTGGAAAACGACCATGCGCACCCACCCGCGTCCCCTTCGACATCGCTCATCCCCCCACTAGATTGCACGCGAGAGGGGAAAACGCACGCGGGTAGTCATACCTCAGAGACACGATGGCAGTTCATGATGGTGAAGACTGGGCCGACGTGGGTGAGTTGGGCGAATCGGTGGAACTGGATGGCCGTATTGGGCCACCCTTCCGTGAGAGAGACGCACCCACATATGCACAACTACAGTACGTCTGAACATGTCCTCTCATTCGACAGGATTTCCATAATGGTGTGAATCGGTCGTGCTGTGCTGTCGTCAAGCGCCTTGAAATGGCGCCAAGAGCGTGACGTAGATTATAGCCCTACCCGGGCATGCACATTGGCCAGTAACGCAGCTGCCTTTCCCTGTCGGCCTGGAGCCTGTGATACGATGATTGTTGAGAATTGACGATAGTACGGGTATGTCAAGTGAAGGAAACCGTAAGAAAAGACTTCTGCCTATCGCCTAGCCTCGGGAAAGATTGGGAGGTACGGGTTGAGCGGATGTGTAGGTATCTGATACTGTGATTCCAATGAGATGAGAGGGATGGGTAAGCTGTGCATGCTATGATCACGGTGATGTCTTGTAAATGCTGTCCGGGAGCAAGAACGATGAAAGTCTCACGAATGAGAACCTAAACCATGTTCAACATGCGTGTAATACGACGATCTGATGGATAAACAGGGCGAGCACAATGATGGTCTACTTTGACGTTGCCGTCTTGACTGGTAGGATTGCGAACCGACGACGAGTGAGAGAGCCAGAAGCGACATCCATCAACAGAGCACAGCTTACATCATCATCACCTTGCTGCCGTGTAACTTTCGCCTATAACGCCAGATTGGGCATGGTATGCCGGTATATCCGGCCTAGCACGGGCGGGACGCGGGACGGGAAGCCGAAGAAACCGGCAGGACCGTTGAGTTTTTCTCCAGCCAGGCATCAAGGCATCCAAGATCGTAATGTGATTTCAAAACGGTGACTGCAAAGGGGAAAACTGTGAGAGCGCAGGCGCAGAAGAAAAAAAAACATAGCGGTGACGAGAACGGCCGGAATCCAACGAATCGGCGGATTAACCATACACCCACATAGCATATACGATCTTTGGTGGTGGTACTGTTGGCAGCCTGCCTGGCTACAGCGACGGTGCTCTACATCCATCATCGTCATCGCCATCGCCACCACCACAGCCATCGTCGCCATCAGTTGGCAGAGCTTGAATTTTCTTCAACACATGACATGGGTGAAGTGGACAGGGGGGTTGCTTGTGACTTGGGCTTGGCTCCCACCTTACGCTGTATACTGTACTGTATTATTATTACTCTCCATACTCGTACCGCGATCGCGTAGAGAGCGTGCAGCAGTGGCGATACATCCGTCATCTCTGCTCCTCGCTCGCCCCCGTGCTGTGCGCGCTGTGTGTGGTCATTCGGACATGGCAGCCGTATTACACAGCCATATCTGCTACTGGTGCCTGGGTGATCCACTCGCCAAGCGCTTCTCGGGTAACGAGTAACGAGGGACGAGGGACGAGCGATGAGTTGGGGATGGGACGATGGGGGGTGGGATGTGGAAGGATGGAAATTGTTGGCCGCACACCTTGCATACAGTAGATCATTACGATACAGTACTGTATGTGTATTTGTGTATGGAGACATGGTGTGTGTAGGTGGGCAGACAACATACAGAGGCAGTGGCCATTACAACATTGCATGACTTTGATTCAGTCGCTGCCTTCGGCGTCGAGTATCGGTATCGTCATCATCGCCGTCATCATCTATGCCATCCATCCATGCATCCATCCACTCGTCCATCCATCCGTTCCATTCAATTCCATCTCGCACCTCATCGGTCCTGTCTGCCACCCGTACCCGCCGGCTAACCACGGCTACTTCCGATGCGTGCCGAGTGCTACGCCGCTGTGTTGGATGGTACAGCCGGAAACCCGCCCAACCCTTACCCTAGAGGCTTGTTCGCCTGCTCCCTTTGGTGTGTAGTGTAATGTAAGGTCAACGTACCGTACTGTAATGTAATGATCAGTGAGGGAGGATATTTTGGGGGCCTTGCGTTGCGTTGCGCCGCACTGCTTCGCTTTGCCCCGTCTGGCCTCCCCTACCCAACCCCCATTCCTCACTCTCTCGCTCGCTTTGCTGACCGCACCCACTCCTCCTCTGCTTCCACTCTCCTGCTGGACGCGACTCTGCGACCTGCGCCGCGACCTCATCAACTCTTCTTCTTTCTTTTCCTCGTCCTCATCCCACTTACTCTTAATCCTCACCCTCTCATCCGACCTCTCTCGCTGATCCTCCCCTGCGGTCGGTACACCTCGCCCCTGCTTTGCGCCTGTAAATCCTCTACGTCGACTGCTCGCCGTCTGTCAACAATTTCCAAGACAACGACAACGACAACGACGGTGGCCATTACAACGCCAACGGCACCGGCTTGACTTGCAACCTCCTCACCCGCCACTTACTTACCCTCCCGGACGTCCTATTCACTTACGGCCACGTCCTTCACTGGAAGGGTTCGCGCGCACGCTCTCTCTCGCCCAGCTTGACTACGCATCGGTTTCGCCTGCTTTCTACCATCTGAATCGCTCGCTCGCTCACTCCCCTGGTTACTGTCGTCAAACAGTCCTAGAGTCTTGCCCTCATATTAACGACCAGCGCCACCTATTCCAGTCACCCATCACCATCCGTCCAGTCTACCATCCGACCGTCGACTCTGAACAGTCAACGTAACGCAGCACAGGTGTTGTGATCAGTTCTGGCATTGGTCGAGAGGAACGAGCTGTATGAACTGCTGCAATCGGGTGCTGTCTTAGAATTGGAAGAGCAGCTCGGTCTGCGCGGGTGTGTCGAGGGTCAAGAGACGGTAAGTGGGCCACTGTCCTGTCTATATCTACCACTACCGCTCTCTCCTCGTCCAGCACTGACTCAATTAGGTCTACCAGCGCCGTCTTCTGTCCTCTTGGTGCCTCTTTCGCCAATATGCCCGCCTTCTACCCACAGTCTATGGCAAATCAACTGCCACTGACTCCACCAGACTCGGGTTCCGGATACAATTACAGTAACATGCATTACACTCCATATACTGCTCACCAGACCCAGTCTCGCCAGGACGGTGCTTTTGACTACTCACAAGCGTACATGCAACCGCAAGTCGCACCGCCTGCTCCATCTGCTTACCCTTACCCTCAGGCTGGGTATCAGACCGCGAACAGACTCCCTCCCATATCGAGCTACTATGAGCCTCATGGCGCCCCCACCCTACCTCCCCTCCAGATCCAAGAGCGTGTTCCATTCGGCGATGAACTACAGCGTCGTTTGCACGAGCAGCAGTCTGCCGTCGCACGTGAACAGCAGAAGCAGGCTGCAAAGGAGGAAAAGGCTACCGGTGGTGTATCTGCCAAGCTTGACTACGACATGGAGCGCATGACCGACTTTGTCACCGACGCTACCCAGTCAATGTATGCTTTCCATCAATCCCCAATCTGCCTGGCAGATATTGACGTGACTCGAAGCTTCCAACAGAACGTCCACAGCCCTCCCTCCTTCCGCAAGTNGGTCCATCAGGTCCTTTCCGCCACAAGACTACCGTCGGCAACCATCTTGTTGAGTCTTCACTACCTGAACGATCGCCTGACCAACAAGCCGGACTCGGTCCTGCGCGGCGATAACCAGATCTACCGCCTTCTTGCCGTCGCTTTGATCCTCGGCAGTAAGTTCCTCGACGACAACACTTTCATCAATCGCTCGTGGTCGGATGTCACCGCCATCAAGGTATCCGAATTGAACATGCTTGAGATGAAGTGGCTCCAGCTCATTCACTACCACCTGCATGTTGACCCGGAAGATTCAAAGGGTCTCTCCACCTGGCTTGATGCCTGGAAGCAGTACGATGCTGCCCAGACGGCCAAGCAACAGCAGGCGCGCTTGTCACCGCTCAACACGAATGTTCAACGCCATTCAAAGGAGCGCTACTCCCCTTACCCATCGCCATACAGTGCAACCCACAGCCGGCCAGCTTACGACGTGTCTCACTCGTCGAGGTCTTCACAATACGCCCCAACCCCTTACATGTCTGATCCTTGGGGCTCAGCAGATCGTGCAGCTAGTGTTGCTGCTGCCGACTACTACAAGCGTGACCACCGTTACCAGCCGCTCACGGGTCTCGGCGATACCTCTCGACGCTCTTCTGAAGAGAGGGCTCGACAGGCCAATGCCTACGCGTACCAAACAAGTGTACCCTACTACTCCCAGCCCTCATACGGCCCGATCTGGGACCAGAGTGCCTGGAATGGCATGCATAGATATGATTGTGGTTGCTCGGCTTGCAGCTACAATCATTATCGCAACTACCCTATGGCTGCAAATTATGCTCCCCAGACTGTGATTGGCTGAACGAAAACTTCCACAGCCAGATACCCCCTTTTGCTCAGACTGATTCGCGCTCTGTGCGCCTGCATCTTCGTCATTTCAGCGTCCACGCATACTTTCCATTGTGCTCACATGTCCCGAAAGGCACTGGAGCCCAAAAAAGCGATTTCATGCACACCAGCAAATCCTCTTCTGCGCAACCAGATTATGATAACGACCTATGCCCCTGCGATACCAGCGGCGCCAACTATTTACCGTGGCAGCCTCTTCAAGAAAGAGTGTCGTATCGGCCAGGATAGCTTCCCTTCGTCGACCTCGGTCATCTAATGGGAGATGGTCTCACGCCCACTCCTGTCGGCCAAACCCGAGATTACTTCAATTTATTCACAATTTCTTTCAGTTGTTGAGGGCACAGCGATGGGTCGGAATTTCCATTTCTCCTTATTGATGTGTACTTGACCTCGTTTCTACTGTACTGCTTCCGAAAACAGCATGGTGTTATTGCATGATTCAAAAAGGATGAAAGTCGATGGGGATTTGTTCTCGAAGTGGCGTTGTTGGTTTTACATCCTAGCCTTTTCTTTTCCCACCCTCCTAGTCTGTCGTTGCTCTCTTTACTCCCTTCCGGATCGCAGACGTCATAGTTCTACGGCAGGATCGTAATGGATTAAAGGCCAGAGCCAGAGTCAAAATCAGAACTAGTTACCACTTGTCGTTGAGTATTTGGAGAGATGTGGCTGCATGTCTCGAGTCCCGAATTCATACACTTACATCCCATCTGCGAGAGTGCGGCAGGCTCGACTCGATCCACTTGAACTCCTATTCAGAATGTGATGACTGATACGATGCAAGCGACATGGTTACGCTGACGTTGGCCGACCTGCTTCCAACATATATAGCATTGTAGCCGTTGAGAGGTACATGTATGAGAATACCTCAACTAAACCGACGGGATCATCGTCTTGACGCTTGGATTATAACATTGAAAGATGGATTAAAGGTTATTTGTGAACAGACGAGAGTGGACCACCAAAATCGTAATGATTACGTAACCGCACCTGCTTCTTTCGGCCGCGATTGCCTCATATGTCAATTAGAAGGGAATTTCCAAGTCCAGATCAATGACAGCAAATTAGCAAAATAGCGTCGTCACGATTGCAAGCGCCCAAACTGGGCAGTGTGTATCAAGAAGAGAGGCCCCAAAAGAAGTAAAGAACGGAAAGAAGAAAAAGAATCATGGCTACAGATAGCCTGACAGAAGCAATAGCAAGGCTCCGCTTGTCGGCCGAGCAGAGGCCGTCGTCGTTCGTGATCGAAGACGTGAACGATGCTGGACAGGCGTCGTCAGGGTCAGAAACGACAGCAAGCATGCCTCGCAAGCGGGTCAAGCGGTCGCAGGAGGACATCCGCACGGGTCTGGAGCGAGACTTCCTGATGCCGTCGACGAACTTCTCGCCGGCATGGCTGAACCGGCTGCAGCAGCGCTGGCCTGCGCCCGTCGACCCGGCTGGCCTGTTCGCCCTCGCGCCCACCCAGACCCGTANCCATCATCCGCTTCTCGCGTGAGGGCCTCGACGCCCGCGTCACTGGCTACCGCGAGGTCACGGTACCCGCCAACAGCGCCACCGCTAAGAACTCCACCTCTCTGCTACGCAAACCCGCCGGCAGAGCCGAGTTCGTCCGTGGTGCCGCAGGCTTCTACCCCTTCGCTCCCGGCGGCCTCGACGCCGCTGCCGCGCAGGAACGTGACCTCCTCGACCAAGCTGCAGACACAGACCGTGCCGCCTCCGCCGCCAGGCTCAACAGGGTAATTGACTTCGCGGCTGAGGGCGGCTTGCTAGAGGTCCCACCGGGTTTCACCAGGGGCCTTCAGATTTCTCAGCCCAAACGCTCTCCTGACGATGCTGAAGCCGAGCGCGATGTCCAGAATGTGCTAGAGGAGGCTGCGGACGATACGGCTGCTGAGCATGTTGGGGACGGAGATGAGGGTGTCAGGCTAGAGAATGGTGTCCGCGATGATGAAGAGGAAAGTGGTGAGGATGAGGATGAGGAGATCGATGCTCTTCTTCCTGTCGAATTTCCTGCCCTTGCACCCCATGGTCCCCTTGCCGCCGCACGTAATAAGATCGGCGGGCGTGAATGGGCTCACATGGTGGATGTCAACCGGGAGATCACTAACTTCCACGAGCTCGTGCCGGAGATGGCCCGCTCGTGGCCCTTTGAGCTGGACACTTTCCAGAAGGAGGCCGTCTATCACCTCGAGAATGGAGACTCAGTGTTTGTCGCCGCTCACACGTCTGCAGGCAAGACCGTAGTCGCGGAATACGCCATCGCCCTCGCTGCCAAGCACATGACCAAGGCGATCTACACCTCCCCCATCAAGGCATTGAGCAATCAGAAGTTCCGCGATTTCAGGCAAACATTCGACGATGTCGGCATCCTAACTGGCGATGTCCAGATCCGTCCTGAGTCTAGCTGTCTCATCATGACGACGGAGATTCTCAGAAGCATGCTCTACAGGGGCGCGGACCTCATCCGCGACGTCGAGTTTGTCATCTTCGACGAGGTCCACTACGTCAACGATTCGGAACGTGGTGTCGTCTGGGAAGAAGTCATCATCATGTTGCCGGAACACGTCACGCTCATCCTGCTCTCTGCCACCGTTCCCAATACCTACGAGTTCGCCTCCTGGGTTGGCAGGACTAAAAAGAAGGATATCTACGTCATCTCGACGTCTAAGCGACCTGTGCCGCTGGAACACTACCTCTGGGCTGACTCTGCGAAGAAGGAGTTCAAAATTGTGGATGCTAATAGGAATTTCATAGAGAAAGGATGGAAGGATGCCAACGATGCCATCTCCGGTCGTGACAAGATCATTGCGGCCGAGCAGAAGGCAAAGGAGAAAGAGCAAGCCGCTGTTGCAGCTGGCCGTGGTGGACGTGGAGGCCGCGGTGGCCAACAGCCGCGCGGCGGACCGCAACAACGCGGTGGTGGCAATCAACGAGGTGGCCCCCAGCAGAGAGGCCGTGGTCAGCCTGCGGTCAGAGGTCATGGGAACATTGCGAGGACTGGAAGGGGAGGCGGGAGGACGACTGCAGCTCAAGATCGCAACATCTGGGTGCATTTAGTGCAACATCTGCGAAAGGAAGATCTACTGCCTTGCTGTATCTTCGTTTTCTCGAAGAAACGATGCGAGGAGAACGCTGACTCCCTTTCTAACCTCGACTACTGTACCGCGAACGAGAAGAGTGCTATCCACATGATTCTCGAAAAATCACTCGCCAGACTGAAACCTGACGACAGGCAGTTACCGCAGATCCGACGCCTACGCGAGCTGCTCAGCAAGGGAATTGCTGTCCATCATGGTGGCTTGCTACCCATCGTCAAGGAGTGTGTAGAGATCCTGTTCGCAAAAGGTCTTGTCAAGATCTTATTCGCGACAGAGACTTTCGCCATGGGTTTGAACCTGCCCACCCGTACTGTGGTTTTCTCAGGATTCCGCAAGTACGATAACAAGTCCTTCCGTGACTTGCTACCTGGCGAGTATACGCAGATGTCTGGCCGTGCAGGTAGAAGAGGTCTTGACTCAGTTGGGACTGTCATCATAGTTGCGCCCGGATCTGATGAAGCGCCACCAGCCGGGCGTCTTCGCCAGATGATGCTCGGTGAGCCTACCAAGCTACGTTCTCAATTCAGATTGACTTACAACATGATCCTGAACCTCTTGCGAGTCGAGGCATTAAAGATCGAGGAGATGATCAAGCGATCATTCTCCGAAAATGCAACGCAGGCGCTTCTACCTGAACACGAAAAGCAGATCAAACTTTCAGAGGCCGACCTTGCCAAGGTGGTCAGAGAGCCGTGTGAGATCTGTGACAAGGACATTGAGGCCAGCCATGATGCCAGTATAGAATACCAGAGGCTCACGAGCGAGCTGCACGTGGCCATGTTGTCTACTGCAGTCGGACGGAGAATGTTCAAGCAGAAACGGGTTATTGTCTTCAGAGGGAAGAACGATGTCCGCACCGCTGGCGTCTTGCTCAGGGACGGCGCTGGCGGCGGAGGGAGAAGTAGCGCCCCCAGCGTGCAAGTCCTGGAGCTTGTCTATCGTAACGGTCGCAAGCGAGAGAATGCCGACTTCTTACCGTATCTCCGTCGTCTGCGCAGACACTTCGTTCCACTTCCTGCAACGGAACAGGACATGGAGCTCCGCCAGGTGATGATCTCGCTTGATGACATTGAAGCATTGACCGGTAAATTCATTCCGATAGACGTAGACGGCGTTCTTCACAGAGACCAAGAGGCATTGGCTCAAGCTAAGAGGGAACTGATGACTATCACTAAGTCTTGGACCTCGTCTGACTGGGAGGAACTGGACTACCAAAAGCATCTGCATGAGATGACGGTACGCGACCTGCTGAACGAACGAGCGAGAGCTGCAAATGGTGCACAGGAACGAGAATGCATCCACTGTCCCAACTTCCCCAAACACTTCGCCATGGCGCATGACCAGTGGGTGATCAGGGACAAGATCGACTCCATCCGGATGTTGATGTCGGATCAAAACCTACAACTTCTACCTGACTACCAACAACGAATCGCTGTGTTACGGGATCTAGAGTTCATCGACGATAACTCGCGTGTGGAGCTGAAAGGCAAGGTGGCATGCGAGATCCACTCAGCCGACGAGCTGGTGCTGACGGAGCTAGTACTGGAGAACGTGCTCGCGGAGTTCGAGCCGGAGGAGATCGTGGCGCTGTTGTCGTCGTTTGTGTTCCAGGAGCGCACGGATTCGACGCCTAACTTGACGCCGGCGCTGGAGCGCGGCATCGACGTGATTGTCAAAATCTCCGAGCGCGTCAATGTCCAGCAGACGCTGCGCCAGGTAATCCTGTCGTCGGACGACTCGAACGACTTCGTGTCCAAGCCGCGCTTCGGCCTTGTCGAGGTCGTGCACGAGTGGGCACGTGGCATGCCGTTCAGCCGCATCACAGACCTCACCGACGTCCTCGAGGGCACCATCGTCAGAGTCATTACCCGCCTCGACGAGACCTGTCGCGAGGTCAAGAACGCTGCTCGCATCATCGGCGACCCCACCCTCTTCCAGAAAATGCAGACCTGCCAGGAGCTCATCAAGAGAGATATCTGCGCTACGGCTTCGTTGTATATGTAGTTGACGATATGAAATGACCTCGATTCTAACCACCTCGGGTACACTTAAAACAAACGGCTCTCCTAATATTCTTTCATGGTTCCTGCTTCCTTCTCACTATCTGCTCTCGTCGTAATATATATACCCACAAGTGTATGGTATCCTTATTGGCCAAAGCCGCAGATCCTGTGTCTCCTGCCATTGCAAAACCTTTCCGCAAGGTTCAAAACAACTTGCTTGTCAACATCTTCAATAATGTGACAAACATCTTTCAAGATAGCTAGTGATCATACCTATCGATAGATACTGTACTATTGGCATAGGAGGGGTCTTAGAGTCTTGGCAGGCACTGGACGACCCGGGAGCAGCCGCCATGGCGATCTGCTCTCACAGGGACAGAGCAGCACAGAGAGAGGGAAAGCGAGCGATAGGGAGAATGAGAGTGAGTGACGGAGACCGAAGGCACAACTTTATACATTATCAGATTCGCTCGTCCACCACCAATACCACCACCACTGCCCTTGATTCATACTTCAACTGGCATTCCAATCTGTCTATATCTTGTACCTACCTGTCTCGTGTGGACTTCGAGCGTTCAAGATCCTGACTTACCATCCTCAANTTTTTTCCCCTTCCCTAAACCCGATTGTATATTTTCATTTTCAACCCACCCCTCTCTTGTCTCTCCCCCACATCGTTAATTCGTAAAATCCGATTTCTACTACCTTTAACCCCCCCTGTCCTTCTTGAAAGCAGACCCTCCCCACTCATTGACCCCTCCCACTTTTTACACGAGCAATACCGTACAATTTCCTGGCACCGTCCCACTGTGCCCGTTGGACAGCTTGTGGAAGCGAGAGCGTGCGCATAGTTGTGTGACTTTGTGCGTACGAGCGTGCTTTGCGTGCGAGAGTGCGAGCGAGAAGAGTGGAAAGAGAGAGGTTGAAGGAGAGTGAAGCAGGGCAAGAAGATCACAGTCGAAAAAGTTGTGACACAAAAACGGACCTTTCGAATATTGGAATCGTCCCCAGCCTGGCACTGGTGGGTTAAAGCCGAGCGTCAACACCCTGCGCTGCGCGATTGGCCTGGACTTCTACTGTGCGAGAAGCATCTGCTCGAATCCATTCCCCTTCCGCCGCCATGGATGCTGCTGCCCTCAGGGATCGCATCCAGGCTACCCTCAGCATTAATGCCGACATCCGTCGCCAGGCCGAGGAGGAGCTCAAGACGGTACGTTCCACTCCCGCAGTTGTGTCTTTGTTGGACTTTTGAGGAGATGGACGAAATAAAGTGATCGTGGAAAGGGCAGGAGAAGGAGAAGGAGGTGCAGGACGAGGAGAGTCTATCAAACCGGCAGTACGAAGGCACGGCCTCATACTTGTGGTCGGCCTTGTGATGTGCAGAGGTTAGAAGAGGGAAAACCACAGGTGAGACAAAGCTGACTTGTGCCCTTCTTTGGGCGCTGGCTTTGTAGGCAGAGCAAAATCCCGGCTTCTCAGATGCGCTGTTGAATATTCTCCAATCAGAACAAGACCCTGGAGTGCGGTTGTCAAGTGAGATCAAATCCTCCTTCCTCGGCTCTCAGACCTGGTCGAGGACCTTTTATGTCGGTCGGCATCGAAATGGCTAACCATTCATTCTCATAGCCTCGATCTACTTCAAGAACCGCATAAGCAAGGGCTGGCGTGACAGCGAAGACGATGTCCCCAACCCGGTCGCCATCGGCGACCATGAGAAGGAAGCGGTCCGCGCTCGTATCGTACCCATCATCGCCGCTAGCCAGTCCAACATCCGAGCCACCCTCATAGTCGCCCTTCAGAACATCCTCCACACCGATTTCCCCAAGCAATGGCCCAACTTCGTGGACATCACCATTGGCCTCCTCGGAGCCGGAGACGTCCCCTCCGTGTTTGCTGGCCTCCAGTGCCTGCTTACCATCTGCCGGACGTATAGATTCAAATTGGGCGATTCGAGGCAGGATTTTGACAAGATTGTCGAGGCCACCTTCCCCCAGATGCTCACCATTGGTAACAGCCTGGTGAACGAGACCAGCTTGGAGGCTGGAGAAATGCTGAGGACCATCCTCAAGGCGTACAAGCACGCCATCTACTTCGAGTTGCCTGTCTCGCTACGCTCGCACCAGGCAATGGTGGATTGGTGCACTCTGTTCCTCAGGGTTGTTGGAAAGGAGCCACCAGAGAACTCTCTGATCGAGGATCTTGATGAGCGCGAGTTGAACCATTGGTGGAAGTGCAAGAAGTGGGCATATGTAAATCTCAACAGACTCTTCGTGCGGTACGGCAATCCCGCGAGTCTGCAGAGAGGCAATGGCGAGGATTACACCGAAGTTGCCAAGTCATTCATCAGCAACTTTGCTCCTGAGATCTTGAAGGGTTACCTGCAGGAGATCGAACACTGGGTCAGCAAGAGGCGATGGCTGAGCAAGCCCTGCCTGTCCTACACCCTGGCCTTCTTGGACGAATGTGTGAAGCCCAAGACCATGTGGGACCACCTTAAACCACACATGCCCGTCCTGATCGAGCACCTGCTTTTCCCTGTGCTTTGCCAGTCGGATGAGGATCTCGAACAATTTGAGGAGGATCCAGCCGAGTACTTGCATCGTAAGCTTAACTTCTACGAAGAGGTATCGGCTCCAGATCTTGCTGCCACCAACTTCCTCAACACACTCACCAAATCAAGACGGAAGCAGACCTTTGAGGTACTTGCCTTCGTTAACAACATCGTTAACAAGTACGAATCCGCGCCAGACAATGAAAAGAACCCAAGGGAGAAGGAGGGTGCGTTGAGGATGATTGGTACATTGTCCAATGTCATTCTAGGAAAGAAGAGCCCTATCGCAGATCAGGTCGAATACTTCTTCGTCCGTCACGTTTTCCCCGAGTTCCGAAGCCAGCATGGCTTCCTCAGAGCTCGTGCGTGCGATACCCTCGAGAAATTTGAGTCGCTGGATTTCAAGGATCCCAACAATCTCACCATCATCTACCGCAACATCCTCGAATGCATGGCTGACCCTGACCTGCCTGTGCGAGTCGAGGCCGCACTGGCTCTCCAGCCATTGATCAGGCATGTGCCTATTCGTACCATGATGCAGCAGAACATTCCCCAGATCATGCAACAGCTGCTGAAGCTTGCCAACGAGGTCGACGTTGATGCCCTTGCTAACGTCATGGAGGATTTCGTCGAGGTCTTCGCGGCAGAGCTTACTCCGTTTGCTGTCGCCCTCAGCGAACAACTTCGGGACACATACGTTAGGATTGTGCGTGAGCTCATCGAGAGAAACCAAACCAAGGAAGGTGATGACTACGGCGATTTCCTGGACGACAAAAGCATAACAGCTCTTGGTGTGCTCCAGACGATTGGTACGCTCATTCTGACCCTGGAAAGCACCCCCGATGTGCTTGCCCATCTCGAGCAGATTCTCATGCCAGTCATCACCATAACCCTTGAACACAAGCTGTACGATCTATACAATGAGGTATTCGAAATAATTGATAGCTGCACCTTCGCAACAAAGGTGATCTCACCAACTATGTGGCAGGCGTTTGAGTTGATGCACAGTACCTTCAAGTCTGGTGCACAACTTTACCTCGAAGACATGCTTCCCGCCCTGGAGAACTTTGTCAACTACGGATGGAGCACCCTTATCGAAAACAGGGCCTACCTTGATGCGATCGTCGACATGGTCCGTAGCATCTTCAGAGACGACAAGGGTGGTGGTGTCGACCGTATCTGCGGATGCAAGCTGGCCGAGATCCTGATGTTGAATCTCAAGGGTGGCGTTGACGAATACATTCCCGAATTCATCCAGCTTGCTATGGGAATCCTCACCAACGACGACCTCAAAGTCAAGTCGTACAGAATACACTTGATGGAGATGGTTATCAACGCCGTCTACTACAACCCTCGCCTCTCACTGCAGGTGCTGGAATCCAACGGCCTTACCAACAAATTCTTCAGCATGTGGTTCTCAAGCATCGATAGCTTCTCAAGAGTGCACGACAAGAAGCTATCCATTGGAGCAATCTCTGCTCTCCTGACGATGAGGGCTGAGGAAGTTCCAACCAGCGTGCAGCAAGGCTGGCCTAGATTGCTACAGGGAATCGTGAGACTTTTCCAGACCTTACCAGCGGCTATAAGAGCCAGAGATGCTGCTCAGGCTGAAGATGATTTCAGTGGCGATTATGACGATGAGGAAGAAGAAGAGTGGGAGGGAGAAGATTGGGACCAAGAGGAGACCGAGGAGACAAGCGACGTCAAGGACGAGAGCACCGCTTACCTCGAATTCCTCAGCCAGCAGGCTCAGAAGTTTAATGCCGCAGTCGGCGAGGCTGAAGACGATGACGATCTTGAAGAGGAGAGTCTACTTGAGACGCCGCTGGACGTCATGGAGCCTTACGGCTTGTTCAAGCAGACTTTGGAAAGTAAGTTATCAGATTGCATATGTGCCTTGCTTACAGATTTAAGGAACCGGTGGCTAACCCAAGACACAGCTCTTTCTCAACAACAACCCCAATTATACAATCAGCTCACAGGTGCCCTCTCACCAGAGGAGCAGCAGGTTATCAAAGCCTCTATCGAGCAAGCCGACAAAGTCCAACAGGAAAATGCCGCCGCAAAAGCAGCTGCAGGCTCCGCGATAGGAGCATAGAACACGCGTGCTTGCTCAGTCGCGTGCATCATGTGGACGGACGTTAAAAATGAAGATGAAGCTTTGGAACGAATTATGGCCTTGGGATGCTGCATATGTTAAACCCAACGGATTGCCCGTGGTAGATACCCCTCTTCCCATTTCAGCCTTTCTAGTTCTAATCTCCTCGACCCAGCAAATTCCCACTCTCATACCCCCTTTGTGATCCGGTTCGCCTGCTGTTGCATCTACATCTTAGCGATGGGGGAAATGTGCTTTGGAGGCTGGTGTTGGCAGGCATCACAACATGGGCTGTATTGTAGCTAGGTGTTGGCCCTTGACTTTGAGCGCTGCATACAGCAAGAACAACATCGAGATTGATATTTCTTGACTCTACTCATTCATATTCTGCATGAACTGCTGTCCTACACCTGCATCGTGACATTGACATAGCTTTGATTACATGACATGGACGTCTGAGATGTTCTGATGCAGTCGGCTTTACTGTGGCTAAAGCCCGAACGGACCCAAGCACTCCCAAGCAGGCAGGGCATGGCAGGAGGGCCCTAGGAACTTTCATGTGGTACCTGCATCCCGTCTGTAAATCCAATGCAATAGCCATATGAGTTTGGCGGAAACGTGCGAATCAACCACAACATCTACAACCTGACAATGTCTCGGATACCTTCCCAGCTGCTACTGTCGCAGCCATTGCGCTTCCTGGCAAGCAAGCCATCAAGTTTCCTCGCAGCGACTCTGTCCAAGCGCGCTATTTCAGCATCTACAACGTTCAGACAGGCCGCTCAGGCACAACCGCAACCGCAGGCCTCAGCCCCACCACCACCACTCGACATTCCACTATCTGCGCCATCTACTAGCCTGTGTCGCCCGCCGCGCCGCTTCCGCCATCCGATGCTGAGGCCGCGGCCATCGTCCACCGTCTTGCCGCCGGCGTCAGGACCGAGCAGCGCGAGGTTGCAGAGGCCAAGGCCATGGCCAAGGCGAAGATCCGTCGCGGTATGCAAGGCGGCTACGGCGCGATCGTCTACGTCGGCACTCTCCTTGCCGGGATCATTGCCATCGTCCCCCTCACGTACTGGTACTACGGCTATCGCAAGGAGCACATGGATAACAAGAAGCTCGCTCTTCTCAGAGAGGCCCAGGAACGGTACCGCGCTGGTGGAGCAGCGAGGTGATCTTATTTGAACGAAGATTGGTTGCTGGGAAGTTCGGACGGCCGGATTAAGCTGCTCAAAGAGCTGAAATTCTTGAGTGTCATTGCTCATGAGAACATACTTGCTCTTGCTTCGATATTTGGACGAGACGCAGCTCTAATGGCTCTGTAGATTCACATGGTCACAGCTCGTTCGATCCACAACTTCCGCATTGATGCGGGCGACTACGGATTGTTTGATTGGCAGCAGACACGTCATTCAGTCATGTGCCGGAAGAGACGGGAATCAATTGGAATGTCGATTGCTGGAGGCTCTGTCCTGCAGCTGTCGTAATGTGAACCATGTCATCCCACCGCCATTGGGACTGCACCTGAGATTCTGCCCTCCATCGGCGGTCTCTTCACTGAGATAGCCACCTTCCAATATTTGTCGTCCGGATCCATATCTGTTCACCCCCAGAAGCCTGACAAGCCTACACCCAGAGATCAGCGTGTTTGTGGCCTTGGACTAATCAGATCGCATATGTGCATCACACATGAATGCTATGCTTAGTCAGTGACAGACGTGTGCAGGGTGGAGCAACACCGAGTCTTCTGTCGACGAACTTATTAGTATTGTCAATGAAGGTGGGCTGGATTTGATCGTAAGAACTATCTTCACGGAGCCCAGACTGGGTCGATGCACCACTAAGGACTAATCATTGAGCTGTTCCTTGAGAACGTTGAAGCTGATGGCCATACCCAACATGTCAGGACAGTCTGCCAGGATGAGGAGTTCGATCATGTCAAGTACGTTGCACTTTATCCGCAGGCTCCACATCGAATTTGTCCTATATGATGCGTGAGTAGCGCAACCCATAGAGATATATCATGCCTTAATCTGCCCTAGCGTCATATAGCAGGTGTCTGTTCATTCATGCCTTCATCCCACCGAACACACCGTAAGACTTTGACGGTGTTGTTAACATTCTAAGTGATCATCGGTACTAGGATTTGTAGGCGAAAATTCTTGGCTGCGAGATTTAACTACGTATGATGATGAACCTGCCTCGAACCTTAACCCAAGGCTTTGATCTAGTTTTGCACCCTTTTGCCTCTTTCCGATATTGATCGTTTTATATGAAGACACTAGTCTACATCAGTAACGCATTTCTTAGACTTCTCCCACAAGTACTTGCATTGCCACATGTCATACGCGTTCGTCCTGTCTCTTGCTTAGAGACCACCCTTATAGCTGGCTGAACATGTTCCCATGCTTAAAAAGCTGCTGAGAAACACTAAGACCCTTCGACAAACGAACTCCTGTTGAAGACCGGATAATACTCGGATCAATCTTCCTCCATTCGACCTGTAGATGAGGATCCATTCGAAGACAGCGTATCGAGCCTCTGGTCTGGCAGCTTGGGGTTTGCTTTCTGCTCCATCTTTCTGCGCACAAACGGCTCCATACCCTCCCTCTGCTCAGGGGTCAGCAGAGCTAGACGACCAATAACCAAACCACTCGTGATCCAGCCGATTGAAAAAGATGTGGTCGAAAGCCCAGCGTCTTTGAGCCGCATACTCCACCCAAAACGCCCCAGTATCCCAACTTCTCCTCATCAAGGTCGACAGGCGGTCGTTGTGAATATTGCCCTGCTTAATCGCCTCATCCTCCTTATATTCTAGCACTTGAAAAAAGGTCTCAAGTCGTTCTTTATATTCCTTCTCTCAATGGCCGAAATCCCATGATCACTTACTGGGGTGCTCAAGTAGTAGCCACCACGGAGGACCGACTGAACGCGAACCCGGCGGGTGCAGCAATAGTGAACTCCCAGTCAATAACACCCGTGACAATACTGTCGTTCTTTGTAACCAGCACATTATCAGGTCGTAGATCCTCACAGTACAATTTGAATGGGCCTTTCTCGAACTCTGGGAATTGATCGAGACGTCCACTTAACGCTTGGTTGCGGAATAGATGACGTGCAACGTACTTGCGACGACAGTCGTATTCTGAAGTAACCGCGTCGTTGTGCTGCACTAATAAGTGTTCAAGGTGCATATCGGCAAACGAACAGTAGTATGCCGCCGCCGATTGAAAAGTAGCCGTAGGTAGCCGGTCCGGATGGAAATCACCTAACTTCACTAAAGGTTTTGTATTGAAAGTCAACGGCGGCTCGGTCACGTACCAGTCAAACCCTCCTTCACCCTCTGGGAAGGATCCGATATACGGGAGTGAAGGCCGTGATAGCTTAAGTAAGACTTGCGGCATATGGCCGTAAAGGAGTTCAAGCCAGTCTGTCTTGACGTCTGGGTTAAGGAGAGGTCGTTCATCCATGGATCGATCGGGAATATTAAGAGCATCAGATAAGGCATGATCGTGCTCTACGTGTTCAGTAATAATGTATGGCCCAAGCCCCCCTGGACTCTCCAGACCAACATGCAGAAGTAAAGGCACTGGCAGAGTTGTTTCTTATGCAAGGAACCGCATTACTGCTACCTTGGCGTGGATCTTCCGAGAGAACGCATAATCTGTCCATCAACAGCAAAGCGGCTCATGGCAGAACCTCCATTCTCAAATCTAAGGCGAAGACAAACGTTGGAGGATCCAGAAATTGGGCTGTAAATTTCCACTAGTACGCCACGTCGGTGCTTTTGAATGAGCATAGCGACCTCATGAGTGACTCCTTTGCAATACAGTCTTTCCGTCAAGGCTTCAAACTTCAGGTCGCTCCTCTCCAAAGCGAGATCGTCAAATTCTATACTAATGGAATTCATCGAGAAAGCCCAACTGTCCAGCGTAAGAATGTGACTAAGTTGGCGTAAAAGTTTGACGCAAGACAATCGCCAAGTATGGCCAGTAATTACTGTTGTTCGGCCTCCTTACAAGGGCAGATTATTTGAGCCATGGGATGACTTGAGCTGGTGCAATTCATTTCAGCTCTTCCTAGCTGTACGACATCGCTGGGGATGCTTTCAGGCCTTTGGCGTGAGCTTCAGTTCACAGGACAGTAGCAGACTTGGCTATCCATCAATACATACACACAGATACAGTATGTCTCATTTACCATAAGTTTGGTCGTACTATCAGATGGGCAGTGTTGTCGCTTCACTGTTAGACGTAGGCCAGGCGCTTGGTTACTATAGCAGGCAGTATTGTGCAACAATGACTGCTGGCCAGGGGTTGCATCTCTCTATCCAGGCACGAACGCCGTGAAGGCATGTAGAGACCAAACCACTCCCACCAGGTACTGTACGTCTTTAATAGACCTTAAATGAAATCGACGGGACTCCGGCAGATCAGCCTTACGACTGGCCTGGGCCTGTCCACGCTTACAACGATGCTCTCCCGAACACTGTGGATTCAGACATTGGCCTCTTTTATTTCAACTGAAACTGATGACCAGCCGTAATGCCTCACGCGAAACATTAGGTAACCATGTTTAACATTCACAGGGGTCGACACAAAAACTGCCAGTTGTCGCTCACCAAAACCGCCCCGCAACTTGCCGCTTTAGAGTGGGCAAATAGGTAAGAACTTCAATTATGTTTACATTTATTATAGATTGTAGTTCAGTAATAGACTTAATATTATATTGAGATAAAAGCGAAACGTTTACTCTATATACTAGGACGGGGTTTCAGCTTATATATTATCACGGTCGGATGTTATCTTTGTATGAAGCCCAATTTTGCCAAATCTCCACTGTAGAGGTGGCAGTTTTTGTGTCGACCCCTGTGATTCTTGCTCTATGCACTCAGGGAAATATCCACGTACAGTACAGAGAGCTTCTCTCAAGCGCAGATGGAGCCACAAAGCCAGGCACATGGAATGGCTATTCTAGACGCAACTCGCACCCCCTTCAGTTCTCGGGTTCCTCAATCTTCTCCGACGAGCAGTAGGAATACCACTTCGTATCGATGAAAATGAGTGTATAT
This sequence comes from Leptoxyphium fumago, assembly GCA_001660795.1. Taxonomy (NCBI): domain Eukaryota; kingdom Fungi; phylum Ascomycota; class Dothideomycetes; order Capnodiales; family Capnodiaceae; genus Leptoxyphium; species Leptoxyphium fumago. The sequence continues at coordinate 179,825 of LSHF01000006.1, read as the reverse complement.
GGAGGCCATCAAAAATTGCGCCGCCCAGGCCCCCGAAGGAGACTGGTACAAGCTGTCCGCCCCGATGTGCAATGGAGGGACTGCCAGCAGAACAAGCGCATTCATGATCGCGCCGTTCGCAACAAGGTAAGTATGAAGAGAGAAGAAGAAAGGTTACGGAAAGGGAGATCGAAAAGAAGGTATTTATGAGAGGGGAGGAGACAAGCTACGCTAGCAAATTTAGCGTTCCTAGAATTGCGGCTTGTAGTTCTCATAAATACTCATCAAATGGCCTCCACAGGTATGTCTCTCTAGCTTCCTGCTGTTGTTGTCTTGTGAAGGATCCATTGCATGACAGCGTCAAAAACGAGGAACATGTGTTATTGCAAGCAGCCCTATAAACTTGGGGGGCTAGAATTGTGTAGGGACACAGGATACTGAGAAATCTCCAATTTAAGAAATATTCTCCTTCTTTTCTTCTAAAGCTGAAAGTTTGAAGGGAGGTAGCATTCAACATGCCGCTGCGGTCGTCCGCAAGAGGACATCGGCCAAAACGATATACGGACGATGCATTTGAAGGCATTCAAGAACTGCAGGGTGATTATTTGGGCGTTGGAGCAGTCCCGCAGGCATCGGACGACGAAGAAGATGATCATGACGATTATGGAATTACCACAGGTGCCAACCAAGACGACGCTGACATGGCCGAGATGTCCGAGTCAGACATTATGTTAGACGAAGACAGCGATGCAGGTCTCGACGACGTGGACGACATGGATGTTGACGGTGATGTCGATGGCACACCTACTGTCACGGAACCAGACGGCAGCACCATCATCAATGGCAACAAGATGCGTAAAGGTCGTGGAGTTGGTAAGAGTGATCCAGCCTTTGCCAGGCCTGCCAGGGTTGATTCTGTTTCTGGCGAAACAGTTCATACACGAGGTTTAGTGGAGGGCGTTCTTAAGAAAAGCGCAAGCACTATCCACAGACGAGTGCTCTTCTTCGGCTCCTCTAGCAAGGATTATATTCCTTTCAAACGAACAGTAGAGAAGTGGATGCACCAGCCTTGTCTGCCTACTCGTGTACCCGATTCCTATGGTTTCGGCGGATTCCATACGAGCTTCTATAAGCCAAAACCTGAGCAGCGTTCGGAAGCCTTTGCTGGATGGGATTGGTACTACAAGCAAGGGGGCAACGAAGCCCTAAGAAATTGGCAAGAGCTTCGCCCGATGGAGAAGTTCCATTGTGAGGTCTCACCACAAGGGAGACCTGTCTGTGTCATCATGGGGCCATATGGGCAGCAGAAACGTGTTCTTTTGCAACAAGCAGAGGCCAGAGCTTTGGCAGAAGCGTGCCATTCGGAATCCTCAACCGACAACCGTCGGCAAAGGAATGGTTTTATCCTCAATACTGGCTCCAAAGTTTCTTGTACCGAGTGGGCGTCTAACGAAACGGGCAGAGACCAGTTTCTCGCCGTTGGTATAATTTCAGAGCCATGGTCACCTCCAGGATCACATCCAGATCAGAGTGAGGGTCAGGGTCAGTCACATGGTGGCGCTGTACCCTTGAACGGCAGCGGCCTGGGGGATGACTCCTGGTCTTACAATTCAGAAGGACCATTGAGATCTACCATCCAGATCTGGAAATTCCAACGAGCCAACGATGGGCGGTTTGATTGTGACACACAACCAGAATTACTCATGAATGTCTTCACGACATGGGGTGGAATAAAATCCTTGAAATGGTGTCAGATGGACTGTGATCAGAGTTCCAAATCCAAGGACGGCAACAGTCTAGGCCTTCTGGCAGGGATAGGTAAGGATGGGACTTTACGTGTGCTCGATATACCACGAAGTCCTGGGTCATCTGCCGTGATGGTAGAGAAAGCCGCATTTGAGAGCAAGCCTCCAGACACAACCTACACGACCCTTGCATGGGTAAGTCCCACACGCTTAGCCGCTGGCTGTGCAAATGGCTGCATTGCACTCTGGGATTTACCGGACACGTTCACTCGGGAGGCATCAGTTCCCCGACCGACCGTGTACAGTTGTATTGCACAAGGATATATCTCTGACATGACGACCTGCTGGCCATCCCGACCGTACTACTTGCTCACTGGCGACTTGTCGGGCCATGTTTCGCTTACCGACCTTCGACAACCTGCACATATGCTTCCCACACCCGCCGGAACAGTGCAAAGCCATCGATCTCGCCACCCCAACGCGACCCTGACATGGCTAGACTTTATCCAGAGTGCTGTCACCTCAGAAGATCAGAACTCAGGCGTCAGGTGCCACCCCATAAGGAGGTTCTGGACCATGACTAAGATCGGTCGTTTGACAAGTCCCTGCACTATGATTGCTTGCAGCCCCTGCCATCCCTACATACTTGTCGGAACCCAAGGCGGCGAAGTACTCACATTTCAACCTCTGGCCAGGATTGTGAGACCAAAAGGCTTAGTACATCAACTAGACTGGTTCTGGCACGAATGGCGACCGCTCCTCGAGGGTGAAAATATGACCGAGGCTCAGGGCGTGCTTGATGCTGAGCACACACCTCTTTCCGGCCTAGCAAGGATTACTGAAGGTTTTCGATCAGAGCGCATTACGCCTGGAGAGAGCACAGCACTGGGTTCCCAAGAAGGAGTGCAATTTAGCACAGTCTACGAGTGGAGGGGTGCTGTGACGTCTGTCTGTTGGAACCCTAACATTCACGTTGGTGGATGGGCTGCAGCGGCTATGGCGGATGGTCTGATTCGCGTTGAGGATTTGGCCTTGTANGCTAGTAGACAAGAGTCCGCCAGATAATTATATTAATGATAATGATCAAAGTCGACATGATGTTCTGTCAGTCTAAACGCGATGTAGGTATTGGAATGCAGATGGTGGTAGCTTCATTAGGTAAGCATTGACTATCGCTATCAGCAGGACGAAGAAGTCAACCCCATACTCAAATCACTGTAGCTGCCCAGACCAAAATGGTCAGCAATATGACTGGACTCCATCATTACCAAACGCAACGCGCACAATCAACTNAAAAAACGAGAGCGGTCGCGCTCACGCTCGCCGGATAGACGCCATGCGCATCGTCACGAGACAAAACGACAACGTTCGCAGTCCGCAACTCGCAGCCGTCGCATTACAGAAACGTCTCGCCAGGTGACAGCAACATCGAAGAATCTACCATTTGATGCATACCCACTTCGAAAAGAAGACTTGCAGCGTTACGAGGGGTTGTTTGCCGACTACCTGGATCTACAGAAAGGCCTAGACATTCAGAACCTTAGTGATCATGAGCTGAAAGGCAGATGGAAAAGCTTTCTCAAGAAATGGAACACGGGCGAGTTGGCAGAAGGATGGTATGATCCAGAGAGACTTGCTGGCCCTTCTACATCTGCAATCGAGCACTTTGACGATGGCCGATCTCAAAATTCACCCTTGCCGAACCCAACCAGCAAAGACACGATCGATGAACCCTTACGTACAGTTACGGCAGATCTCGAAGCAAACATACGAGAGGATGAGGACGAGGACGATGAGATAGGCCCAATTCTCCCTCTTACTGGATCAGGTGATAGCTCGACTCTCTCCGTTGGACCAACGGCACCAAGCCAATCTGATCTTCAGTATGCGCGAGAGCTTAGGCAGGAGGACCAGAGTCTTCGAGTCGCAGATCTCCGATATGATCGCAAACAAGACCGAAAGCTACAGAAAGATCGCTTGGAAGAGCTAGTGCCGCGTGCGGATCCTGGAAGTCGCGAGCGGCAACTCGAAAAGAAACGCGAGATATCGTCTGGCAATCGCGCGTTTAAAGATGCCAAAGAGGCTGGTGACATTGAAATTGGAGATGGCGAATTGATGGGAGACGATGGAGAGCATAGCTTCAAACGTCGAGTAAAGGAAGCTCAGCGAAAGAAGACCGAGCGGGAGATCAGACGAGAGGAGATAATGAGAGCCAGACAAGCGGAAAGAGAAGACAGATTGAGGGCTCATCAAGAAAAGGAAGAAAGACTATTGGCTGGTTTCAAAGAGCTCGTTCGCGCTAAATATGGCTGATGGAACCTCACATGTATCCCCAAAACTCGCAGCTACACCCCCAACCTCAACACCATACAGTGAAGCCCATTCAACAACATACCTATTTAGGCATNGGTGATCTCCAAATTACAAGTGGCGCCAGAATCGGTCCATCCACTTTGGCCAACTTCCTTAGTCTTGCCGGTTTTGCCGTCGAGCACGAAGCCAAAGACTTCCAAATCTCCTGGAAGTAGCGGATCGCCTTTGATAACCGCAATGTCATCTCTGACACTCTGCTCGATACTGCAAGGACCAATGTTAATTTTGAGCTTGGAAACGTAAGAGATTTGGCTTACTCGATGATACCTCCAAATTGGAGGCCCTCCAGCTTAGCTTCGACCTGGCTCTTGTCTCCCTTTGCAATGGGCCGCAAACCGTCCTTGATGGCCTTTGAATTGAAGTTGACAGCACCACAGTCTGTGTGGTGCACGACCGCCACGGCCCCCAACGATGAGTCCTTGCTTTTAGCGATAGCCGCGAGAACCCTGAGAGATGGCAATGCCTCTACTGCATTACCACCGGCATTTCGAACCACTGCTGGGCCAAATGCGTCGACTCCCCAGAAATGAGCTGGATCGCTGCGGGGATCCATACAGGTGATCACCATTGCGAATTTGTCTGGATTCGGGTCGCTCATCCTCCAAGTCGGCTTTGCATTCGCAGCGCTAGCACAGCACAGCTGTCAGTTCGGGTCCATCGAAACGTTGGGTCAGCCACTGCTTTCCCGCCTTGACAAGGCCAGATTGGGATCTTCACAAACCTGTTGCCGGCTTCGGCATACGAGTGAAATAGTTGTGTGGACATTATGGTTCAGGCTTGTGAATCGAGCTTTGGTGGAGAATAGAGGTACGTTAAGCTGGATAATGCTATATGCTGATGCTGGTATTGAATCTCTGATGTTTTCTGAATAAACAGTTGACTGCCGCACTTGCTTTATATATCTGAACCACTTCGCCAACGCACGTTGCGGCCTCCCTAAGTTGAGATACCTCATCACCAAGTCTTCTATCGATATGCTTTCAAACCTAGTAGGTTGTCACTTGCTCCCACGAGCTTTGGTACGGCCGCAACGATTGCTCTTTTCAGACGTTCACCCCATGTAGTGTCATCAACTACCTCTGCAAAGCTTGTAACCACAGATGTCATCGAGCAGATCACAGCAGATGCTGTCCGAATCATCAAATCATGCCTCGGCGAAAGCTAGAGCAGGGTTGTGCTGCCTCGAGTCCTGCAAGAGATCAATTTAGTGATCATATTGACAGCCGCGGTTTGTTTAGGCGCCTGCGACGCGTGGGCTACAGATTAGTCCCAATGGAAAGATCGGTGTCGTGCGTAACGGCTTCCTTCGTACCCTAGTCCGACCCCTCAGTACTACAAGATTCAAGCTACGTGACTATAACACCACTGCAGCTGACAAACCAACTGCCCTTTATCTGTGTATGGTGTTGCATCTCCAGGCAGTATAGCACTCCTTGCGCTATGTACCGCCAATTAAAGATAGCTTTTTGCTTAGCCGAAAAGACTCACCGAAGCTTAGCATTATCGTCTTCCTGCATGCTTGTCCTGCTCGCTAACCATTCTAGACTTTTGGTGCTGACCTAACCATGAAGATTCTCTTCGCCGTTTCCTCGTCATAGGGAACTGTCACTCCAGCAACAGCCTGCATGTCACAGTTGATGTCTTCAACCCTTTCGAACCCGAACTTGTGGTAGATTGCTAATCCGCCAGGCGTCGATTCGAGACATACTCGACGACAGCCACTCCCGTCCGCTTGCCCCAGGCCAGCCTCCAATAAGAGAGAACCTACTCCTCGGCCTTGATGTCGAGGTGATATGGTAAGGGTGTCAAGAACTTCGAGTCATCAGCATGGCCTCAAGTCATGATCGACACTGTGCGATATCACAGTCAGTGACTTACTCGCAAACGGCTCACCGGCCAGCCGGCTGTTCAGAATCTTCTGGAGATTGGCCTTGAACCAGCATTGCAGCTTCCAATTGCCATCCTGTGGCCATCCTTCTGGTTTGGGCCCGTCATTGCTTGGTGAATCTTGCATTGCATAGTCGCTAGGGTCCGTATTGAACGTCCATTGGGCCACACCGACTATCTCGTTGGTGGCAGTATCCACAGCCTTGTAGAAGCGTGATGTCCCTTCATTGAAGCTCTTCAGCTTCCGAGCCTCAGCGTAGGCATACAAGTCAGGAGTGTACCCTCGCGGCCACATGATAGGCGTACGAGGATGAGGCTTGAAGGCTTCCAATTCCACCTGCACGAATTGTGCAAGGTCTCCCGCCTCGATGTGCTGAACCTGGATTGGCATGTTCGCTGCCTGGTCGCAATGTCGATTGTTACAAATATGCAACAGTACAGAGCAACGATGCGAAATTAATAAAGAACATTTATATTTTCAAATTCGATCATAGTCATATTTGGCATTCCAACATGTCACAGGTTGACTCATTAACGGGATAGGAAGGTGGGAATGCGAACACACCCCATGAATGACGAGAGAAGACACCGCAAAGTCCAATGCGTGTGTTACCACGCCCTATAGACCCTGTGGACCCGTTTTTGGTGATGCCCTAACTACCATATGTGCTATTCAGATCCACGCCAGTAATTACGTGAGATGTGAATGTTCAGTCATATCGCTCCATTACAGGCCTGCAAACCAATGGCCTACTGACTGAGACGCCACGACTTTTGGCAGAGAGCTGTTTCACATGTCCTGGAGAACTCATTGCTTAACTTGATTGGTCTTCCTTTACCATACATCATGGCTTCATTGACTCTGCACCCACCGCGTCGTCGGCGGTTCCAATACCGCCACAATGTCCTCCGCAGCGTCCCGTCATGCTCTCGACTACCTGGAGGGCCTCCCGGGCGTCACGTTCAGCAAATTATACCAACAGCCCTCGACCGCGTTGGCCATATTCCGTCGTATGCTACCGCCATTGGCTAAGAACTTCGTCATGGCCATGCTCTACATGCCTGGTCACATTTTTGCCAGCACAGATCTTGACGTCTGGGTAAAGCCAACAGTGTCTGGTCTGCAGGCCAGGGATCGGGCCTTGAGCGTGCTCCAACGGCTGAAAATCTTATTTGATGCAAAGACCGAGGAAGAGGTGCCGAGGACAGCCTACAGGCTCAGTAGCACATTTGCCAAAAGCTTGCAGAACGCTCTGACTGGTGGCGGGGATCACAGAAGTTTTGGTGTGCCGTGCACCACAACCGAGAAAACGCCTATAACTGTGGACTATCTGGACGCCTACGCGCGACAACAATGGGAAGCGATTTTGTATTATGTGGTAGGCTCAGCAGGCGCCGGTATACGAAACCACAATATTGATATCCAGTCAAACACCAAGTTAGTTTTGCAACAAGGGGAGTTTGTCGCGATACATGGCGGCCGTGCCAACATTACCAAGGCTGGCTTCTTTTTCTTACTGCAAGAGATCAACGCCCAGATATGGACGTTGCTGATTGTCTATCTTCAAATATTGGAACGGAATTCCGAGATGAAAATGGACTCTGTAGATGTCCTTTCCTTTCTCTTCACACTCGGCTCCTTAGAACTAGGTACGAGTTATAGCACATCGAATCTCACACCCACTCAGCAGATAATGCTTGAAGATCTATGTGATTGGGGCCTCATATACCGCCAGAGCCAAGAGGCGACAAGATACTACCCGACTCGACTGGCTACTACACTCACTAGTGATGCACCAGCACTGCCGAACAACGCTTTGAAATCTACTACTGTTTCAGATAATGCAGATTCAGACTCCCTGGCCGCGGCCGCCAATGACAAAGGATACCTTATTTTGGAGACGAACTATCGACTTTACGCTTATACTTCCTCGCCGCTGCTAATCAGCATTCTTTCACTATTCGCCCGCTTGGATACCCGATATCCAAACATGCTCACGGCACGTCTCACTAAGCCTTCGGTTCAGAACGCCATCAGTCTAGGCATTGAGGCAGATCAGATCATCAATTACCTGTTGATCCACGCACATCCCATACTGAGAGCTCATTTGCCAATACTTCCCCCCACTGTTGTCGATCAGATCCGATTGTGGCAGATCGAAGGCGAACGAATGGAAGCCACCAAGGGATTCCTGATTCGTGACGTGGGAAGCAAGGAGGATTTTGAGAAGGCTGTTGAGTATGCTAGAGCCCTTGGCGTATTGGTCAAGGTATTCCCAACCAAAGGCAAGTTCTTCGTCGAGAGAATGGACCAGATGAAGACGTACTTCATGCGAAGAGCGGAAGAGAAAAAGGCACAGAAAGCCCAGGCGCAATTGAACCAGCAGCAGGCGAACGGTGCGAGTTAAGAGAAGCACTTTTTGGACAAGTGTCTCGTCGCACTCGTTAGTTTTGAACATTTGCATACTTTGCCTACGTACGTCGGGGAATTTGTCCACTCGACTATAATTAAGATTCCCTCAAAGGGTCGTGTTTTAATAGAAAATCCAATTGTTCCCACAATCTTTAACTATGACTTCATATTCACGTCCTGGAAACGTTCACAGTATTTTACATTTGTAGTTCTCCCGAACTTGGAGTTAGCCCTAACGAAGAAGACTATATACATGAACGACTTAATGAGTTGGCACAGTGGCTCTATCATGGCCACCTCTGCTAGCGATGAGGATGGATCTCTTAACGGCCAAAGCTGACGGAACAGTCACCTAACACTGATTATTTCGTCGATGCCGTCAACTAGGGAATATGTGCACTCAACCTCTGTCAAAGCCTATCGCTGGCAGAACAAGGCTTTTCAGGTGCTAGATGAGCACGATCTCACCTTTGAGCTGATCCATTTGGTCGAGCAGGGGTTGCCCCGAGTACAAAGCTGCCCTAGTCGAGTCCTTGAAACCGTACCAGGTAAGACACACTGCAATACCATATAAATCTTATGATATACCAACACTGGTAAAGACACCTCAAAAGCCCTACAGGACGTGTCCAAGAACTGGTCATTACGTACAAAGACGGAAGATGAGTCGCAAAATGATGCTCGCTTTCTAACACCGTCGCTATGCCGAGAGTAAAATATTGACCCGAAAATTGTACGATAACGCTCCAGCATTCATTAAAGACATCACAGCCATTACCACGCGCCAGGCATACGTGGTCGTGGTGGCTGCAGTCCAATACCCAAAATACTTTCATCACCGAGAAATCCAGGCACAAGTCCAGAATCATGGCGTGATTGTCGGTGTTCCTGTTGCTGCCGTGCTATGGATTGTCGATCCCTCTGCCTTCGACCAGCAGCGCGCTCGCCACGACGACCAAAACCTGCTTCGCCATCACCAAAGGCATTTGCTGCAACCTGTGCGCGGTTTTGCACGTAGTTGTCGTTCATGAAATGGCCTGCTGCATTGCCAATACCCCATGTTTCAGCGATAGCACGGCGTTCTGGCTCAGTTGTACCCTCGTCATCCAAGAGCGTCGCCATTTGAACGCGTCGGGCGAGGTCCTCATCTAGTCGTTCCTGTTCTTCGCGAGCGGCAATCTCGTCCACGCTGGTTCGTCGACGTCGACCATCACCAGCATGTGGTGGAGGTACCAGCCGCCGAGTGACTGCAGGTATCTGCATGCGTGCGTTTGGTGGTGGTGGCGGTGGTGCTGCTCGACGGAACAAGACCTGTATCGGCTCAGGGACTCTCATATCATTCAGACGGTCGATTTCAGGCGATGAAGCGTAGTTGAACATGGCACAGTCACAGGTCTTCCATTTGGCACCACAAATCATGCAGAACTGTGCCATGCAGCGACACGTCATGTGATTGCATCCTTCTTTGAGCTCAACCATGGCCTGGCAATTATAGCATCGTTGCCAACCCTTCTCTTTTGCTTGCTGCACGAGACGTGCGACTTCTGGGTCCTCTGGACACTCTCGGGAACGATGCATCTTGTTGTTGCAAGTAGTGCAGACTTTCATCTTGCAATTTGGACATTGTGCATATTTGCGACCCTGCCATGTATGGATGTGACTTGGCTTGATCCACTCGCCACACTTGGGTCTGGGGCAGTATATTCTATTTTGGGTACGGTACTCTTGATATTTGCGGTTCCAAAGCCGTTTAAACTTCAAATCGAAGAGCTTATCAACATGCTTCAATGGGATATGATGATCGGTGCAGCATTTCGGTGGCATATGGGCTGGATCGACTACGCTCAGTTCGAAAACACGCTTCAGGCACGAATGGCAGATACGATGGCCGCAATCCAGCTTCGCCGATCTGGTGGAGGGAACGTCGTCAGCTCCGCACGTGAGACAATCTACAAGGCGTGGCGTAGGGGACTGTTGGGCCGGCTTCCGGGAGAAGAATCCTAGGATATTGCTATTGGACTCACGCTTAATTGGTGTATAAGACCTGCGAGCTGGCGCTGATGTAGGCTCTGATCTCCTTCTTCGGTCCTCGTGTGGATGTACAACGCGTGGCGACCGTGGCCGAGACTCATACTCGACTTCAACGACAGGATCAAGAGGACGACGAGAATTCTGCGACGCCCTTGTGGATGGGTGCCTCTCCGCGCGTGAAGCCTGGTAGTTGCGTTCCGCGACCTGTGAGATGCTGTCATCTGGTGTCACTTCCTGATCTGGTAGATCCAGCTCGGGCCTTTTCCGTCGACGAGAGGAGCCGGCCTCGCTATGCCGCCGAGACGAGCTTGGCCGGGAAGATCGGTATTGGTGAACTGCACGTGGCACTTCAACCTCCTCAGCTGGAGGCTCAACTCGAACAGGATAGACAAAGTCATCATCGTCGTCTTCAACTGGCGGTCTGGTATCTCTCCTGCTACTTCGTCGGCTACCAGAGCCATCCGATCCACTTCGATGTGAGGAATGCCTGTGACGACGCTCACTCGAGCTCGACGACTTGACGCTCTTGCTTGGCCGTGCTTTCTCCCGCACCTCAACAACTTCTCTTACCCCCTTTTGTGCGTCTTTAGGTACAACGATCCTCCTTCGCTCGGATGTGGGACGCCCAAAATAGGCAGAGCGAATGCGTCTCAGGTCATCGATATCGGGATTCGAGGGTGGCGAGTGGTCGTCTGAAGTCCTCTTGCTGTTGGATTTACCAGAGCCTGACCGACTCTTTATGTTGGAGTAGGAACGTTTGCTACGAACCAGATACCGACCACCGTGCCCATACTCGCTACGCGAGACCATGATTGCCACAACAGGCGCTCGAGATCAAGGTGGGTTGGAGGAGCAGGAACAGGTTGCAGACTCAACGAAGAAGGGGACGAAGCGAGAGAAAGGCTGGCTGAGGCACGAGAGCGCTGCACAGTATAATAAGAAAGACAGTAGATGCCTGCACGCGCCTTTCCGCTTGGGGCCTGAGGCGTCAGATATTCGGGTCTACCCTGCGCTAGTGTTGTTCCGCTCCCGGGGCTTCTCCCGCTGGTGGGGCCGTTTCTTCCCCGGGATTCTTAGTCTGACTTCATCTTGCAGTTGAGAACAGCGCACAGCACGACGATTCTCTCAGTTGAGTGGTGGCTGCGGCACCCTTCCGTAGCCAGCGTGTGGTCATAGGCCATTGGCATGCTGGCTGGTCGGTTGATGCCTGACATCGTCATGGGTGCCTTGTCTCTGTCTCGCTGCTCCTCCTGGACGACGCCACTGTAGAAGTGCCCGGGCATTCCTGGTGAGACGTCCAACCGAGCACGCCCTTCTGTGGCCATTGCATTGGCTATGTCATGTATCACGTTGCGTGCTGCGTTGGCCTTACATTCCTGCCGCATTCCAAGCCTGCCCCCAGTAGCCTCTCAACTGCCTCCCTGGTGATGTTCGCATCCCGCTCAGGTGAGGGGTGCAGCCGCGAACAGTCCCGTGGCACGACTTTTGGCATGGTGCCAGTCCAGATGAATGCTGTACTGTACTTATGTAAGCACGCCCGATACCGGGCTCGTGACGATAGTGACTGGTGAAAAGCCGCAAAGGATGAGCAAGCCTCGATGGAAATTCTCAATGGCTGCTAATGTCGTGTGAGTCTTAGACGGCCATTGCTCATTACCTTCAATATAAATTGCCCTGGGAGGAACCATCTTCTGAAGGGCGCATGTGTGACTTTGATTAATTGCTTGATCACATCGACGACGAGAGGCAAGTCTATAACTTTGTGCACAGGCCTATTGTGCCGAACAGTAGCATTCCTTCACTCGCTACAAACATGGCTTCTGCAGCTGGCGATGTCAGGCCGGACCCGACCTCTGATCTGCATTGGTCGGAATATCGAGGTGCAATCCATGAAATATTCGCTGCCAACGCTAAGAAACATCCATCGAGACTCTGCGTGAGAGAGACTGCTTCGTCAACCTCTGATCAACGGGACTTCACTTACCAGCACATCAATGAAGCCTCCAACATCCTATCACATCACCTCGTTTCCAATGGAGTTCAGCGTGGAGAGGTCGTCATGGTGTATGCACACCGGGGTGTCGATCTCGTTGTCGCCGTTATGGGAGTGCTCAAGGCTGGTGCGACCTTTAGCGTCATCGACCCTGCATATCCTCCTGACAGGCAGATCATCTATCTCGACGTGGCAAAGCCTAGAGCATTGGTGGTCATTGAGAAGGCTTCTAAAGAAGCTGGTCCTCTAGACAAGAGTGTCCGAGAATATATCGCCAACAACCTACAGCTCAGAACCGAAGTCCCAGCATTGAGACTAGCAGATGACGGCTCTCTACTTGGTGGATCTGTCGATGGCAAGGACTGTCTTGAGTCTCATATCGCCAAGAAGGCAGACTTACCTGGAGTGATCGTCGGTCCAGATAGTACACCTACCTTGTCGTTCACGTCGGGTTCAGAAGGAAGACCTAAAGGTGTCAAGGGGCGACACTTCTCCCTGGCATACTACTTCCCCTGGATGTCCGTACGCTTCAACCTGACCCAAGATGAGAAGTTCAGCATGCTCTCTGGTATCGCTCACGATCCCATTCAACGTGATATATTCACTCCCCTTTTCCTCGGCGCAAGTCTTATAGTTCCACCGTCGGAGGACATTACTTTTGATCGTCTGGCCAAATGGGCGAGCGACAATGAGATTTCGGTCACACACCTTACGCCTGCTATGGGTCAGATTTTATTGGGCAGTCTGGAACCGAAAGTGACAAGCTTGAAAGCAGCTTTCTTTGTCGGTGATGTTCTGCTGAAGCGTGACTGCAGGAGGTTGCAACAGCTTGCTCCCAATTGCAGAATCAAGAATATGTACGGCACGACAGAAACACAGAGAGCCGTATCATACTACGAGATCCCATCGTCGAATGAGGATCCTGCCTATCTCGACTCAATGGGTGATGTCATCCCAGCCGGCAAGGGCATGCTAGATGTGCAGCTTCTCGTGGTGGACAGAGAGAAGAAAGAGCGCCAGTGCCAGGTCGGAGAGATTGGAGAGATCTACGTCAGGGCCGGCGGACTTGCTGAGGGTTATCTTGGTGAAGACCTTAAGGAACTGACAGCTTCTAAATTTGTTCAGAACTGGTTCATCGATCCCGAGCAATGGGCAGCAAATGATCTCAAGCTGTCAAAGAACGAGCCTTGGAGGGAATTCTACCAAGGTCCAAGAGATCGTATGTACAAATCTGGAGATCTCGGAAGGTACACTCCGGATGGCAACGTTGAATGTGTCGGCCGTGCAGATGACCAAATCAAGATCCGCGGGTTCCGTGTTGAGCTGGGTGAGATTGATACACATCTCTCGAGCCATCCTCTGGTTCGGGAAAATGTGACACTGCTACGCCGCGATCAAAACGAGGAGCAGATTCTCGTGTCATACTATGTACCTGACATACGAAAGTGGAGAGCTTGGAGAGAATCACAATCGTCCAAGGTCCGAAACCAATCGTTACAAGGCAGGGAGCCCGAGATCAGCGAACGGTTGCGTATCTTTGACCCGGTATCTGAGAACATCAGGGAGCTACTGAAGAGCAAGCTACCTGTCTATGCCGTTCCTACCCTCTTCATCCCTATGTTCAGACTTCCTCTTACACCCAATGGAAAGGTCGATCGCCGTGCCCTCCCCTTCCCTGCCGAAGCTGATCTTGTCGGAAACGTGGCGCCGGCATCGGATCTTCACCAGCGAACTGCAACAGAATCTGCTCTAGCGGAGATTTGGGCGTTCCACCTCAAGCGTCACACAGCCGAGACACTGCCTCGTGATGCCAATTTTTATGACATTGGTGGAGATTCCATCATGACTGTCCAGATCCTGCCAAAGATTAATCGCAAGTGGGATGTAAACCTTCCGACTGTCACCATGAGTAGACAGCCTACTCTCAGGAGTGTTGCAAGGACCATCGACAGGTCAATCGACCCTGTAGGTTTACGTTTGGACACTGCCCTCGCCGAGGAGGAAGAAGAATATCAACCCATTTTCTACTCAACGGATCTAGCAGACTTGGAACAGACACTACCGGCTAAGTTGGCCTCCAAAGCAACAAATGCTAGAGCAACAAATACTACGGCTGAAGCCAATTTCTTGCTGACAGGTGCTACTGGATTCCTTGGTGCCTACATTTTGTATGACCTGCTCATGGGTAAGCCTAACGCCCACGTGTATGCCCACGTTCGCGCAAAGTCTCACAGGGAAGGCCTTGAGAGACTCAAGCGGACATGTACTGCGTATGGTCTTTGGCAAGACTGGTGGGTAAGTGAAGGCACTCTTGAGGTCGTACTCGGAGACCTAGAGAAGCCGCGTTTAGGATTGGACGATGCGGACTACAAGAAGGTCGTAGATGGCGCAGACTTCGTCATCCACAACGGCGCGAGAGTGCACTGGTTGCAGCCTTACGAAACCCTCAAGGCTGCTAACGTCCAGAGCACCATAGAGTGCATCAAACTTTGTGGCAATACCCAACGGCCGAAGCGGCTCGCTTTTGTCAGTTCTACAAGCGCCCTTGATACCGACTACTATGTTGAGCAGTCCGAGGAGGGTAACAGGGTGCTGGAGATCGACAACCTGGAGGGAAGCCGACAGGGCCTAGGCACTGGATACGGGCAAACCAAATGGGTGTCCGAGAAACTCATATCAGCTGCCTGCGCCCGTGGCTTAAACGCCACGGTCATTCGCGCAGGCTATGTTATGGGTGATGCGAATAGCGGTGTCAGCAACACTGATGACTTCCTCGTGAGAATGTTGAAGGGTTGCGTGCAGCTGGGTGCACGGCCGAACATTGAAAACACAATCAACATGGTTCCTGTGACCCATGTTGCCAAACTAGTGATCGCCGCCACTATTCATTCCAAGACCGCATCAGTGGTCCATGTCGAGGCTCATCCACGTCTCACGACCAATGAGTTCCTGGCGGCTCTGGAGACCTACGGATATCCAACTGTCCAAGAGAGCTATGGTTCGTGGAAGCAAAAGGTCGAGAAGTATGTCGAGGCCGGAGATGAGAAAGAAGAACTTGCATTGCTCGGTCTCTACCACATGGTGACTGGCGACATGCCTGCCGCCACCAAAGCTCCAAACCTAGGTGACAAGAACGCGCAAGCCTGTCTCGAGGCAGATGGTGACAGGTCGCCAGCACAATCGCCCCCAGGCGTCACTGTGGAAGCAATCGGTGCATACCTAGCTTTCTTAGTAGAGAGAGGGTTCATGCCAGCGCCATCTGCATCCAACGCAGCCGCTAACTTACCGAAGATCAACCTCAGTAATGTCCAAATAGAGGCGCTTAACCGAGTCGGTGGACGGGGAGGTGCAGCATAGATGCACTTCTTGACCCATTGTCTTTATGATATATCTTTTATTCAAAAGCAATACATTTCGCGAAACTTGGGACTATCGTTGTGTGAATTTCAATGTGGAAGAGTTACAGCACGAATACAATGATCAAAAGTTATTACGCACCTCTACCTTGGTAGCTCCCCCTGTCACTCGAGTTTGTATAAGCAATTTCATGCCCTACCATGTAGCCTGTCGAAAGTGTGATATATAATTGATCTGACTATAATTCGAAGTTGTCTCGACGATGTAGCATTCATTGGACTACCTAATAGTCGGCGCCGCCAGGAAGGCTTGGCGAAGTCGGAACCTTGAAGCTCGGGAGTGACGTGTGCTCGGTACTTTCGGCTGAGTAGCTTCCTAGTTACTACCTAGGTAGGTACCTATCTACTATGTGGCACAAGTCATCAAAGGAGTATGAATTGAGTCCTCCTGATAGCAAACAAAGCGTAACCAAACATCATTGTCCAGTCCATCCCTGTCTGGTCGAGAAGACTCCAGGCTGTATCTATACCTTGGAGTATGCGATGAGCTACCGGCACGAATCCGAGGCTATATAACCGTTCCCGACCACGACCAGGCGCTCCAATCCCACCACCCACAATTGACCAAATGGCTTCACTTCCCCCACAGCATCAGCCTCCAACATCGCACCGATCCTCGCGACAGGAAATATTCTCCAATCCAGCCTCTGCCAGCTCGAATCAGCCAACTGCTTCGAGACTGCGCAACCGATCCGAAGCTTCGGACAACTCGCAAACCGTGTTGTTGAACAAACCATGCTCAAGCGAAGATGTTACAGTGCAGTCGCAAGCCAACCCGGACAATGAGGCTCAAGGGACATCACTGGGCTCTGATGAGGACTCAGCCAAGAAATGTTGGATCTGCTTCTCGGATTCCACGGAGGACACTGTTGATACATCGCCCTGGAGACACCCCTGCCCATGTGCACTGGAAGCTCATGAAGACTGCCTACTAGACTGGATTGCAGATCTGGAGGCTAATAGTAGAGGATCGGCAACTGGACCACGCAAGCGCAAGGTCCAGTGNCCACAGTGCCAGAACGAAATCAAGCTCGAGAGACCAAGGGAGCTTGTAGTGGAAGCCGTGCAAGAGCTTGAGAAATTGGCACATCGAGTTGTGATGCCCGGATCGGTGGCCGTTTTGCTGAACATGGTGCACCAAGCTAGCACCTTGCATGGCATCCATACCATACGTTCAATATTCGGGACGGAAGATGGATTTCGCATCATTGCACCACTGGTATTCAACGCCGTTCCTTCACAGGATGGACCAAAGAGTTTGCTACAAGACTACGCAAACAAGATCCAGTACATTCTATATAACCACTGGCGCTTGTATTTTGGACTACCTCTCATTACACCTGTGCTTGTGTTGTCCCGGACAAGAGGACGCTTTGCCGATGCTATCCTACCTCTTCTCCCGGTTTTCTTCTTTGCCACTCAATCTTACTCCCTTGACGAGCCTCTAGATTTCGATCTTGGCTGGCCGCCGTCTGCAGGCTTTGCGTTCTCTGTTCTCCCCTACGTTAGGTCGGCTTACAATTTCTACTTCGAGAAGGTATGGGGAGAGAGACAGAGAAAGTGGCTGCGAGAATTGCAGCCACGACAGATGCAGGAGCCAGAGGAGACAAGGGTGCAAGAGGCCGACGAAGACGCACGCAATGTCTTCGAACTGAGGATTGAAGGTGACGTATGGGAAGAAGGAGCAGATGGCGAACAGGCTCCGCAGCACCCGCCTGAGCAGCCTCCTGCTGAGAACGAGGGCGTCAACATAGCTGCACCCGCTGCACCCGGAAATGCACAGGAGCGTAGACGGCAACATGCCAACCAGAATGCCAACAACAATCATCAGGCACCGCGCAACCAAGTTGGAGGCGTCGAGCGTCGTTACGCACTCGACCCTCTGGCATTCGCAGAAACCGTCCTTGGAGCGTTGCTCTTCCCAAAGATCAGTGAAATATCTGGCGAACTTCTCAAGCTCCTCTTACCGAGCTCCTGGACAGCGCCGTTCGCCAATGGGAAACCCACTGGTCTCCTCCAGCAAAAATGGGGCCGCAGTCTGATCGGTGGATGCGCCTTTGTCGCGGCCAAGGACCTTTTGTTGCTCTACGTGAGATGGAGGATGGCTTGTCTACATCGCCACAGGAAGGTATTGGACGTCCAGCGACCAGCCGCCCGCACAGCTCGGGCTTGATTTGTATCGAGACTTTGGAAGGCAGGAAGGCATGCTTTAAGCCTATGACGAAATTTTTGAAGCGGGGCGTTTGGTGCAAAGTTGTGAGTATTGAATACTGGGGGGTAATTTGACAAGATGCTTTGTCAAAGATTCAAGGCGTAGAGACTGNCATCATGACTTCTGTTATCTCAGTCTTGGTTTTACTTTTATGGGTATCCTGGGGTGGAACTGAGTGTCCTGTGAAGCTTTCCCATTGCATACAAGCTTCGTCTCTGTCGGCGCTTCTGATTGCTGATTGAGTCCTTCACTTACCCTGGCAATATACTGGGTTTGGTAAAAGGTTACTTCATGCTGCCTTGCAAAGTTGAGGTACCGGTTCATCTTTGACCGTCATGTGTGTACCTTTAATTGACATTTGCTACCGAGATAGCATTGTGGTAAGTGATCGAAGTCCAACGGGTGTACTAGGGCAGTGCATTATAACCGCGAAGAGGTACGAAGCTCAATCCAAGACGATGTCCGATCTGTAGCATAAGTTCGAGATTTGCATATGCTACCTGGTCCAAAGTTATTACAATGTCGACGCAAAGAATACGCTTTCTCAACCTGAATTAACCATTGCATTTGAGGCGACTCCGATGGGCTCCCCAAATTACCATGTCTAGCTGGTTCCTGACCGTGGCACTATCTGAGTTATTTGAATTTTTAATGACCAAGAGAAACGGCGACTCAGCAGCCATCTGGATTTCCATGTCGTGGACATTATCTCGTCCACCGCTTCGCATCTACAGCTTCACTATGGCCCTCAACCTCGAGCATGTAGTTTTCACAATCGATCTTAGCTCTGGGAGAATCTACGCGGACGCCGCCATCACACTAGCCCTGGGAACTCTTCAAGTAGCGTTCGGCACATTACAGCTGATCAGATGCTTCGAAGTCAAGATCTCCCAACGGCGTCGCCAGAATGTGACAATGGTCAACGTCCGTCGGCTTCTACTCTGGAGAATGTGCCGCCGTGCTTGATATACTACTGCTGAGCTTTTGGATATGCAGATGGATCGAATGCATGTAGTTCAGCCTGTCATGTGTACTTCAAGGCGCTCAATTTTCTGCTAGCGACTCAAGATACGGGAGAGATCATACACACGAAGGCCTTCAACCCAAAGAGCCTCTATTGCAAATAGGGCGTTGTCGCGATGAGATGGCTGGTGAGAGCATATCTCTATGGCCCAATATGGTCATCATGTTGCTTCGCTGACTAGGGGCCTGGACAAAGTGCTTTTCAAGGGAGGCGAACCACAATAGTGAGAAAGTTTTAGACTGACGACATAAATGGTTCACTCGTATCTGAAGCCGCCTGTACTTCGGATGTTGACAGCTGCCCCAGGCCTCGAATCAACTTGGAAAGCAACCTTAAACGTGCCTTCCACTCTGGACATAATTACGTCATTCTCTATGTTGCCCCTGCCAATCGGTATTCTGTGAGTTGTGGATGAATATAAGAATCTATCGACTGTCTCAACTTTCCACCTTTCGTGCTCTGGACATTGCAATTCAAGGTTTTAAAATGCCGGACAAAAGCTGTCAGCAGAAGCCTACCGCCACGCAGAAGCGGCGATCTATTCCGCGGCTTAGTTCATTCGCTTCTCTTCAAGTCTTCAAGCCTTTTAGTCGGCGCCGATCGATCAATGAACTCTCTTCAGATAATTCCTTGGCACCATCTTCGAGCAATCACACGCTGGCGCAGACCGCGAGCAACAGTGAAACTGGTGTTGTCGAAGAGCATGACGGCAAAGAGGAGGCATATAGGATATGCCAAAGTAGTGATCGTTGTATAAAGGCGCAACCGAAACGCGTGTCGACATCTCCTATTCGCGATCGATGGCCTCCCAGAACGAGTAGCCACCAGTACCAACAAGACGGCCGTAATCTTGTTCTGCCCAAGAGTCGGACTTTGAGTAACCTTCCAGTACCCGTAAAAATGAAGGCAGTATCAAACCCACAGCCTGTCAATGACGACCGTTGTAAAATGCAGCAGGCAGACGAGCATTTTCGCATACCCTCTCCGCAAACCTCGACCAGAAAGCATTCAACAGCGCTATCGAAAATGCTCTGCACTGCTAATACCAACATGTTGCGATCTGGCACAGCACCAAACCTGAGAAAGAGCAGTCTGCGTGCAGGCAACGATTCTTTAAAGCGGCCCATAAAGGAGCTTAAAGAGAATGTTGGCTTCGATACAACACAACCACTATCCCCCATGATGGAAGATGTCGAACATAGTGATGTTCACAGCTTTTCTCAGCTCTGGAGTAGCAGCCCATCATACCATGCTGTGGAAAAGGTGGCCCTAGCAACTATCGAGAACAATTCAGGTCGCCATCCCATCGCGCTGCCAGCAAGACCAAAAGATGCTAAGCACCACGCCATCACGACTCATGCATGCGTCAAGAATGTGCCTCACCTGAAACACCTGTCGAGTATCCAGCCTGAGACTCGCGTGCAATCAAATAGCAGTATTGAAATTGTTCCACGTGAACGGTTACAAACCTTTGCCGGGAAGATCCAGGAAAGTAGGTTGATGTCAGAGATCTCTCCTAGCACGGTTGGTTTCCAGAGTACTGAACGCCAAACATCATCATCCGGTGTACTTACCAGTTCTTCCTACAACGACAAAGTTCGGCCTTGTCAAACAGATCAGAGTCTAAAGTCGGCCTTGGAAACGACGGGAAGCTTCTCTGAGGTATGTTTGATTAACTAATTAGCTGTAGGATGTATTCAAAGACTAGAGGCTGACCTCTGTAGATTGACTCACCACAGTCGGTTGAATACTGGACGGGTCGTGTTGTCGCCCTTTGTGACCGGTACCGAAATGAAGAGCTTTCGGAATTTTTCTCTTCCCAAGAATTGTCGTCTTCGTCACCGCACACTAGCTGCCTGGAACGGATGCACAACGCCGAAGCGACATCTGCGCGTCAGAGGAGAGCGTTCAAAGAATTGTATGGCAGATGTACCACAGACGAAACGAGAGAGTCCCTTTTTATATTTCAACGACGCTTTGCCACAGTCCTGAGAAATAACGATTTGGCGAAGCCGCTGATCAAGCACATGCCCAAAGGACAGCAACCCAGTCACAGCAACGAGACAGACCTTAAGCCAGACTCAGGATGGGCCTCCGGCAGTACAAAACGGAAAGCATTCGTCGATCGGCTGCTAGGCAGGAGTCAAGGGACAGGCAGGCCGCTTCGGGACAGTTTCGTGGTTCAAGGAGAAGAAAACAATGAAGTTCGCAAGAGGCTGAGTATGTTTTGATTCGTACAAGGCTAGGACATGAATATCTATAATCGGTTGGCATTTACATCGACTGAATGCCAAACGATACTGAATTTGCCCTCAACATCATAATCCTGTAAACCGAACGGCCCACCAAATATATAATGTAACACCACGGAACAAGGTTTGGATAAAGTAATCCCCTTCCAAGAAAATAATTCTTCGCCTAGTCGTAATGGACTCCAACACATCCTCGGCCCACAGATGTCAGTGACCGATCTCATGGCCGGTGACAAGTTGTCTCGTGGTCACCATGCCCTCGAGACCGGTTGTAATATGGTTTTGATGACTGGTAGACACCAAAATAACACCAAGTTTCGTAGCTGACGAGCTTGTCGAAACGAAGTAGCTTTCGTGAAAGTCTCACAACCAAGCGAGCTTGTTCTAGAGACTTCGTAGTTTTGCCAATCATACAGCGGTTGAGAATCGAGTCTAGATGATTCACGCAGCGTTTCATGACTTGGCGTTTCATTGCGCCAGCATCCAAAGGCAGGATGTCCAGATCCCCATCCAGTGACGCTATTCTGCGACCTCTCGACCCAACAGCCCTCGGTGCAGATGTTGAGACGAAGATCCAACGAATCGATATCAGTTCTCATTCAATAGAGGAAAATCTCTCAAAGCGCCAACCGAAATCATTAGGAAAGTAAAGACTGGGACGAGGGCGCCCTCTACTCCTCCATTTCGTCCTCATCGTCAAAGTCTTCGCCGTCGTCGACCTCTTCATCGTTCCAAACATCATCATCCGCGTCGCTGAGCAAGCCGATCTCATCCTCATCCGCTTCATCACCATCTTGGACCTCGGGCTCGCCTCTTGACCGTCTGTCGGCACGCTTCCTCTCCACATTTGCTTTCTGTTCCGCCCTCCTCCTGTCCTTCTCTGCCTTGGCCTTTTGGTGACGCTTTTCAAGTTCGGCCTGCTCTGCCTTGGTCTTGTGGATGTATTGATGCCACATCACCCTCCCAGAGCACACGCCCTCTTCAACCTTTGTCAGCCGCAGACGCATCCTTGGCCCTAGCTCATGCAGCTTGATTGCCTTTTTCTCAACATTTTCCGCACGGTCGCTGGGAGCCCGGCTTTGGCTTTGGCCCTCATCGTCTTCGTCCTCGGCGTTGGCACGCTCCCTCTGTGCTTGTTGCCTCTTCTTGCGTTCACTAATCTTTTGGGCTGTATTGGACAGCACTTCAACTTCTGCGTCAGTGTCAGGTTCACTATCAGAACCTGACGTGAAGCCGTCGGCGGCATGGGGATCCAGTAAATAGTCTGCAACATCATCGAGCTTTCCAAGATTAGGCAAGTCCGTCCGCTTCCGCTTCTGCCCAGCACGTGCAAGCTTTTTGGCATTGTCTAACTTTCTCAATGACCTCGACACTGACTTGGCAGTTCGAGTCTCTATGGCGAAATGGCGTAGGTCGAGACAGTATTCAGGATTCTCAGCATCGGGCGATTGAGCCGTACGGTCGAAGAGTAGGACACGTTTGATGCCGGTTAGAGGAGTCTCGGTCGGATTGATTGGAGGAAAAAGTGACTGAAAAACCGTTGTGGCGAGGTTTTCGAGATGCTTGGGTACTTTGGGTGGCGTCTTGCCGTCCTCCGCGGGCTCATCGTCGTCCTTTGAAGTGAAGTTATTCATGACCAGGAGAGGTGGGTTGAGAAATTCTTCCTTTGCGCCTGCTTTGGGTCTTCTTTGTGACTTTTGCACATCTTTGCAAAGCGAATATTTTTCTACTCGGAATGTGAATGTTGGCCCTCGCGGCGTAACGCATAGTCGTAATTGTACATTTCCTTTCCCTTCTGATCGGCTGAAAAGCAGCAAATGCGACACGCCGAGTGGACCAGCCATGGTCGTGTAGTCGCGAAGTTTGTTTCCTCTCCTCTCTTTCAGTCTTGAGGCTGTATGTGGCTCGAATATGGTTCTGACATCTTGGACCAATTGCGACAGAGATGGGCCGAGTTGGGAAGCGCCAATCCGGATCACCATTGACTTTGGGATTCTTGACCCAGGCTTTTGCTGAGCCTGGCCAGGGGGCGCCTTGGTGCCGGGAGCACCGACATGCGTGCGCTTTTTAACACGTCGTTTCGCCATCTCGATTAACGGCTCATCGATCAGGTCTGGTCAAGCAAGTATGAAAGCTTCGAAGCTGCTTTGCGCGAAAGGACTGGTCGACATTTAATTTTCTAAAGCCCGAGCTCTACTCAAGCTAGGTACGGACCCGCCAAGATTTCGTTTCGGTTAGATCCGGCGCAATCGATAAGAAATATTTCTGTACTCTTTGACTGCCGTTGTCCGTACAAGTCCTAATGGTTGACGGCTACACCAAAATGCCTGAGTTGAAACGAAAGCATGCGCAGTCTTCCCAAAGCCTCGACAAAAAGCTAGCGAAGCTTCAAGAAGGTAACAAGAAGAAGGATGTGGTCAAAAGGCGCAAGATTGAGCAGGGACGAAAACAGGACGATGAGCGACCCGTGCTAAAGGAGAAGAGGAGAGAAGTGAAATCGAAGGCGGCCGCAGAGGAGCCAATGTCAGAGTCGGAGGGTTCTGAGTCTGACGACGAGGCACCTGAGGCAGCTGAGTCCGAAGATGCTACACAAAAAGAGCCACAAGAGACTGGGAACGGCGCCGCCCCCAAGACATTCGCAGATCTTGGAGTGATCGAGTCTCTATGCGAAGCTTGCGAAGCGCTGGGCTACAAGGAACCCACGGCGATTCAGAAGGAATCCATACCAATCTCGCTTGAGGGTCGCGACATCATTGGTCTGGCCGAGACCGGGTCTGGCAAGACGGCCGCTTTCGCACTTCCTATCCTGCAGGCTTTGCTGGACAAGCCGCAGCCTATGTTTGGTCTAGTCCTTGCACCAACCCGCGAACTTGCGTATCAGATCAGCCAGCAATTCGAGGCGCTCGGCAGTCTTATCAATGTGAAATCCGTAGTGCTCGTGGGTGGCATGGATATGGTGCCGCAGAGCATCGCTCTTGGAAAGAAACCCCATATCATTGTCGCTACACCCGGTCGTCTGCTTGACCATTTGGAGAATACCAAGGGCTTCTCCCTACGGACGCTTAAGTATCTTGTTATGGACGAAGCCGACCGATTACTCGATCTTGACTTTGGACCTATTCTCGAGAAGATCCTGAAAGTTCTGCCTCGCGAGAGACGGACCATGCTTTTCTCCGCAACTATGAACACCAAGCTGGACAATCTGACCCGTGCAGCCCTCCAGCAGCCTGTGCGAGTCAGCATCAGCACATCCTCTTATCAGACAGTCAAGAACCTCGTCCAACAGTACCTCTTCATACCGCATAAGCACAAGGACGTCTATCTCGTCCATCTACTGCACGAATACAACGGCCAGACTTGTATACTTTTCACGCGCACAGTGCACGAGACGCAGCGCCTTGCCTTCTTGCTCCGTGCTCTCGGACAGAGCGCCATCCCCCTCCATGGCCAGCTGAGCCAGTCTGCTCGACTCGGTGCATTGAACAAGTTTAAGAGCGGCAGTCGTGACATCCTAGTCGCCACAGATGTTGCGGCTCGTGGTTTGGACATTCCCTCAGTGGATTTGGTTATAAATTACGATCTACCTCCAGACTCAAAGACCTATGTTCACAGAGTGGGAAGAACCGCACGTGCGGGCAAGAGTGGTGTGGCCATATCCATCGTGACACAATATGATGTAGAGGTCTTCCAGAGGATCGAAAAGGCCCTGGGAAAGAAACTGGAGGAGCATCCTGTGGAGAAGGATGAGGTGATGATTTTCGGCGAGAGGGTCGGCGAAGCGCAAAGAATTGCCATCACTGAGCTGAAGAATATGGACGATAAGAAGGGAGGCTCGAGGAACAAGGGAATTGCAGGGGGGAGAGTGAAAAAGGGTGGTAGGAGAGACGGCATGGACGCAGACGACGGGTGATGATATCATCTGTGTAGACTTAACATTGCGTGGCATGGTGGTATGAACATGGTGGTATGTGAGCAGTGATGTCAAGTATTAGATAAAATTTCAGAAACCTGGCAAAGCTCACGTATTCTTTGGTGTCATAGCGTGTTGTCATATAACTTCGTTTCAAAGTGGTGAGGATCTCAGCCAAGACCCTCTACAAGGCCCTCATCCACTTCCCTTCCCCATTCCTGCCGTCTGTAGTGGTCAGGAATAAGATGATCATCCTCAGGGTCGTCTCTGCTACGCCGACTGTCGTTGCTGCCTGCAGTGCTGGTGAAACTCTTGCCGTCCTCGTTGATCGAGCTCACGGATTTTTTCCCACCTGGCATTTGGCTTTTCCGACGGAACCAGCCTCTCCTGTTATCATCTTTGGAGTTTAGAGAAGCCGCGTCCGTACCATCTGGCTCGACGCCAGTGGCAGCGTTCTGGCCAGCACCGTCGACTGGCTTTTCGGGCTCACTGGCATCTACAAGTTCGGCTTCCCTAAGCCACTTTCTTTGTCGGGTGTATCTTCCCCAGCCGTCGAACTTCCTTCCGTCTCGCCATTTGCTGTCATAATATGTCCAGCCACTCTCGTCGCCACCGCCGCCGCCACCAATGCGTTTTGCGCTATGTTCCTTGCTAATGACGGCACCCTCAACTCTCCATTCGCTCCCTGGTACCCATCTCCATTTTGAAGTTTCGTTATCGGTCGAAGGTAAAGCGAAGTTACTAGGCTCTGGGCATTCGTTGAAGTGCTCGTCGGTCCAGGCCTGTCGTTCGTAAGACAGGAGCGAAGACGTCCACCCTAGACCGATCCAACGACGCTGGTTCTCAAAGAGAGCAAATGTAAAGCGAATAGAAGGTTTGGCGCCATCTTTGGAAGTGTAAATTCCCTTGGCTGCCGCGAGCCGGGCACTGGCAGAGAGCGATGCAGACCGGTAGGTTGGGTTGCCGTCACTGGGACTGGGAAAATCTAAACCGGTAAGAAGAGAAGCAAAAAAACGGGTGGTTCTGCTGCGCCATAGAATGGCCCGACTAACACGGGCAGGGCGGCTGTGGTACGAGAGGGACAATGTGCCCACGGTTAGGATAATTCGTCGAGTGGTGATGATTCGTAGTGGTGGAAGACTGAGCAGCACCCAGATTGGAGTAAATAATAGTATGCGCATAAATAGGGTGGTTAGAGCAGGTCTTGTTGTAGCTGCAGTTGCAGTTGTCTGGGTGCTGAGAAACTCGACCAGTTGGAGGAATGGCTCTAAGAGTATGTTGCATCTACTTGTGAAGAGCTGCAAGCATTCGAGGATCTCATCCAAGCTCTTGCTTTTTCGCTCGTTCTTACTGCTTCCTTTATCGCCTGGTTCTTTCCCAGAGCCCTTTCCTTCAGTCCACGCCGTGCTTGACAAAGGGCTATATCGTCGATGATACATGGCCAAGATGATCAATGCCACGAGCAAGACAGGGGCGGTGTACCGAAGCGCTGCATCTCCATACAGAGTAATGAACCAAAAGCAAGCAACAAATAGGAAGCTTTCCCATGGATCGCCGGTAGTCCAAGATAGCAGACCGGCCAGCTTGCTCAACGGCAGAACGAACGGATGGGAATAGGCTAATGCTCGAGTGACTTGTGGAGGCGTCGACATCAACAAGGGAGTCTTTTGGTGAACGATAACCGAGGCGCCTCTAGAGCGTCGCTGCTCGACTGCGGCAGACTGGTTTGGGGTGAAGGCAGCAACGGTAGGCTGCGGATCTGAGATTGACGCAGCAGCACCGGAACCTGAGCCGCCGCTGCCATCGGCATTGCGGCTACCGGACTCACCGCTCATGGGACTGGTCCAGGGCGTATCTGTAGGGACACGAGAAGAAGAGCGGGTTAGAATACGGGTTGGATCTAGGGCTTTGAGCTTCTTCTTCATGCTGGCGATTTGAGGGTTCGCAGGCGGGTGAAAAGTCAAGCAATAGGACGGCACAGGGCAGGACAGGAGACGACATACCAAATGCTGCCATCAATGAGAACAACTGCACACGAGCATGGCCCCTTTCTATGCAGAGATGCGCTCACGGTGTTTGCTAGGTCGGGACAGGTGACGATGCGAGATCTGCATGTGATATGATGTGTTATTGCCGTGGGGACTCACTCTGGCCGCCACTCTCGCACAATCTGAGATCAGCAGTAACATAGATATACGTGCATCTACTCGCAAGCGACGATGAGGGTGAAGTTGAGCAGGAAGAGGAGACAATACGAAGGATACGGCATGGACGGCCAAGCGGGTAGTAGAAATGGTATGATGTCGGCTGGAGATCTGCATAGATGGCCTACTGCCTACAGTACCTACACCTAGGCAATGCAGGCGTGGCAGATCGCCGGCTTTGCGGGGCTTGAGGGCAGATTCATGTGATCAAGGTTGCGGGCTTGCCATTTACTGTACTGTACTGTAGGTACTGTATAGGTAATTACTGTATACCTGTAGGTAATAGTCCACATTTCGGCTGTCTGGCCCTGCGGTCCGACGCCCCAAGCCCGATGTGGAAGTCTGCGCACTTCACTCGGCTGTCCCCGATAGGAAAGAAGGAAGGATGGGGATGAAATCTCTCCACTGGCAACAATCAACCATCATTACTGTGGCATCCACATCTGTCTTTCTCCCTGGCCCATCTCAACTGATCCTTCCTTTCCTGGCCACCCCATCGGAATTGCATCCGGACAGGCACATTCATCCAGCATGGTAAGGCGAATCAGCGACACGGCTCCCAGTCGAGGGTGGACCTTGGCTAACCTTCGGTTTACCGACAGGCCCATCGCATAATAACCCAGGTCGTCTTTACCGGCGCTCGCGTGTTCGGACGCGCCTTTGCCGAGGCCTACCGACAGGCGTCTGCATCCCAAAAATACGCCGCGAAACTGCAGAACAACCCGAGTGCAGCAAACTCTCTATCATCGTCCGGCTTGACTTTGGATGAAGCGTGTAAAATCCTCAACGTGAGCCCGCCAAAGGGCGGGAGCACGAATCTGGAGGTCGTCCACGAGCGATTCAAACGGCTGTTCGACCTCAACGACCCAAAGAAGGGCGGCAGCTTCTATCTGCAGAGCAAGGTTCTCAGGGCAAGAGAACGGATCGAGCTGGAGGTACGTGAAGCGGAAGCATACAAGGAGAGGCAGTCCGAGATCGATCACGGGTGGAGGCCAAAGATCTACAAGGACCGGTGAAGTGTCAGTCTGGAGGCTATGTGTGCCGCAGGAGCTCGAGACATGTTGAAGGTGTGTGCTGATTTTGACTCTCTTCTGCAGGCGCACAAAGTGGCTAAATCGAACGGAGCGTCAGCCCAACCACAGCAATCCCAATCATCACCGCCTCCAAGTGGGTGATCTCGATCTTCCTCCTACCACGGCTTTACAAAAGAAGTGATCGCACTACCATTCCAGCTTTCTAGAGCTTGGTAGTGGAAGCATACCAAACCATATGTATAAAACACCTGACCGGATTATTTGAGTTTTGAATGGCATGAGCGAGCGTGGCGTTTGGTTGCAACGCATTTATTCTATCCGGTGCATCTTCAGGCAGGACTAGAAAGAATTGCTACAGACACTGTACTTGCGACGTGGGTGGGATATGGAACTTGTATAGTAGCAGAGATCTCCTTCCTCTCCACTCTGCTTGCGTTTGACAAAGCGGCGGTACTTCAATCACGATGTCCGACTGACTCTAAACGCAAGAGTTCAGGGAGGTCATGGATATCCAAAACGAATCGATTACACCCACGAACTCTCTCAACCCGGCGCTAGAATGGCACAACTGCAATGGAAACTGGTGAAGCTTCCAAGCACCGTGAACCACCTCTCACCGTTCGCAAGGCAGACAAGCACATGCGCATACGTCCGGTGATGTGTCGGGCGCCGCGGACGCCTTGCGCCCACAATTTCTCCACCGACATACGCAAGTTGCTGTTGCAACAGAGCGCGTCTATTGCCACCCAATTCACAGACGAGGCAGAATACAGTAAAGTCCTAGAATGGTAAACTTGTGTTGTAATTGTTGTTGTTACGAACCTCGGCACAGCTTCATTCGGGAAAGCGGAGCTTCTAATCACCACCTCATCGGAAGCTTGCTCTCTTCCGTGAGGTAGGTTAATGCATTTCTTGCTTCAACAACATAGTGATTCTCGAGTCGAGTAACCGATTTTGTCGGCCAATGCCGTGACCCGTATCTAATCCACGGACTGTCAACGACCCTACCAGCTGGTCGCTGGAAAACAACTCTCGCCGCACCAACGAACGATGGCATCCGCAACACGCCAACTGCCATGCCTCTCCCTGGCAGCGGCGCAAGTGGCCAGCGAAGCAGCGCAAGAGAAGGCGAGACAAATGGGGCTAGGTAAGAAAGCACGCAAGCAAGAGTGAGAAAGAGGGCAAAGAGAGAAAGAAAAGCAGGAAGATCAACTACTGCCGCTCCACCACCTGTCGTACGTGAATCATAACCTGGTTGGGTGTATGCGCAGATTTCAATATCGCCCTGGTGGACAACACCCTGCAGCTGCTCCACTTCGTGCGGATGGCCAA
This sequence comes from Leptoxyphium fumago, assembly GCA_001660795.1. Classification (NCBI taxonomy): domain Eukaryota; kingdom Fungi; phylum Ascomycota; class Dothideomycetes; order Capnodiales; family Capnodiaceae; genus Leptoxyphium; species Leptoxyphium fumago. Next base: position 150,020 of record LSHF01000006.1, on the reverse strand, counting down.
CGCGAAGCTGACCAGCGTGCAAATCGCCATCGACAAGGCGTTCACGGCCGCGGGCCACCGGGTGCCGACGTCGAACTACCAGAGCAAGAACTTCCTGCCGGGCGGGCCGGCGTACGGCATCCACAACAGCAACAGCGGCAGGTTCATGCTTATCGGTGGCGGCCTGCCCGTCGAGATCGACGGCGTGGTCGTCGGTGCCATCGGCGTCAGTACCGGCACGCCGGCGCAGGATGAGGAGGTTGCGAGAGCGGGCGTGGAAGCCATTGCCAAGTGGAATTCGAAGAGGCAAGGTGCGAAGCTTTAGTGCCATACGGATATAGGTACTGGAGTCGAACAGGGAAGGATGCGTGGTCGAGTGCAAGAAAATCACCTTTTCAGATTTGTATTGAATACATCGTGTTTACTTCAATCATGATTGAACCCGAAACGCTTAAACGCTCACTACATCAACCCTGGAAGGGAGAAAATCTCTAGTTTTTCTTCTGCCGTGTTCTACTTCGCGTAGACTCAGCTGGGGTTACATCTGTATCTCTTGCCTCAAACCCTGACGCAAAGTTACGATCTAGATCCTCGATTGTAGGTTCAAGCTCCGTCGCTACAGGAGGGACAGGCTTTGTATCATCTGACAGCTCTGTATCCGCGCTTTCTGCTTCCTCGCTCTTGGCAGCTCGTATGGCCTTAGTTGCCTCGTTCTCAACTCCGTTGAGACTACCGCAAGCACTGCATCTCCATGTCCCCACATCCTCCAATGTTCTTGCGCCTGGCGGTGCTTGGCCATTGACAAGTCTGCAGGCTCTGCAAATAAGGGCGAAGCGATTTTTGGCTTGGGTCTCGTCTTCGCCGAGAATGACATCCATCAACCTGTCGTACCACTTCGGGCCCTCGTAGTCCTGCTTAGCGTACTGTACACTTGACCCGCGACTGTGCATGTTAGGTCGAACGGGAGGTGTTGGACCGAAGGCGTTGGGTGCGAATTCCTCTCCTGGTCCGCCATCAACGCCAGTAACCACTGGACTGGTCGCAGAACTCTTCTGACTGTTAGGCTGGCTAGGGTTGCGGGAGGCGGCGGGCCCAGACGGCGGCTGTCGCGCCTGGATGTTTGCTGTTGGTGGTGGTGCGAACCCAGTGGTCTTTCCGGCTTGTTGCTGTTGTTGTGGTCCAGCAGTGCCTTGCTGCTGTCCGCTCGCTTTCCGCTTTCCCAGATTCTGATCCTGCTTTTCCTGTGCTATCTGCGCCTTGTTTGCGCCTCCATACTTGTCCAGTAACTGCTGGGTGCTGTTGTATTTGGTAGCCGTTTTCAGCCTGTCGATCACATCATCTCGCTCCTTCAGCAAATCACCCATCCACGCCTCTCGTTTCGCCAGTCGCCATGTGTAGTACGTCTCGAGGGCCAGCCTCACGGCGTAGATTACGACAGGACCACCTGCAATCGCAGTATATTCCCATGTTCCCCACGTGCCGACACCGGTGACCAGAACGAGGATTGCAGTCACGAGGATGTATGCAAAGACGGTGTAGAGGGTCCACAGAGCCTTATAGCGGCGCTGGTGCTGGCGCAGTACATCGTTCCTTGCAGAAGCTCGTTGGATCTTAGCCGAGAGCTTGCTGAGCGTCCTCTCGAAGGCGGCTGCCGAGTTGTCGTCACCGCCAAAGGGCCAAAGAGAGACCATATTTGGTGATTGATCCGATGGTGAGTCGCGGATGAAGTTCAGCTACACGAATATCCTGCCAATCGACATGGTGTGAGGTTAGAAATGACTAGCAACAAAGGAAAATGTAGGAAGGTATGCCTGCACATCAAAGTGTGGACTGCGGGTGCCTGGCCTGAACCTTGGAAGTTGACATGTGTTTGCCTGTGATGCAAGAGCGGGAGCTTCCGTCCTGCGCCCATTGCCTTGTCCGTCACCTGCGAGACGTCAAGGTACATTATCCGGATAGCAGGGCCCTCTTGGTCTTGCAGAACTCGCAATGCTTGACCACATGCAACCTGCCGATTATACCAAGAGGATGATCCAGACCGTTACATGTCAACAAGAGGCAGTATGTCAGCCTCGATTCTTGGACTGCATAATCTGGTTATCTGTCTACGGACGGCCTGTCCACATGACCAGATCGCAAACCAACGTGGAAATCAGTGTTGACAAACTAAGTAAGATACACAAGACGTGATACTGAGTAGCAGACGCCAATATACCCTCTGATTGGATAACGAGGTGACGATAAATGCCACCGGAAGCTTGATTGGCCTGCATCGACCAAACGCAAGCAACGCGGCGGCTAGATGACTTGGGCGGTTACAGAGGACAGGGCTGGAGAAGCGCTTCGATCAAGATGGCTGACACTTGGGGCTCGACGAACTAGGTGGCACAGCAATATGATTTGCCCATGACGATATCGTAGATCCGACGCTGCTGCATGCACATCTCTACGGTGAGCAACCGTGTGTGGTCGCAATGGGGCCACGGGCGCGAAACCTGTCGCTAGACGTCCTCACAGTATGCTCCGTCTGACATGTCTCCGCATGCCATAGACAGCGAAGCGCCCAAGTCATCGTGGCGAAGATATATGAACTTAGATGGTTGTTCGTCTTTCGCTTTGGTGTTTCGACGGTTCCAAACCTTGCCTTGTCTTGCCTGCAGTGCCACCATTGAAATTGCACCAAATACATATCCGGTCAAACCTATGTAGAGTCATGTCTACCGGTGGACTCTATATCTTTCCAACACCGCCAGCGGTCTCGCCAGAGAAGCGTAGTCTAGACGCGATAAGATCAGCAACTGAAATCCAAATCCGTAGCTCCTCGTCTCAGTCGTCATTGAGGTCCTCCACAAAAAAAGCCGGCAAAGTGCAACCCGCATCTCGACAGGTGAGGCATGATCTCGCTCGCAGTTCACCTACATCGCCTTCGCGACAACAGTTTCGACAGGATGCGCACAAATCTCCCGTCAAGAGTGCGGCAACCAGTCGGCAAGCACTAGATGTTCCGAGCAATCTCAACGTCGGTGCGCTCGTGAGCCCTGGTGGCGACGGTCTAGGCCCATTGCCTTCTCATCCTACAGGACATGTCGCGACACCTCCCAAGAGCGTCAAACGTGGAAACTCCACACGCAGCAACGGTTCTCAAAATGGATATCGAAGACAGGATACAGCTTCGATCAAATCAGGTTCGACCGCAACGACTAAGTCATCTTCACAATTGAAAAAAGCCAATCGCAGTCCAACAGTGGCTGGTTCAGAGACTTCTGATGCACATTCACTTCGATCAGCCTGGAGCAGTCCCACCTTGGTAGAAGGTCGCAGTGCCGGACCGCCTTCTGTCAACATGTCTCAGGGCGAGCCGTCAGTTGTCCCGTTCAGATCGATGTTTCCGATTTACGATCACTCAAAAACGATACAAAAGCAACAGTATTTCTCGCAAGCAAATCCTCAAGATATTGCTGTCATGCCCGTCCAGCACAGCCACCAGCACAGCTCTCCGTCAGAGGGGCAGCACGAGCTCAAACGCGCCGATTCGGCTTTGAGCATGCTGGATCAGCATGTACAGACCACGCTCGCCTCTGATGATGAGCTATGCTTGTTGTTCGAAGCATCTACCGGCAAACCCATTCCTTCTATAGGGAAAGTAGACCTCGTATTGCGTCAAACTTCTGGATCTGGGGTTTCATTATCGATTGGGTCTTCATCTGGTCAGGACCTTTATACCATGACCACGTCAAAAGGCGAAAAGGGAATGCCGAAGACTCTCGCCATTCTAAAGCATCATGCGCGTGAGAAAGTCACGGCTTCTGCGGCACAACTAGAGCTGGCCGGCGATTTGCCATCGTCGGCAAACTCCTACAAGGTGCAGAGCCCGGGAGTGACCAACATCTTCCCTCACCTGGCAGCGCTCAAGGCTATTGAGGGCCTCGCAGCTTCGATCCAGGATCCAAATTCCTCTACCAGCCAATCTAAGGCTACCCTAGCTGAAACCACTAAGCTGTCTCGAAATGCGATCACCAGAGCGCGCTGCAGCCATGAAGCGACATTGATCCGCAGGTCCAGAGGATACGATAGCACCGGCGCAGCAACCGCCAGTTATACACTTCGACATCCTTCTTTGGGAGACTTCAGGGTCCAAGTCGGGCGGTCACAGCCAGTAAGGTCAACACAATCCGAGCCTCGAGCGAAAGTAAGTATACATCACCCGAACGCAACACCTGGGGACGTGAGGTCAGGACGCCTCATTCTGGCCGAGCTGGACTTTGCCATGAGCAGCTGCATGATCGACGTCTCAAGCCTACAGACACTCGATAGTCCATACATCCTCGACACTATCGCATGTACTTTGTTTGCTGTTGCCGTGGCAGAGAACAATCAGCCAAAGTCCGAGCAGGTAGCCTTCGACCCGCCACCACTATCTACGGCGTTGGCGAAGCGCCAATCGAAGAACGGTAGGATGAGCCTGAGCTGGCCATCTTCAGCGTCTTCTGTAGTGTCAGGAGGACAAACCATAAATACTAAAACCAAGAAATGGTACAGCCGGTCTGGCCACAAGGATGCACAGCAGCAGAAGCAGATAGTGAAACGTCAAGAGAAGTTCGACGATCTCCCAGCAGTGACGCAGGCGGCACTCATCATGCTGGGGCTCTCGTTCAAGACGGCCGTATTTGTGCTCGAGGCTGGAGTGAAGCTGACGGCTGGCTTGGTGATAGGAGCCAGCCACCTGGCGACCAAGGCGTAGAACGCCGTGCAAGAGTCTCGGGATTGTATATATTCCATTATTTTAGCAGGAAGCATTGGCCGAGGGACAGGTGTTGGCGCTGGTGACATTGGCAGTGTATATACCCAGATACCTAATCCTTTCTGAGAATCGTATGTTTAGCAACACATTATGTCCAAGACAATCACAAAAGCGTGGTAGAATCTCTTCCAATCACCGAATCAAGGCCCAGGAACTTCAAATCCTGTATGTTATTGTATGTTCCGGCCTGCTCTAGCCGCCGGTTGCGGGATGCGTGGTTTTCGCGGTGGGGTACCCACAAACATCCGTGGAGAATGTTAACACGAGCCTTTATCGCTGATTCTAACCGGCTACAGGCAGGTGGGCGGGTGTACACAATATGTAGGAAGCCTGTGGCGGTAGGGATAGGGCTTTTCGCTACTGACTACGCCAGGACCGTCACTTTGGCAGGCCCACTTATTATTACCATACAGTTCCTTTCTGATGGCTTGTAACCAAGTGTAATAGGCCCACCTGAGCTTTTAATGCGGGCAGTGCTTTTCTATACGCAGAAAGACCGCAGTGCAGCGTGCGATAGGCGAGGGAATTTCTCCGAATGCCATTCTTCACCACAGGTAGGACTTAGAGATGCGGAACGNAAGTCATGGGTTGCTGCTCATACCTTAAGAGCGTCTCGAAGATGCAGTCATATGAGTGACGATCATGTGGTAGCACATCCGATCGTAGATATGGAAGTGCAAATGTACCTCTGTTGCATGTAGGATCCCATGATAGCGATACGGCAATGTTTTGATAAGTAGTGGTATCGTTAGTGCTTGAAGCAATCAATGGTGGGGGCGGGGCAAGGCCAGATGTGATATGGGAAAGGTTGGATACTCCTCCCAGCAGGCACCGCAAATCTGCCTCAGCCCTTTCGCCCTAGCAGAGCTGCTCTCGGTGCCTTTGTCAAACCAAGGCCGTTTCATGTATCCATCGTGCAGATCAAAGTCTAGATGAGTAACCAGGGCGGTAGCCACCCACAGTAGGTGTGGCCGGCTGCCGAGACAGGGTCCGAGGTGGGCTTGCCCCTCGTGTATATATACAGTTCACTGCACCACTCTTCCCTTTCAACTTCCTTTCCTACAATCACATCCACAACAACAATAAACAGCACTCAAAAAGGCTCACTCCCATCACCAACAACTTAATCTCTCAACCAACCCACCAACCAAACCACCATCATCATCACAATGTCTGGCTGTGGTAAGTTCGACCTCATCGTCACACCCTCTATCATCATCCGTCCAACCTCATCGTCACCAGTACGAAGTAATTCCTTTCCACTGACTCGATTTACAGGTAGCGCCACCTGCTCTTGCGGCTCTAGCTGCCAATGTGCCGCTGGCTCTTGCACTTGCGGCGTAAGTCATCTGCCCTTCACGTTTTAACGGGCAGCGTATATGAGCGAGAGCTGACCAGACTTGCAATTTAGAAATAAGCAGGTTTAATACCTCAGAAACAAAATGAAGCCCTCTGAAAGCTGGAAAGGAGAGGAGAGTTCTGAAGTTGCGAGACATAAAGAGTTGACAAGATGATGAGACGGATGACATGATGAAGAGTATGAATTGTAGCAACAGCTCGAGGCGCTGAGATACCCAACTGGAACACCTCGCTGCGTGCGAGGTGGCTTCTTAAAACAGACCAGTATATATTTACCCCGGAAAAAGGAATACAACAAGTCTTTCCTTGCGCATTATTATCGTTTGGTGTCATTTGATTGTGTTAGGTATGGCCTTCAAAAATACTGAGGTGAATCTACCCGCATCTCGTTGGGGAATTTATTGCTATAAGCGTGATGTGGTTCAAACAAACCGCAATCTCCTGTCGTCGACGAGATTTAAGCCCTTGGAAGCAACTGTAACAAGGCAAAAATCATTGCAGTTAGTCTGTGCATCTGGAGACCACAGGCTTTCATAAAAGAGAGCAATATTACCCTACCTATCTAGCATTCACCGTGGGAGTCTTATCATCATCCACAGCTGTAACCACCAAATACTGAACTAGTATACAGCAAGCACGACATTTGCTGTCCAAAAAAGGCTTTGGTAGAATAATGGACCATATGCATATCCTTTCTACCCATGTTCCCATCTCCTATCACCCAATCACAACCCGTGTTTCCATCGCATGATCGATTGCAGCTGTGTATATCTTCGAACCGTAAACATCCGCACAACAGGTCTTGTGTACCTGAGACGGCCTCGCACTGTCACTCATGGGCGCATCTGGTTGACGTTGGAGCCTTATGCAGACAGGCGCTGGTAGCTGTCCGGTCTCCATATTTTTGCGCGTCCATATTTGCATCCATATCCATATCACAACTCTAGCCGAGCTAGGTTGTCACCGTAAGAGTCTCTTGCGAGACACTCAGCCAACAACGACGTCCAACTTGGAATTCTCATCCTGCGCGACTGTGTATCGAACGTCCACGACGGCCTCCGTTCAATCATAGTTCCTCGTCACTGTCGTGGATAGCGTTTGTGGCGTCAGGCTGTTTGACTTCTGGCGTCGACTGTGCCTTGGTCTGCTCCTCGCTGTTTGGGCCACTCTGCTCTATCGCCGGCGGTTTCGCTTCTGCATTCAATGCCCCAAAGATACTAGCCTCCACGTTGGACAAGCTTGCCCTTTGTCTCTTAAAGGGACTTGACACCCCTTCGTTCTGTATAGCAGGGATGCTCGGTGATGCTCCCTCTGGCGGCGTGCCAGCCGTTGCCGATGTCGAGTTTATCGACTGTGGTGTGCCCACATCCGAATCTGCCGTCTTCATGAATGGCGATTTCCTGGTAGCAGTCCCATCGGCCACAGGTTCGGCCGAGTGTTGCCGTTTTAACTAGAACAAAAGTCAGCAGGAATGCCCGGACAACACTCAGACACTTTCAGACTTACTTTGATTTTCTGGACGCCGTCAGCCAGCTCCTTCTGCCTAGCAGCATCTTCCGGCGCCAGAAGATTGCCATTCTGTGGCTGCTTCTCCTCGGTGTCCTCCGCCTCACGAGGTATCTTGAGCTCGTCATCCGCATCATCTGCATCACTGTCCATTGCGTCGTCATCCTTCCCTTTGGTCGTCTTGCGTTTCGCTTTTGAAGCATCGCGATATCCGGAGAACCCTTTAGTGCCGAACGTATTTGTATTCAGAGTCCCAAGTTTCGAGAAATCTGGTCCTGAAGATTTCCGTCTGGCAGATTCGGATTTCTGGTCTTGCTCTGGGTTTGAGAGGATGCCCATCTTCCGTAACTGCTTCTCGCCTCTATAAAAGAAGGTGAAGACGGCATAAGGTGACTCTGGAGGATCCAAGCCTGTGACGGTTTGCGTGCTGATACTCTTTGGATCCAGCGTTTTGGGTTGAGCAAAGCCGGTCGTATGATCAGCGCCAGGGTCGTTACCATTCCCATTCGCCTGATTCGCAGCATCGTCGTCGTCGTGTGCGTCAAACTGGGGTGAGTATTCTCCACGTTTGATCTCGCCGGACGCCAGGACCCTGAACAACGCTATCTTGATCTGCCCAGCTGCTTCAGGCTGAGGTGGTTCATCATCTGAATCCGAATCCGCCGAAAACAGATTGTCATCTGCCACCTCCTCCACCAGCGAACCATTCTGTCCGCCATAGCGCAACACACCAGGACTTTCCCGTTTGATTGTACCGTTATTGTTAAGTTCCACCCCATCGTCTGGCATGTCCTGGTCAAGCTTCTTCCGCCTCTTCTTCTCCATTCGCGCTTGCCTGCGTTCTATCACTTCCTGCTTGTTCTTGCTGCCTTCAAGGTCCAATCCGTTCAGCCACCTCTCCAATCCGACTTCTCTGAACAAGAATTCCCGCTCGGCGAGACCGCCACCCTCGGAATCCGGAACACTGACCCATCTGGAGTTGACCCATGTCTCTTCTCCTCTTCTGAGCAGTGTGGCCACCTCCTCCTTCACCCTGCCGTCGAAGTAGATGTAGGCAGCGATAGTTTCATTCGGGTTCTGACTGCGAGGGTTGTAAGGAGCAACGCTTCCAATATACTGGCCGCGTTCCCCACCAACGTCCGGCAGGCCACTGACGATCCTAGGGCGCGGAAAGGGATTTTCGGCCGTTGGTTCCGGGGCAGAATATGGGACTTTGAGTCCGGGTGTCAACAGAGTTATAGAAATAGCGAATGTCGACTGCTCAGGCTTGCCGGTGAGGGAGCCTTGCGGGACTTTGGCCGGAGGGACAGGTATGTAGGTGGAGATTCGGGACTGGCGCGACTGTTTCTGGACGGCGAACTCTGCCAGAGGGCCATCCGGCGTATGTATACTGACCGCAAGGCCTTTGAAGCAAGGCATCTTGCGGTCTGGCTGAGTCTACCGCTTCGACTTTTGANGGGGGGGGGGAGAGAGTCGTGTATGAGCGTCGGCGCTAACGGAGGGTTCCTGCGCACGTATGGCACATGGGCTGTTCCGTGCGAGCTGTGATGTGCGAGAAGGTGCACCTCATGGACAATGTGGCGATCAGTGCCTGTGGCAGGGTGGAAGGATTGTTTCTCCGTCTTTGGCCGGCCTACTTTAGACGCGGACTGCTGGCTGTGTACTGTACAGCACGAAAGGGGATTCAGACCCAGCCCAGCCGGGCGCTGTGTGAAGACCTGCGGGGTAGCGGTGAAGGAGGCGAAACGCTTATGCGACGACGGGCGAGAGGCCTTCCTGAAAGACCACCTATAGGTAATGGGCGCAAGACAAGAGGAGTTGGGCGCTATCTGACGTGGATTGAATGTAATCCCAGACACAATCTGGACGTGTCAAGGGACGAATGAGGCGAATACGCAGGGTGGTGGACGTGTTGATTGATCGGCCGAATCACGTGTGGCTGATGAAACGTCCACCGGTTGCTTTGTTCGCCTGGTGCCTAAAGTATCCATCACGTTCGGGGCGTATGCCTCAGGCATCGACCACCATCGAACGGGAGTTTCGTGTCTCGCTTCCCGATCTGGCAATTGCGCCCACTTGCCAACACCGCACGGTTGGTCTTCGCATTGTCTCTCACTTCGTGGATCTTGCAAGCGTTGTATAGTAACTGCTCGTGGTCTTGTTGCCTAATCCGACTTCTCTGATCAGTAGGCTTTGTGTAGAGATGAGCGCCACAGCAGGACTACAAGAATTACTACGGTTCTTGTCTCAGGATGCGAAGATACCTCTTGCAGCCGCGATCGGCAAGGTAAAGGACCTACAGAAGAATAATCTAGACAAGCTTGAGGCATTGGCGACTGCGAAACCAGATGAGCTGCGCTCTGTCTTTGACGATGAGAAGATAGTGAAACAGGTCCAGAATGCTGCAAAGCGAGTGTCTAAAAAGAGGGCGGCTGGCGGCGAAGTCCAACAGCGAGCTCCAAAGAAGCAGAGAAGAACCGCTGGAGACTTTTCGTCTGAGATCGAACAAACCCCAGCCGAGATTGAAAGCTCTCTGGCACTTCCGTCGAGCAATGTCAGCGAGGATGACATTCAGAAAGTCGTTTTGTTTACCAATAGAGCCCCATTGGTTCTCGCCATGGCACTCACCTTGTTGAACTACGTTATGCCGCTTCAACCTCTTTCCAGCCGTATGAGTCTGGCCCAAGCCTATGTCAGCGTCAGTAGCAGAAGCAGGGCTGTCACGCTCGGTCTTGAATCTGGCAAAAGCGCAGAGGACGAAGGTATCGGTGAGGGTCAGCCCGTCGTCAAAGTGATGGGCAAAGATCTCCGTGTGCTAAAGCGATGGGGGTATGAGTGGAGAGATGCTCCTCCCGCTACCCCAGAATCTCCCAATGAAACGACAACAAATCTCACTTCTCAAAATGAACCGGCCGTAGAGGTATTTGACGAACCAGCCGTATGGGCGCTGGACTTAGAGGCTCTCAAGAAGTCAAACCGCCACGTCCCTGCAGACGCCAGCACTTCGAAAGGTAGCGCTAGTGACTTACCAATACATACGCCTCAATCAGCTCGAGCATACCTTCTGAAGTCGTTCGCAACTTCGCCCAATTCGGCTGGAGCAGCGGTACCATCAACCAAGAAGAAGCAGTCTTCCGCTGAATTGGTAGCAGAAAAGGAACGTAACCTTGGCCTACTTCTTCAAGCGCTGGATCTACTTTTTGCATCATGGGCAGAAACCCTTGATGCCGAAGAACTAGACAAACGCGCGAAAGTATGGTATCACAAGGTACGTCCTGACGTGGACCCTGGCGTGGCCGGATGGGGTGGCAAGAACGAAGTCAGACTCGCAGACATCCTCGCTTTGAGGCGAACTACGTGAGACTGCTCATATATGACTGCAATCTGCATTGTTGATATACATCCTTTAAGTCATCGCTATAATACAAGGCCAACAAGTCGATTGCCCTGGCTCATGGTGCCCAACTGCAATACGGCACCGCTCCAACAGGCGACACCGTAGGGCCAAAATCAGGCCAAGTCATGACGCCGCTTATCTGGTGTCGTCTCTAGACTCAGAGACCTTTGCCGCCCAACATGAACTGTTGAAAGCGTGGTAAGTCCGCAAACCCAATCACCTGCTTGACCAGCTCGTGGTGGTTGGGATTTTCAGTATTACCAACCCATCTGATTCTTGAATCCTCGCCTGCCTGGTCCCTACTGATGATGACTCCCTGCCAACCTGCTGCTGCAGAGCCTTGCCCATCCTTCTCATACTCGTCACCGACATACACCTTCAGCCATTCCTGTTCCGAAGGCAAGTCACTCGCTTGGACCGTCTTTTCGAGCATGCTCTCTGCAGCTTGAAAGATTCTTTGATCTGGTTTCTCGGCGCCAACATCATATGAAATGCAATGGAAGTGCACGTCAAAATCAGAGTGGTTAAGTATGGACTGGTTGCTACCTTCATGTGGCAGTGGCGTGCCATACCGTAAAGGACTCACTCGCAGACCCAGTGAGGACAATATATCGGGCACACGATCATCAGAGTTTGTGATGACGCCCACAACGACTTTGTTGTATGGTGAGTCTTCAGTCTGTTGGAAGGCTCTCAGTGTGGGAATAAAATCTGGGAAGAGATGGTAGCCCTCAGCTGACGAGAAACGCTCAATCAGACGCGGTGCTAGTTCCACTGGCATCCGTTGGTCGTGTTGAAGCAGTGGTTGAAAAGTGTTGTGTATGATCTAGGTCCGGTTAGTGGTGCTGCTCAAATTCCTCGCGCAGGTACGGTTGCTGTGTTGCAAAAGGGTATGAGAATGCTTACATTCGTCCACCACTTCTCAGCTCCCATGCTACTCTTTTTCCCATAATTTGGGTGCTCTTTTGATTCCTGTTTGAAAGCTATTCGCAGTTAGAGATCAAGTGTAGGTAGGTTGAAAGGCAGAAACTCGGTGTGGCCGCGTCTAGAGAACCTTCTCCGGGCGACGATGGAAGACTGACCTTTCTTGAATGATTCCTTTACATCGTGATCATTGAATCCGCCCAGGCCAAGCTGCCTAGCTGCTTCAGCGTATTGCGTGAAGACGGGTCTTCTTGGTTCAAAGATAGTGCCGAAGGCATCGAAGCAGAGGAGCAGGTTCTTTTTGCTACCCATAGTCTAATCTGTGCCAATACGGACACCTAGAAAACAAAAGTGCTAGATGGATCTCCGCCTGTTCGAACGCAACTTGGGGTGGTGGAGACGGAAGTTCAAGAGCGGACTTTCTTATATATATGTACAAGTGAGATACCCAATGACCTACGCCTGGAGAGATGCACACCCTAGGCCGATCCCCGTCCATCCATTGCCCGTGGAACAATCAAATAAGTTTGGTGCAGGTGTCAAGAGTAACATTTCGTGGTTCAATGCGGGCATTCGACATGGGTTCGGTTCGTCTACAGTAGGGATTCCCTAAATGCACAGGGAACGATGGATCAGGTGTCACGTTGAGTGGGTCGCGCGCTGCCGTCGCTAGCGGCTGGTTTGGGCTGACCGACCCGTCAGGCTGTATCCGCTGGCTTGTGATGCTATGGGATTTTGGCTCTCACTTCTATTGTATCTACGGTGCAACAACGTACAGGTAAAGCTACGAGTCCTGGTTGGATGCTCGTATTACGCAATGATTTTGGGAGAGGACAAAGCCATAGGGAGTACTATTGAAGAATGCGCTCTTTTCTATCTCACATGCTTATGGTACAGCCTGTCCACATATCTTACATTTGCATACCAATAGTACAATGTTGTCCTCAGTGTCTAACTGCCCTGTTGACCGTACTGGGCGTATGGAATGAGCTCATCAACCATTGTGATGGCGCCCTCAACGTCGTCTTTGTTGTACAAGAAGAGACCTTGCAATGCCGCCGTGCTGACGTTGTCGACCAGACCAAGTCGCGCCACCTTCTCCAGAAAACGCTGCTTGCCAGCCCCATCTTGGTCGTGAAGCGAGTAGAATCTATCCCATAACTGGGCCATCTGCGTCTCTGTAGCATTTCCTAGACGTACGGTCATGTCTACGCGACCAGGTCTGATGAGGGCCGGGTCAAGCTTCTCGATGTGGTTCGTGGTCATGAATACGATCCTCTCCTCAGCGCTCGCCACGCCATCCAACGCGTTGAGTAGGCCAGAATACGTGACGTTTGCGCCGCTGTAACCTTCTTCGTCCTTCTGCCTACGGTTTGCAAAGGCGGCGTCTGCATCCTCCAATAGAACGATAGTGCGCTCTGGCACCTTCAGTAGTAAGTGCTGCAACAAATCGTCGTGCAATCCTCTCTGGCTGAGGCTTAACATGGCAATGTTGAAGTCAAGCTTTCCGGCCAATGCCTGGACGAAGGATGTCTTTCCTGTGCCGGGAGGACCATGAAGAAGGTAGCCACGGCGGTAAGGAATGCCTCGGTCCAGATACCATGTCCTGGCATCGACGAATTCCTGCACATCTTCAAGGATCCGTTGCGAGAGACCTTCCTCCAGTACGACGGACTCGAACGGGCGTTTGCGCTTGGGATCGCCAGAAGGCGACCAGCCCATGTTGTTGCTGGTGAAGATGATGGTCTTGCCTTCGGTGTTCTGCAGCGCCATCTCATGGGCTTCGCGAAACATTTCCTCGAAGATGTGGCGATGGCTGTAGAGGGTGGTGAGCTTGACTGTCTCGAACGGCTTCCCGTTCGAATCAAAGCTCTTGCCCTCCCTCTCACGACTAACTGTCAGGAAGGCGTTACGGAAACGAAGGATATGCCTGCCTTGGCCAGGCATGAGCGAGAACAATGTCTGTCGAGACCCGCTCGGCAAACTCAAAGTCTCGGTCTTGATTTGCAGATGGTGCAATCGCGGAGTCAGCCTTCTGATGAGGTATTCCAGTGTGCCGACATCCTTTATGGGTGCAGTGGGACCGGCTTGTTGTTGATATTGTCTTGTCATCCAATTGAGGATCCAGTCGTAGGACTCATCGTGTTTCGTGATTTCGAGATCGACGAGCATGCGGCGACGCAGCAGCTCAGTGCCCCTTCGCAGGCCCTGCGTTCCAAATCGGAACGCGGCTCCAAGACCGGCCAGGCCAAAGCCTGCGGTGAAGAGCGGATTACTGAAGAGGGTGTCCCATATTGAAGTCGATGGGTCGCCGCTGGCAAGCTGCTTAAACAGTTGTTGCTTCGCGTCTTGTGGAGACGCCGCGGCGGTCGCATCCATGCCGGGAACAAGCGACAATGCGGAATTTACTCTACCATCAAGTGCGAGCTCGTCCCATCAATATTAACGCCGTAGTATAGGAACTGAAGTACGGTCGGATTGGGTGTCGTAAGATAGATTGGGTTTGGTCTGGGGTGAGAAGGTTGATGCAGGGCTTTGTGTTATCCCTAATCCAATACTTCGCTCTAGACATTTTTTTAATGAAATGTCAACCTCCGCTTAGATCCAATGCTGCCGCCAACACCGCTGTCCCGGGCTGCCTTGCTCTACTCCAACCAGAAGATGTTTTACCACCTACATACAGTACACATATCATGATGTAGTACTTCGGCCAAGGCTAAGGCTGTGTGCTACCCATGGCTGCCTTCTTCCTCTGTACTGTACGATGCCGCGTGAATAATGTACAGTATTTATACGGTACAAGCAGCACGACCAGCCCAACCAACAACGTAGTGGCTGCCGCACACTGCGCCAATCCTGCATCCAACCCTGAACCCATGCACTTCTCGGCGTCTCGCGGGCACAAGCTGTATGTACGAGGCTGTAGGATGCTGTAGGAGGCGGAACCTGATCAGCGTGAGTGGATGGTTCAGCTACCGCCCATGAGCGCATAGCGCTGTGATGGAGTGCCGATCCGGAACGAGTATCTCCCATTGCTGGTACTCATCATATGATGGAGACGAAGATGGCGATGGTGATGGCGAGGATCCAGATGCCGATAGAGCTTTCTAAGAAGGCGCAAGCAACTTCTGACTGCTGCTGTCTCAGCTTCAATCTCAGCTCCACCCACAATGCCAGTACGCTCGAACTTTCTGGCGCCGGCATTGTGGATAGAGGAAAGTCTCAGATGAATCAAATGGCAGACAGCATCACCTCACTGTGCGCGGGCGTTTCCTGCAAACACCCTGGTTGCTTCCCGTTCTTCGCCCTATTTCCCTGTATTCCGGATTCTGGATTCTGGATGCTGAATTCAGGACTGTGAACTCTGAATCCCGACTTCCCATATCCTCACTCCTGAATTCCGGATCCTGAATCTGAGGCAGTTGAGACAGTCTAAAATAAGCAGGTAGGAAAGAAAGTGAAAAAGCATGAGGATGTCACTTCCAGCTTCCCAGAAGTAGGACGCTGGAGGTTAGCACTCTTGCTCTACTACTTATACTACTTACCACAGATGGCCTGTTCGTTCCTTACGCCTTTTACTTCCACATTCACTTCTTTTCTTTGTCTCAGTCTCCAACTTCAGTCCCGCCACATCTTCCACCTCTGTCTCGGCTAGTTCCCTCCATTTGATTTATCGTCTAGCCTGAGCCTTACTTCATCATGGCTGCGCTGTACGAGAATGGCCCCAGTCTCTCTCTACCTTTCCGTCCGCTCAAGCCGTAAGTAAATCCAAGTGTCGATATCTCCACACACACAACCCGCCGATCCTCTTTTATCATAGGTTCTTGCTAACCTTGGAGATAGGGATGCCACTGTATGTCATTGACATTTGCTAGATCTATTTAGTTCTGCGATATCTTTCTCGTGTTTCCAGCTTACTCACCACTTCATGTAGGGCCACAGCACCAATGACTCAAGCTGTTACGATATCCCAAGCACCGTTGTCATAACGCAGGCGCAGTATCATTTCCTGGTATGTCCCGCCTGTTACAATGAGGGTGCGCTACGGCGATGTTGATAAGCCTCTAAGCTACGAGCCGCTCAAGAGTATGAAGCTCTCAAGTTGGCCTTGTACCAAGGTGGTGTCGCTCCAGAGACAATCAATATCTTGGTCTCGTCCGCCAATTCATGGGAGGCCCTCAATCGCTTTGCTACGACTTCACAGCAAGAGGCAAAAGAAGAAGAACAACCCCGTCGACAGCCACACCGACACGACCGTAATCATCTATTCCACTGCAGAGTTCCTCTTTATTGAGAAAGCTAACTGGGCTTATAGGAAGCTTCCAAAACGGTGAGCGCGACATGACAACTGGAAGGTCCACAAGCTCGAGCTGTCAACACAATCACGAACAATCCTCTTTCGACGGATCCACCTCATTTGACAATAGCTCTGACGTCGATGACGACTACATCCAACTGCGTGGCCAGGATGTGCCAGAAACACTGGCAGAGCAAGGTTCTCGCACTATATATTTCTGTGGTCTACCAGAATCTACGTCCTATCGTGAACTCATCACGTGCATCAAGGGTGGAAAGCTGGTCAGCGTGTACATGCCGAACGATCGATCGGCAGTGGTGAGCTTCCTCGAACCTGAAGATGCGGCAAGGTATCTTATCTGGGCGAAGAGGAACGATGTGTACGTTCGCAACAAGAGGGTAAAGTCCATCTTGCATTCATTACAACTACCCTCATCACTGACGCTTCCTAGGTCGAAGTCCGCTGGGCTGATCGCCAGTTCAAGGTAAAGGCTCACATCATCAGCAACATCCGACACGGCGCGACCCGCAACATCCTTGTGCCTGGTGTGGCAGCCAAAGGGCTCGATGCGGCTCAAATACGCGAGGACATGGAGCACATCCACGGACTTGTGATCGTCGACATCACCATCCGACGCGGCGATGCTCTCATCTCGACCAACGCCGTCCATCATGCCATGTCCGCCCGCACATGCATGTTCAGCCGAAAAGCCTACCGAGGAGGCAAGATCTGTTTTGTTGACGACGAGTGCAACGTCCCTTTGCCGGAGCGTGAGAGATCCAACCCTGCGCCGAAACCAGGCCGCTTCAAACGACAACAAGGCAGGCAGAGACCAGTAGCTATTACAAATCTGTTCGACCTACTTAGCGTTGACGATGAGACCACAGAAATTGATGACAGTGGTGACATCTCTTCAGAAGGCAGTGAATAGCAGTGGGAATCCTGTAGCCGAAGCTGGTTTCTCTCAGCAGACTGGGAGACAGTCCCGCCATTGAGCCAGGGTGACCATTCGTGATGCCGAAAAAGGCAAGACCTTCATATGACTGATGCGTTACTGGATTTCTTTTGTAGTAGAGATTGATATAAGTGCGCTGACTTTGCTGTGGATGCCCTATATAGCGATTTAAGATACCCCGTACAAAGAGGTTTGGTATATATAGAAGATTACTCATATTTTGAGGATTCACGTTTTAAAGATAGCCTAGCCGACCGTGACAGTAGTGTCTGATTCACTTTTGCCCTTACATTTCCCGACTTTTTCCTCACTAGCACTCCAGATATCATCGTACCACTTACCAGAAGCTCTGCTCACGACAGCTGCAACATTATCTGCGAAAGCTTCCCTGGCACGGTCGATGGCTGGGTCGGTCGGTTCCTGGAAGCTACGGCTGCGCGACATGGACTTGAAGGCGCTGAGGAAGAGCTTGTCGAGCATCTTACGGTACTCTAATGTGAGTTTGGCAGCGAATTCTGGCCTATGGCCCTCCATCTGGAAGGGGATCCACCTATCCTTGAGCAGGCGGTTCTTCTCCTGCAGGTCGAGCCTCCCACCAAAAAGCACCGTCAAGAACGGCGTCACACTGGTCGAGTTGATTCCCCACAGGGAATTACCATCTGCACCCTTCTTCATGGTTTGGTACGTCACGAGCTTGGCATTCTCGTCGGCTTGCGCTTCACCGCGTTTGAAGGCGTTGGCCGAAGTCGTGTGCATCATCACCGGCTCATCATCGAATGTTCGGTACACGGGACCCTTAGAGGTCGTTTTGACTGCGAAGTTTGGCCATGCACACGCCATGATCACTCCCCGAATTAGATCCTTGTTGTTGGAGTTGCGATTCAGTTGTTCTAAGCCATGCTGAACTTCCGAGTGATTAGATCGGCTTCTCCGCGGTATGATACCGATGTCGGTAAGTATTTTTTCAATCTGCGTTATCGACTTCGCCACAGTCAAGAACTGATCGTAATTGAAAAAGTCTTCCTGCCGAGGACGGAAGGATGTCGACATTCCGCTCTCAACAAAACTCTTCATAGTGCTCTCGAACGCCGCCAAGATTGCTAATTGGTCGCTGTTGTCCATCTGCAATTCTTTGAGCCTGCTCTTTGCACTTTCGTCATCCCGTTTAAAACGCAACGAAATCGGATCGAGGTGACCGGTTGCACCTGTGACTATCATAGGATGAAGGCACTTCAGCACCACCCCCACAACAATCATCTTGCCAAGAGTTGGATGGAAAGGCAGTCGAGATAGGACCGCTCCGAGATCTGTTAAATGCTCGTCGGGCGTCAATGCACCCAACGCTTTGAGAGATGCAGTTGCCGAGAAGACGGCCGTTGCAGATGGGGGCTCAATGGCGTCAGCCAAAAAGTCAGCTACACCACCCACGCTGTTACCCTTTTGGCTGCTTTCTATAGATTGGTGAACCTTAATCGAGAGACACGCTGTTTGCAGATCAGTTCGCAATATTTCGGGCTTTGGTTGCGCATCTAGGGAATGGAATCGTTCTTTCGAGAATAGACCATAGTATACCCCAGCTTGCACACGCCCTGCCCTACCTGCTCGCTGAGTAGCGTTGGCCTTGCTCTCCCAGACAGTGGTCATTGATTTTATTCGATTCCCCTGATCGTATGAGGCTTGACGTACTTTCCCTGTATCGACGACATACTTCACGTCTGGTATCGTGAGAGAGGTTTCGGCTATATTTGTGGCAAGTATTATACGCCGGCAGCCTTTAGGGATAGGTTTGAACACAGTCTGTTGTTCCTCTCTCGCCATGGAAGAGTGCAGAAGGTGGATAGAGAACGCCGATTTCTCATGGAAGTTCAAGCCAAAGAAAGTTGGTGATCGAGTCAAGATATCTTGCACTGAATCGATCTCGGGAAGTCCTGGTAAGAACACAAGTATTGCTCCCTCAGAGGCAGTGCTGCAAATGTGGGCTATTGTCGCTGCAGCCAGCTCTACTGGGACCATACCATTCTCATGTGTAGTCTTTGTTTCTATTGTTGTTGGATTTTCCGGGTCCTCAGTTGCATTCAAAGTCAGGTGTCTAGCACTACTAAATTCAGTCTCCATTTCCAAGTAAGTTATCATGGTTTCTGCATTCCTTGACAATCTCAGGATGTGATCAGGCGATGATTCTTTCAAAGTTGAAAACAGTTCTCCTAGGAAGATCCTTCGCACCTCGAATGCACGTCCAGGTATGGTAAGGACTGGGCAATCCACGGTATGGTCCAATGATTCAGCTTGGAAGTAGCGCGCAAGTCGCTCTGTGTCCGCTGTTGCACTCATTAAGCAAATTTTTGGCATGCGCCTGCCTGATATTTGACTTGCCTTCAGACATCTTTTTAAAGCCGTCAGCATGATGTCAGTGTCTAGACTTCGTTCATGAACTTCATCTACGATGATGTGGGAGATCCTTTCAAGCCAATCATCACCTTGACTCATGATTCGAGACAAGGCCACACCAGTGGTGTAGAAGTTGATGCTTCCTGGCCGCTTCACCTCTTTTTCGTCATATCTCACTCTATATCCGACACGCTCCCCTAGTTCTTCGCCACGCTCAGTTGCAATTCTGTGAGCCGCTGAAGTTGCAGCAAGTCTCCTTGGTTGTGTACATATTATATTGCAGGTTGCGCCCGTTCCGTCCTTAATTGCGTCTTCAAAGAGAAGTTGGCAAACTTGTGTGGTCTTGCCCGATCCTGTGGCCCCCACGATTATTGAAACAAAGTTGTCATTGACAACTCTGACCACTTCTTCGGCGCGCTGCCTGACCGGAAGAGAGTTCACTTTAGTATTGCTTTTACTCGTTGTAGTGGCAAGCTCAGCTGCAAGCTGTGCATTGGCCATTACTAGATCATATGTTGACGATTGCCATGATCGATTTGTGCGACGAGTGGAAGCCTGAATTCCGGTCGCGCTAGAGTCTTGCAACAATGCTTGTCCCTCAATGAGACCAGTGCGCATCATAGCCAAAGTACCATGATCTAGGTGTAATGGTAGGTCAGGGACTGGTCGGCAGCTTGGTAGATCGACCCCAAGTGTCTTGAGTTGCATGAACTCCGCCATAATGAATTCATTAGCTGTGGCTAGTTTTATGGCTGCCACCAAGTTGGCAAGGGTTTCTGCTTCTTTTTTAGAAGGCATGGTCACAGGACTACCAGTGGGCTTGCCATTGATGCTCAACAGTGCTGAATTCTCATGACCGATCTGATCATGGGTTTTTTCGCTCTCCATTTCCAGATTTACCCTTCCGTTATTACTGATATAAAAGTTGAGAAATTGCCGCACATTGTAGGTGCTGAGCGGCCAACGTGTTGACGGGTCTCGTCTCGCTTGAACGGCAGGCACAATTTCCGCATCATGTTCCAATAGGTGCTCCAAACGCTCCTTGAAACACAAGCCGACTGCGGCATCTGCACTTTTAACAGACCTCTCGAAAGCGGAAACCTCTATACCTAGTTCAGGACACTTAATAGTCGCCTTTATGTATGATTTGCTTGAAGTTTTCCAGAGTATTTGGTGGGAGCGCGCTGGAGGTGGAGCGACCGAATCATAGATGAACAGCGGTATAGCAGCAAAGCCAGCAGCAATGTTATAAACTTCAGTCTTAGCATCTACCTCTCTGGTCAAGGACTCGTCACTCAAATTTGCCAGAGCTACGACTGGCTCGTTTCGTTCCAATTCCGCCTGTAGAACGGTATCAACCGAGTCCTTAGCAGCTTCCTGATGGTCGGGCGATTCGTTTTGATCGCAGGCAAAGATCGTTTTCAAGGATCCGTTAGAATGCATGTTGGATATAGCGTGCAGCCAGGCTGCTTTCTTGGAGGCAGGTTTCGATGTTCCGTGGCCAATGACGACTTCCTTGCATATGCCAGGCACCTCAATGTTGAATGTGCAGGTGAAAAGTTTGGTTGCATCGGCGTAGACAGGATGAGCCTTGAAACATTTTAGAGGCGTCGTCTCAAAATGTAAGTCAGTCTTCAAAAACATATCGGGAACTCTGGTGATGCGCTCAGTCACGGCTCTGGACGGTTCCAGTTTGAAATCATACTGGGAAAATTCATGAGGATACTCGTTCGGCCCTGGAAGAGGAAGATTGTTGGAAATGTATTCCAGATCCAGTATCTTGAAAGAAGAATCCAAAAGTGTTGTATCGCTTCCTAGAAAGTTGTTCCAGGCTACTTCAAAGGGATCAGGCAATGGTGCTGGATCTTGCAACTTCGCGGTCACTGCTTGGCGCACGTTGCTGGCTTCGACAACACTGAGAGACTCGTCCGCAGCAGACAGCCATATCTTCAGCTTCCGCTTCCACTCGTTTCGCTCAGCTTTCGGAACTGATTGTAGGCGCATACCAAAGGTTTCATACAAGACTTTGAGCTCACGATCTGTCTCTGTCTGGCGAGCATCCCTCTCGTCCTTGGGGATAGAAACATTGGATTCAGTGGGTTGCCCTTGCTGTGACAAGGAAGCACTGGCTGACCCTGGTATACAGCCATTAGATGAACTATCGTTAAGTTCTGAACCTTCATCTACACGTGATTCTTCTTTACTCAGAGCGACGGTCGAGGCGCATCTTGACTTTATACAGAAAGCACGAATCGATGGGGTACGATGAGGATATGCCTGATACACCGCAACTCTAAGCTTGCAGGCAAATCGAACCATCGTCTGCCTTCAAGAGTGCATCTCGAAAGTTGAAAGAGTAAACCTCTCAAGGAATATCCTCAATGTATGGTAGCTTGGGTCTTTATAGTGTCCATCGGACATACCTAGGTACATCCTTGGTTAGCGCTTGATAGCGCGCCTCTCTCGTGTATTAGGGGGTATTTATTATACAAAGTAGAAGTTGGCCAAATTAGTAAGACTCCTCAGCTAATCGAGAAACGCTAGTCCAAATGTAGAAGGGTATCTCGTATAGACGGCATCTTATAGCACAGTAGGACATTTAGGCGTTGCCTACATTGGAGGCTGGAAAGAATTGATCGCAGACGCCACAAAGAAAGTGTCGTTGCAGTAAAAGCATACTTCCAACATTGGAGACTATCTAAGCCAGAACTCCCTCAGACATGGCTCCCCTTGTCTTCACGGAAGTGTCACATATTGCAAATCCGTTATCCTCGCCCAGCGAATTGGATACTTCGGCTTCTCGCGAAGAGGGACTCTTGCAAGAGCTTGAGGATGCGGTCCGCTATCAGACCTTCAGACTCACTCAAGCGGCTGGCGTGCTGTTGAGACTTCCACAAGAGGTCATTGCTCAATCAATTATCGTTCTGCAACGATTTCTGGTCGGCGGCTCTAGCGAAGGCAGTTTACTCAGACACGATGCAGCTGTAAGACATGGATGAACCCGGTGCAGCTGAGATCGAGACTTGCTGACTACGGCAGGACATCGCTGCGGCAGCACTCTTTCTAGCAGCGAAACCATCCGCGACGCCAGTTTCTCCTCGATCAGTGCTGACTCTATTCGAGTGTCTATGCTCGACCGGCGCGAGTTTCGAGGATGCCATTCGCGAGACTGGCCCCCTTGATTTGAAATGGCAGCTCTCGGACGGCACGTACGAAATCAAGCGAAGCCAGTTATACGCGCTCGAAGCAGCAATTCTTCGCAAGACAGGATTTACTATTCACTGCGCACTCCCCTACTCACTATGCATCAACTACTTGCAAGCGTTAGATGCATTCCAGACTCCACAAGGGCCGCTACTCGCAAAGAAGGCGCTGGCTTACCTCAACACTGCCCTGCTTAGCCCACAGCTCCTCTATCTGACCCATCAACCTCCTGCCTTGGCCGTGGCTGCGATATACCTTGCTGCTAAAGAAGTCAGTGCCAAGCTAGCTGAGGTCGAATGGTGGGAGGTGTTCGACGTTGGTAGGGAGGAGCTGGGCTTCTTAGTCGTCGCATTACAGAGCGTTGAGACGTTCGCTGCGGCGGAAAAGCAGGTCTGGGCTAATGATAGGGTCCCCCTAACTGCTGACGGCATCCGCTCCATGTCGTAGATAAAATCACAGTGATCTTGTGAAAGGAGGGCTTATTGTAATACTACAGCTATGTCTGATGCCATTCAGACAAGCGATGGCTTATTGTTAATGTACATCCCAAAACACCCCTTCAAAGAATTTTGATCATCAAATCTTGATGTCGCCACCAAACCCAACGGGTCGAATCCTGGCCTCACCCTGCTTCACGGGTCGGAAAGGTACTATGGCCATTGCATGGTACAAGCGGCCCATCCCCTGAGGTCCCATATCGACCAGTCGTTTCCACCCGCTTTCAACCCTGCTCACTATTTCAGAGAGCTCTTTCTTGTCCTGGCCAGTCGACCCGGATCGTTCCTTGTCAACGGCCCTCTTGACAAGTTGCGAAGCACGTTCCTGAATGCCCATGGCTGTGAGGAAGCGACCCTGATCTACAGGACCATGGACCTCGACACCAGGCGAGGCGTTAATTGCAGCCTCAGCCAAGGCAAGAAAGTCGACATCGACGCTAATGTCAGTGACCCCTGGCGTGTGGAAGGGGGAGACCAGCTTGTGGTGACGAATCCCACGGAGAGAATTGGCCGGGATGCTGTTTGGCAAGCCATAGTCGATGATCAATGCTGCTCCTGACGGCACCGGTTTCTCAACATGTTCCTCTGCGTCTGGCTTTGAGACAGGGCGTTGATTTCCATCCAGCGCTCCAGGTACCGCAGTATCCACTTTTGGAGGATTTGAGCCACCTAGCCTCACGGCGAAGTCTGCTGCGTATGCTTGACTCTCCGGCGAGATCTCGACAATGGCATCTGTCGTTGATTTCAGGGCCCTGTATCTTGGAGACAGCTCTGGCAGATACATGCTGTGAGGCGTGGCAGCGCGTGACATCGTGAGCTCGAACTCCGGCTCGTCCTCTTTCAATCGGTGGGGAGGTTTGGGCGACACGACAAGCTCACGCCATTGATGCTCTTTGGATGATTGGCGCATCCTCTCAGGCGCTGCAATGGGGCCCGTCGGCGTTTGTATGACAGTCTCTCCAGATTCGTTTTGTTCTGGTGAGGCTGGAGGTACACTGCGGAAGACGTGAATCGGCAATGCGTCGAAAAACTCATGTGCGACGATGAAAGGCGTTTTGTTACCATCCTTGGGGATCAATCTCACATCTTCCACCCAGACTACTTTCAATTTCTCGGCATGTTTTGACCATCCCTCCCAGCCCAATTCGTTCTTGGCTGGCTCTTTTCCCTCGCCGCAAAGCAGCTCACATTGCTTCAGACNGCAATCTGGGATCACTTTCCACCAGATATACGGCTTCTAGGCTATCTAGCATAGGTTTGAAATTGCGCATCGTCCTCAGGATGTCATCCATGAGCGTACCTCGGCCAGGCCCAACTTCCATGAGGTAGACATTGTCGGTCTTGCGGCCTTGTGATATCCATTCTGCAACGAACCAAACACCGACCAGCTCTCCAAATATTTGTGATATCTCCGGGGAAGTGACAAAGTCGCCCTTGACGCCGAATTGATCCGCTTTCAATTCCGAGTCTGTGGAGGTCGAGGAGTAGTATCCGCCGAGGTCAGAGGTGAGACATTGGCGCATGAATGACGAGACTGGAATCGGGCCCGTTGTCTGTCAGCATCAGTATGTAAGCATTGATCACCAGACTGGAAGACAATCACCGTACGGTTATGAATTCAGCCAATGTCTTCGCTAGGGGTGTTGACCACTTGTGCCCGTCCTCGGTAGAGCTCCATCTTGCGCCGGACACCGGAAATCGTCGAACACAAGAGGGAAGGGCACGCCGAGTCGCCTGATTTGTGATTCGGCACAAACTTGATCGCATCGTCACTATCCGACGGTAATTGAGAGGAAAAGTCGCTATACGTGTCCGCCTTTCTCAAGTGCTGTCGACATATAGGAACAAAATATAGAGGTGGCTCGAGCGCCCCGCGTCATGAGCTGCAATCGCGACCGACGATGTTCCAAAAACGGCAATTCTCCGCAATCGCGAGGTTCGTCACCACGATCATATTACATGATGACTTCAAGGTGGGCAGATACGGCGGAGGATGCTGCGGAAGAGGCCCGGAAGAAGCAGGAGAAAGCAGAGAAGAAGCGTGCCAAAGCGGAAAAGGCCCAGCGCGCGGCAGATGAGCTGAACAGAGCTGAAGCCGCAGCTGCAGCTGGCTCAAAGCAACCAGACGATGAGAGCGAAAGACCATCCAAACGACGACGAACCTCGCACCACCATGATGACGCGATATCTGACGGTACTGAGAGCTCTCTTCTTCGTTTCGATCCACCCGGATGGCAGCATAGCGGCACGTCATCCAGATACGAGATATTGAATGCAATCGAAGAGGGCAGCTACGGGTTCGTTTCACGGGCGCGGGACAAGGAGGACAACAGCATTGTGGCATTGAAGAAGCTCAAGTTGGATCCACTGCGCGATGGCGGGTTTCCTGTGACGGCGCTGCGGGAGATCCAGACCCTGACGGCGGCGCGGAGCCATCGACACATCGTGCACCTCCTGGACGTCGTGACAGACGCGCCGACATTTCCCTCGGCGGTGATGACTGCAAACCCGTACGGCGACGTGCAACTCGTGATGGAGTTTCTCGAGCATGACCTTAAGACGCTGCAGGAAGATATGCAAGACCCGTTCCGGCCTTCGGAGGTCAAGACGCTGATGTTGCAGCTTGCCAGCGGCGTGGGCTTCCTCCACGACCACAGCATCCTGCATCGCGACCTCAAGACCAGTAACATCCTGCTGAACCACCGTGGCGAAGTGAAGCTGGCGGATTTCGGAATGGCGCGATTCTGCGGCGACCCGCCTCCTCCAAACCTCACCCAACTAGTAGTCACTCTGTGGTACAGGGCGCCAGAACTGCTCCTCGGCGCTACTACCTACGGCTCAGCGATAGATATGTGGAGTCTGGGCTGCATTTTCGGCGAGTTGCTGGCGAAAGATCCTCTCCTCCAAGGAAAGAACGAGGTGGAGCAGCTAGGCAAGGTGGGTGAAAATACTCCAGACCCGAATGCAATATCACTGGGGACTAGAAAGGAACCGTGATATACATCTGGATTGTTTCAAAAGAAAAATTCCTAATAAATAATGATGATAGATCTTCGACCTTTGTGGCGTACCCAACGAGGAGTCCTGGCCGGGAGTCACCCGACTACCCAACGCAAAGAGCCTGCGACTGTCGCCAACGAGCCGCCCGCCCACCTCAAATCTCAAACCGAACCTCCGCTCCAGGTTGCCTGTATTGTCAGAGACAGGTTGCGCCGCTTTGGCGTCACTGCTTACCCTCGACCCTAGCAAGCGATTTACAGCGGCAGAGCTAATTTCGCACCCTTATTTCTCTGAAGACCCACGACCTAAGCCGACGAGCATGTTCCCCACGTTTCCCAGCAAGGCAGGGCGGGAAAAGAAGAGCAAATGGACCAGTCCACATGCACCAGTTCGTGGCGACGCTGCGCCACAGATAGACAGCCAGGCCCTTAGCAAGATACTCAACAAACAATGAATGAAAGACACGATCACAGAGAAGAGACAGAAGGAACACTTTCGTCCAACGCGCCGTTGATGGCTTTTCAAAAAATGTGGTGGTTGAATTGAAATTGACGTATACGCTCGTCGGATACTAATCGTACATTTGAATGATCATGATCTCGTCGATTGAAGCGTTCCTGTTGTTTGCGTTCCTCTTTGTTGCGACGCAACAGGATCTAGTATGAGTGACCCTTGCCACTGTCCTTGTTGGTGTTGCCACCGCCCGACGCAGGCAAGCCCTCGAGCGCCTCGCCCTTCTCGGCGGTTGGGGGAGCGGCGGCCTTGCCGGACCTGTCGACGCCCTGCGATGTGGTGTTCTCGTCACCGTGGGTGATGTGGTGCTCGGGCACGTCCGAGACCTTGTTGTCAGCGGCGCCGGATCCTGCAAACGAAGNAAGTCTCAGTCAATCACGTCCAATCCAATTCGTCTATCTCCCTAGTGTAGGAGCCAGAGCTTGACGTACCGTCACGAGGCATGATTGCGATTGGTGATTGTTGGGGTGGGATTGGTCTTGGTATTGGATTATGCGGAAAACTTGGAGTTGTTGATGTCTGGAGAAGAATTGAAAACCAATGCTGATAAAAGAGCAGCAACTTTTACACACAATATACTAGAGAACTTTCATCGCCGTCTGCACACATTACCCATGTACGTATTCAATGCGTAGCCAGCCCCACCCTATGAGGTAGGTATGAGGTCGCTCGACTCCAGCTTTACCTAAGCATTCCGTCTACGGACAGCGATCGATCGGCTCGACGTCATTACGATCTAGTGACTGAGATCCCCGTCCTTTTGCAGTGTGGGTACACCTATGCTCACGTGTGCACGCGTGACAGCGCGATGGGCAGTACACAGCTTGAACGAAACGCCCTTTTTGTTGAGCATGATGCACGCGGGTTTCATCTACAAATGCCCTTTAAATCGAGTGAAACGTGACCGAACTGTTGGGTTCTGATCGTAAATTACGCTATCTGAGTTTGGAGGCTCATCTCCATAAATGACCCACAGTGGGCGCATGCACCTCATGGGCACATGCATTGCCGCTGCGATGGCGCCAGAAGAGTCATGAAATCGCTCAAGATTCGTTGAGCTTCTCGGCGCCTCGATAGAAGGGCTCCAATGGCTCCTGGTGACGCTGGAAGAAGACGTACTTCTTGACGTGCCAGGTGGCGTTTTTGAGCTGGTAGGAAGTGTGCTTCCACGTTGGGACGGAGAAGACTTGGTCCAGTTCCTCCAAGGTCAGCTCTTTAGTTTCTGGCATGAAGAGCAGGACCAGGATCCAGAGGATGACACACCACGCTGCGTACCAGCCGAAGGCTCCCTGTGGCGTGAAGGCGGTCACCAGTGCGGGCCAAGTGAACGCGAGGATGAAGTTGAAACACCACGTCGTCGCCGTGGCGAATGACATACCCACATCTCTCACTTGGATGGGGAACACCTCTGCGCTATAGGAGAAAGGGACGGGTCCCATTCCGGGTGACTGTAAGTCGGAGATATGTCAGCGCTTCTGATTCGATGCGATACAGGATGTGGTAATACGCACGTAGAAGACCTCAAAGAGATACATGCCCGTGGTGATCATTGCAGTCCTTGCCTTGCTGGGATTGGTACCGGTAGCTGGATCGGTCTGGTCGGAGTCAATGAAAAAGGAGAATCCTGTCCATAACAGGGTGATGCACAGGAAGGGGTATGTTATCAACAATAGTGGGCGACGACCGTAAGTCTGCAAAACATGTCAGTGCACAGTCACTTTTGGGATAGGGAGAGATCTTTTGCAAGCAGCTTACATCGATGGTGAAGAACGCCGGAAGCGCGAAGACCCAGTTGAGGATTCCAGTTCCCATGGATACGAGGAGGGCGTTGGACATGCTGTAGCCACCATCGAGGAAGATGTTTGTGGAATAGTAGGCGATCACATTGACACCGCAGAACTGTTGACCAAACATGACGATCCAAGCTGCCCAGGAAGCGCGCCTGTTTCTGGGAACAGAGAAGAGTTCCCAGCATTGGGTGAAGAAGTTCTTGCCAGCATGGACTGTTGGATCGTTAGCTTGTGACATGGCAATATAAGGATCTGCTCCACACACCTTTTCGCTCAAGCTCGACACCAACATAGGTGTAGTAGAGATCTCGAGCGGCCTGGATCTCTGTGTTACGTAGTCGCTTGAAGGATCTGAAGGCTTTGGGGACTTGGTTGTTCTGAATAAGCCAACGAGGACTCTGTCGAAATAGCAAAGTTAGAAGAAGCACCAAATAATCGCCTCAGCACCAAACGAACATACCTCAGGACAGAAATACACCTGACAACAGACAAAGATTGGGAAGACGACCGTGGATCCGAGCATCAGACGCCAGCCTAGATTCTCAGCGAGGCCTCCAAAAGCAACACCCATGATGTTGCCGATCATGATACCGCTAGGAACACATTAGCCAAAGGGACTACTCTATACTTGGACAGTTGAGCTTCAACTTACAAGGCAGTCCATACTTGCCACTGCATCACCAGAGCACCACGGATAGGAGCAGGCGCAGTCTCGGCAGCGTACACTGGCACAGTACTAGATTTCGCGCCAATACCCAAACCCAGGACAAACCTCGCAATAAAGAGATTTACCCAAGATTGGGCTACACCTTCCCAGATGGAAGCAATGGCTGCGACTACACAAGATATGAAGATGGTGCCTCGTCGAGCAAACAGCTTGTTCAAAGGTTCAGTGAGCCAGCAACCGAGGATCGCGCAGGCCAGATAGGGTGCGCCGACAATCAAACCCTGAATATAGTCGGCACGAAGACCATCGTTGCCCGGAAACCTCTCTTTGATGCGGAACACCTTGGTCCAGAGTGGCACTGCACCGTTGTTTGCCGTCTCATCCATACCCTGAGTGGCGGCGGCGAGCGAACACATGACGGTGAGATAGTAAAGCATCCACGGCTGTCGCCACTTGTGCCTCTTCTCGTTGATGAGGGCTTCCTGTTCCTGAGGCGTCAAGCCAGCCACTTCAGCAGAACGCGATGGGTTTTGTGCGATAAGAGCGCCCCTCTTGATAACATCAACACTCTCGGTAAGATCAAACTTCTGACAAAACTCCTCGACGTCCTTCATGAGCTGGTCGTGAGGAATGCCCCGGAGAGGATTCTCAAAGACAGCATTGAGAGCCTTACTGTCAGGCTCGACATCGTGGATATTCTTGACATGCTCGTCATGACCGGCTATCGCCTCCCTCTTCTCGTTATGAGAGCTGTCGGGTTGGTCGATCTTCTCGTTTATGGAAGCCATGGCGACCGAATGGGCCGTGCGTGTCACTCGGCAGAACGAGAGCAAGAGTGAGTGAGGTAACGGGAGGAAACGCAAGGTGAGAGTGAGTCAGTCCAAGAGGCGTTGCGGCGAAGATAAGCACTTTAGCCACAAGCACGAGGCAACATTGAGTGAAAGCCAAAACAAGGGGGGCGTGCGACAGGAGGGGAGGGGCGGTCGTATATACCGTACGCGCAGGGCTGAGTCGTTCAGGCATTGAATACCTCCGAATGCCGTCGGTTCGACTTGACAGGGTGGACCAGGGCCTGTGATCAGAACCAGCTCCAAGTCCGAGGGAAGGGTAGAAACAACATGGGTCTGATGGGGTAGCGAATCCTTTGGACCGGTGCATGGCCGACGATCATTTGCGTAAACGAGATGTTCGGCCGGAAAGGTGGTGGTGGTGGTGGTGGTGAGGACCTTGACGAATACTCATCCATCTACCTTGGCGACCCATTTGACAGGCACAATCTGACGGGCAGCGTTGATTTGTAATCTTTCAACGTGCATCATCCTGTGATCCATGGGGCACTGTTGATAGTTCAATCACGGCGCCGACTACAGTTACAGTAATTTTGATCGGTAGTCCTCCTAGGGGCCTTACTCCCCAAAAGCATTACAGTGCCCAGGGCAATCCAAACCTCCCCCAGACAGGAAAGGGCGGGTCGGTGTGGGGGAAAGACGGGGGGAAGCTGGGGTAGGGGTTCGACTACCGCAGTGACCGATACACACGATTGCCATATGGCTGCCCACTCTGTACATACAGTATGCCATCCCTGCTTGCGTGTGACAATCACCAACACGCTGTACTGGATGCGTGGGTCTCTGCCTGCGTGAAGGCGAAGTCGTGTTGGGAGGTAGTAGCTGACTTGACTCGCTGCGCATGAGTTGTACGTTGCAAAGTATTTCGCGCTTCAATCACGTGCTGCTCGTCTCGCATTGCTCTCTGCCAAACCGCCTGGTAGGCACAGGCCACGTCCGTAACATAAATGCCACACGACACTTCCCTGAACAGCAGTTCGCGCATCGATTGGGCTCACGGCCGCCCACGCCAGCCACCAGCGCTAGAAGCGTCGATGAAGAACTCGCCCTTGCCCGCAAGATGCCACATGTTACTGGCCGCAAACGGGAAGAGTCTGAAAGCCAGTGACTGCCCAGGGCTTCTTTGAACAAAGCACTGCCCACACGAACATCTCTCCTTTGCCGTTGTCCTTGGACTTGCGATGCCTTGTGGTGCGCTGCGTTGCGCTGCAACAGGTTCACTGCCCTTCACTGCCCAGCCGCGATCAACGGGCTTGGCTTAGGTCTTGACTCAGGTCTTGAACCACCCACCAGTGGTCTTGATCGGCAAACAAGGCGCCGAGGTTGGGGAGCTGAGCGAGCGATCAAATGCTTTGCCCGTGACTATGGAGCTTGTATCGACAACGCGACAGCGCAGATGGTAGGCCGTGTGCTGCGCAAGTGGGGTCTGCCAGACCTCTTGACCCTGAGCTTGACCCTCGCACCCTTGGCACTAGACCGGGAAGAGATAAGGCGAGACATCAAGACATTATTGCACAACACGATACAAGGCGACGCTGGCACTGAACTGCTGCAGTGTTGCCGCAGAGCTGCTGCTTCCCCAGGTGGGGTTCATGCGGAGCCATGCCACGCCACGCCACGCCATGCATTCCATCGCACGCCTCCAGCCGCAACCATCAAAGCCATCTACGTGAGTGTGCTGATACTGTAGCTCCTCTGCTGGCTACACATGCCCTACTAGGTTTCGTGTACCTCCATTGGCTAATGGGGAAGTTGGTAGTGTCGAGGGCTTCCAGCACTCGGCGTAGATTCAGCCGTGCTCCAGCGCTTCCTTCACAAAGCCCCTCGCCGATCCTTTCGCAAGAGTGTACAGTACCTTAAGGGAGCAGTCTAACCTTCCCAACGCAAACACTACGAGAGGATGTCGGCTAAACGTCGTATGATGTCTGGTGAAGAAATCTCAGGCTGGGGGATCTCATGTCCCGTCTATCGAGATGCGTTCCCGCTCCAGTCAAGGAGTTTTCGTGCGGCTGTGTCATGAGGCACGACGTCCCGCAGAGCCGTATCACTGTGTAGTACAGCAGGGGATGTTTTGTGGTCTGGTGACCTCAGTGCTCGCTACAGTACCCCATTGGCACTCTTGTGTAGAGGTGCCCAGGTAATCGTGCATGTTTGTGTGATATCAGTGAATAGATGTGGAGATCTAAAGATTAGAAAGTCAGATGCAAAAGCAATACATATCAAGCAAGCAACGCCGACTCGACATGTCAAATCACGGAGTCCCATATTCTTCACAGTATCGAACCAGTACCCTTTCCCAAACCCATACACTCCAGCTGTCATAAATCGTCGATTATCCCTCATATTTAGCATATGATCAAAACGAGGGGTTCATCATGATATCCTCAAGTCGAAGGAGACCAGTCGTTGCGAGCCAGGATGGGTCCAGGCTTGCGCCAGACTTCTCGTCAGGCACGGTGGAAAACAAAGAGTCTTGTACTGGCATAGACAACGGATCGCCGTACGTTCGTAACGAAGCGATCTCTCTCTCCACCACTCTTTCGTACTGGGTCGCAATGGTGCTGTACCCCATGAACCAGTCCTCCAGCGATTTGGAAGCTGCAAGCGTTCTTGTGTTGAACGAGCATTCATCAACCGCCATCATCGCCGACGTCAGCGCCTTCAAATTTTGAAAGTGATGTTCAAGTCGAAGCTCTTCCTTACAAAGCACCTGCCCGTATGTGTTTCCCGGTGCGGATACTGTGATGTACAGCTTGAGGAGCGTGTAAAGCGCATACAGTATCCTTGGCGCGAATAACACTGAGGGCAGTGACAGCATTGTCCGCGAGTCCAAACATGAAACGATCTCGAGAGCAGCCTGGCAGGCATCGTTGAGCGAGTACAGCGCGGCGATGTGATCGATTGTCACGACTGGAGCCGCAAAGTCGCTCGCGTCCAGCTTCGAGGTTACGTAGGGCGCGGCGAAAGTGGACTTGTTGGTCGATGTGTGGAGAACCAGCTCGTTCAGTTGGATCAGCGATATCTGCCGCCAAAACATCAACAAGCTGTTCTCCATCCCCGTCGCTGGGATTTGTTCCGTCCAGATATCGATCTGCGTCCTCAATGCCGACACGGCCGATCTTGAAGCATCGCTGGTTATGTCTTGGAAGCTGGTCGCATCGTACAGCCCAAGCCTGGTTGAGATTTCCTGACAGATCCTTTGGGCACCCGCAATGTGACAGAACAGTCTGGTTGGGATGTCGTCCGAGTTCATCAACACTTCCCTTAGGCTGGTGTCGTGTGTTGCTGTCCATGTGTTTGCCTCATCGCGTCTGATGAATGTCGACATCGCACTAGTGGCAATGAAACAAGCGAGCCAGGTCCGGCGCTCCGTCACCGCCAACTGTCGTGATGATGCCATCCCGTCGAAGGCATCAGAATCCACGGTGAACAGCTTGCGTGCGATCGACGTCGCGAGCTGAATGAGTTGTGAACTAGTCGCATGCTTCAAACCCGGGCGTGCTCGATACCAGAGGGCGGCCACCAGTAGAGCTTGGACATCCTCGATCACGCAGTGGCGAGACCCAGCCATTTCAGCATTAAACAGCTTCATCGCCTTTTCGACCAGTTTCGCTTGAGTGTCCAAAGGTAGGACTCCACTCGTAGCGAACGCCAGGATAGAGAGGGTAAGCGCAGGCGAGCTGCTTCGCAAAGCCTCCAGGTCATCGCCTTCTGGGAGCGGAACAACCGCAAGCAATGGAGCGACCGAGGTCACATAGGTGGAGAGCGCCGATTGTTGAAGCTGATGAGGCACATGAGCGTCGATGAATGAGAGCACATCATGTTTGCCACTTGCGCCAGGAGGTTGCGAAGGCTCGACAGCCGTTCTCGAACCGGTCTTGCCACCCTTCTGATGTAGCGACCGGGTCAGTTCGTCGACCATATTCTCCAGTTCCGCGACACGGTCCCGCTGTCTACGTCGCATGGCCGGCACGCACGAATGGCCTCCTCGCCAGCACCGCTCGCACAGTCTCTCATCCACGGCGCTGGGCTCGCACTTCATCTTCAGGATCTGGCATGTCTGGCAGGCGCGGTTGCGCTTTTGCTTTACCACGGACATGCTGCAGGTGTCAAAGACCAGGTACCTGGCTGGGCTGGTTGGGTAGGTTCTGGTGTGATCTGATAATCAGGAGTTGCACAAATCAATGAGGCAACTGCGGTCTGCAGTTTCCAATGCGTTAGAAGGCAAACAGTAGTTGCGTCGGGCGTTACCCCATAACCATATCAAATCGCGCTACACTGTGGACTCTCGTCTACGACACCACTGGGTAGCTCCTATCTACAGCATACCTGGTAGCAAATTTCTATGACGTAGCCTAGCATCCTGGCGGGACAATATCACCGCGTGGGAAGGAGAGCGCATGATAGAAAATTGCTCCGTCTCCGTCGCAGTAAACGAGAAGGCTAGGTACGTCTGCGTACGGTAACATCTGCTCGATCGTGTGTGCAACTTTGGACCACTGTTCGCTTTGATCGGGCGTGCATCTAGGTGATGGAGGTACCGCATTGTACCTGTCACTGCCTGCGGTTTCTCAGATCGTGGGGGAACAGTCAATGATCATTGATCGGGGTGGGCTCCACTCTGGCAAGTCTGGATTCCTGCCAAGCTGTGTCTCGCTGTCCATACTTGATGTGGCGCGAATCGCGAAGTCAGCACCGAACTCAGCACAAGCCGCAGCCACAGCTGCCAAACGAAAATCCAGCAATCTTAAAACTGGTGGTGTAGTGTACTGTGGACTAGCACAGTAGTAAAATTGGCTACAGTACAGTTCTCAATGCATTGCGCACGGATCTAATCACCGCGCACCGCAATTGCCTGTGCGTGGCGACCTTCCCTAGACTCAAGACTGTATTACCTAACCTGCTCTTAAGTCGGCAACTCCCGTCCTCCGGCCGGCCCGACGCATGGACTCTCTCACATGTATAAAACTCTCCTCGTCTGGCCCAATATCTCTCTTCTTTTTTCTTCATGTCGACTGTGAGTACCACCAAAACTACCCATACGTTTTCCCTTTCGCATCGTGCTAATCAGCTCTTGTCCACCAGTTACTTCATAGAATCATATTCTATAGTAAACGTCCCAACACACTGTCTTCTTCACAGAAGCCACAGTACTCCAACCTGGCGGATGAGTCGATCCGCCGATATCAAGAGTGATGCCGATCTTCGATTCACAGCTTGTTTACAGGTCTCTGAATAGGCGATGATCTCGCTCTAACCTGGGTGCCTGGCCTCGTGCCGGCCTGGTTGGAAGATATCGGACGGACGTCTGACAGGCTGCGTTCCCTTTTATGTTTTCGACTGTTGCTTGCTCGCGCCGCTGCATGGATCTGCACGGCCGAGCGGGTCGAAGATGATAATACCGGAGTTAACATTACTTCTACTCAGTACCCGGAAGACATACAGCCCAGGAGCTGCCCTGAGTTGAACTAGGCTATGGACCGACTCGGAGGGTGATATCACTGGCTTGTTATGATACTTCAGAGCCTGCGCTATGGGTCTCGCAAGATGTACAAGTATATGTGTGAACTTAGCTATGATGACCATTTTATGCCTGTGTTTGGAACAGTAAGTTTGCTCTCAACTGCCGTGCCTTACGAAGCTGCTCAACGGGGGTATACAGCTTGCTACTGTTGGCCTGTACATGCATATCATGTAACCTCAATATTCAGGATTAGGTATTGATTCGTACAGTGTATATAGTTAATTACGTCTAGGTCTAAAGTCAGTGGGGTAGGCCATCTTGTCAACAGCTCTGTCGCTACACTTGACCAGCCAGAGTACATAGTCCGTCACCGCTCATATATCGCCCACCAACTTACATAGCCGCATGTTTTCGACTGGGCCCCATTACATCCACTTGCCAATAAGGGGAATTCGCCGGTACAACTCGTCGTACTGTCTACCCTGCCACCCGGATGCTTCACCACCCTGTCCAATGATTCCGAAAGACCCTGCCATCCAGAGGCCAGTGATCGCTAGGGAAACAGCGTTGATGATGTACCACCTCCTCTGCTTCGTGGTCTGTCTCTCGGGCCCAAGCTCTGTTGTCTGATCAGGTGTCAATCCTAACCATTTCGCCCAACCCCAGGCAAAGTGCCATGCGCCAACGCCAATCAGCGCGCTGAAGCCAGCATACGAAACCACGGGGTGCTTTGCGAATGCGTGGCTGACGTAGCTCAGGTTGATGTTTGAGCTGCCTCCAGGGACAGATTTTGGAATCCCACGGTTTATGAAGGCATGGCCCAACGTCAGGTACGTCAAGGCGAACCCGAGCTTGCTCACACCCGACACCTTCGGCCACAGCTTCTTGTTCTTGGTGCTGCCTACCGCTGCCGATCCGTACCTCTCTCCATTCTGTAGTCTTCTGTAAACCCGCAGAGCCACGCCGGACGCGACGTGCGCAGCCAAAGGGATGACGACCAGTAGCGGCTCGAAGGGGATGCCCTGGTAGTATGGTCTCGTGAGAAGCAGGTACGACTCGCTAGCGTGTACGCTGCGCGTGGCGAGTGGGATCAACGATGTGTTAGCGAGGTGGGCGACGGCAAAGGCGGAGAAGGCGTAGCTGGAGTATTTCTGGATCCGCGTCAGATACCATATTGCTGAATGCTGTGAAAGTCCGAGCGTGCTCGTTCGATGGGGCGACGGTGACGATGAAGATGATGATCCGAAGTATCCCTCTTTCTGCCCTGCTTCAGATGGTGTTTCCTCCACCGGCGATGGGTCTACCACGTGTAGACCCGATTCCAGATCACGGTCGTAATCGGCCATGTAATGGATATTGTCGCGAGGACAAATTCAGATAAATGAGGGTAGCCAGTAACCTTGCATACAAATGTGCAGGTCAGTGATGATGGTAGATGGGAGATACTCAGAGCGACTATTGTCGAATCAGAGAAGCCCGAAGCATAATCATAGAACAAGGGTGCCACATGGTTGCGCACGGACTTCAAACTTTACGATGCGACTCTATTCTGATGCTCAAACTCCTGGGTTTACTTTGAGGATCTATAATATACTTTTTGACGACATTGTTGAACAACCAGTGACTTTGTTAGTCTTGACTCTGGCCATTCTTTTAAACCACTACAACGC
This sequence comes from Leptoxyphium fumago, assembly GCA_001660795.1. Taxonomy (NCBI): domain Eukaryota; kingdom Fungi; phylum Ascomycota; class Dothideomycetes; order Capnodiales; family Capnodiaceae; genus Leptoxyphium; species Leptoxyphium fumago. The sequence goes on along the minus strand of LSHF01000006.1, from coordinate 112,761 downwards.
AGCTATCTCCTCGGGGAAAGTCTCAATCATTCCTGAGAGTGATCAATATGCCTCCAGTAAGTAGGCTGTGCAGTAAGTGATGAGGTGTGCAATGTACTGACAAGATCAAGAGAGGGCAGACCTTACCAGAGGCGACGACAGAGAGCGCAAAAGCTGCAAGAAAATCATTCTTCTGTATGTCAATCCCAGCTCTCTCGTATCCAACATCGCCGGTAGATTTCCGTCTAACCGACCCACGCCACAAAGGTGAACTATGCCAGAAAGGCTATGCGCGCATGAATGACTTCGAAGCTCACGAGGGATCCTACGACCACCAGCACCGCAAGGTAAGCGACTACTGCCCAATAGGATCGCAAATGGCCTCAATACTTATTTCAAACCTCAGCGTCTCAAAGAAATGCGTCAGTTGACCAAAAACCCCAACGCGGCCGCTATTGCACGAGAACAAGAAAAGCGCGAGAACGAGGCTGCCGGACTCAAATCCATCAACCTGTCTCTGGCACCAGGCGGCGCATCAATGACAATGAAGAAGAAGCCGGTTTTTAAAAGCACTCTACAGCCGCACAATGCAGCCGCAGCGCAAACCGTCGACGCCACGCCTTCCACCACCGTCCCCTCCACAGGCTCAGTTGCTGTCGCAATAGATCAAGACCCATCTTGCGCCGTCCGAAATGGCTGGGCCGAAGACAGATATGATCCACGATTCCCTACTGGCTGTGATCTGGACTGTCCTGCTTGCAAAGGGAATGGGAGGGCAATTCGCCTTTGATCGTTACATCATCTGCATACACGGAGGCGAGGTACACAAAGCTTACTCGTTTTATATTTTGTTACATGATTGATACGCTAGAACGCTACATATGATACCCATGGCAATACGATTGAACCACCTCCAGAGCTTACAGCCGCCATCACGGTCAGGCAGCTACTTCTGCCGCATTTGCATCCGCAATTTCCAACCCTGCCTGGGCTTCTTGCACGCGGTTGAGGAAATCCTCCGACGGGTCGACGGCCTCCACTTGAAGCAGATCGATGATCTCACTCTCGGTAGGTTGAGTGAATGCGATTGGTCCAACCTTACGCTTGGGTCTGAGAGCAGTTCTTTGAACAACCGGGTAATAATATGCACCTTTCGCCAAGCGTCTCTTCGCGCCGGGAACGATACCGACATCGGTCTCAGGATCGTGCAAGGCAAATCCAATTGAGTCATTGTAAGGATCATCGCCAGCATTCTGGGTGTGAGTCTCGTACGTTCGAATTCTCGGATATTTGAAGACACGTTTTCCATCCTCCAGTTCATTGCTGTATAGTTCTGGATCGTCGTTGTCTGGATCGTTGGGATCGAATTTGCGCTTGATACCACGTACGGCCGTACCTTCTTCGGGCAGGTAATACTCGTAGTCGTATTCTACGAGGGGTTTTGACTTTGATGGATTTGCTTCCCACTCGAGCTGCTTCTGTTCGAACTTCGCCCGAGCTTCTTCACTTGCGATTGGTCGCAGAATGGCAGAATCCAGGCGCTCATCGTAGAAGTCGCTTTCACCCAGTGGATTTGTGAAAAACTTTTGTACCACGTAATACCCAGCATCCGGCAATGCCTCTACATCGGGAAGTACTGGGTAGCTGTCCAGTAAGGTAAGCCCTGGCTTTGTGGGATGTTTTGGCTCCAGCCATGCCTTCGTGTCCGCATCGGTAATCGGCGCACTCTTAATTGTCGTTTCCGAATCCTCGCCGGTGTAGACGTCTTTAGGGTAAGCAATATCAAAACCTCTGTTGATGTTGCGGATTATATTCAATGGGTCGTCCTTCTTAATGCTGAGTGCTGGTTTCCGCTTGTTGTCCTTTTTCAATCGAAGGAGGTCTGCAGATGTTGAGGATGTGATATATTGAGGTCCTTGGGACGAGATGTATTCGGTTCGTCTCAGGAAAGAGACACCACTTTGAGCGGTGGCTGACTTTCCCAACGCAGACAGTGGTTTGCACAGAGCCCTGTCGGTGGGGTGCAAGGATTGCGGCGTTTGCCTCGCCATGATCGCTACGATTCTGTCAGGCCAGTCACCTCAGTTTCCAACGCACAAAGACACTTACCTCGCTCGTCGCCATCAAAAATGCCTGGTATACCGATCAGATCGATTGGCATACCAAGCTCTGCATCCGCCTCGATGTTCAAAGGCTGCTCCCTAGCCAGTCGCGAAGCGTACGCTGCACTGGTATACTGCCCTCCTGCCAAACCGGTGCCTGGAATATCCAACAATTTCGGCGGGTTCGGAGGCGGTGGCAGTTGGTTCGAGTATCGCAACCGGACAAGGTAGTCCTGATGGTAGGCACGCTCTGGCCGCGCGCTGGACGACATGATTGCGGTTGTGAAACCTAAGCGCACGTATTCGAGGTGATGGCGGCTTGAGAGTTCTCAGTATAGATGGCGAAGACCAGCGAGCATAGATTGGCTATCCAAATAAGATACCTATTCAGCCTTGCGATCTGCCGTGGTCTGGAAAGTCGCGATTGATGAAATGTCGCGGGCAGCAAGCTTCACGTCCGCAATGCGCTTTGCCGAGGATTAACCGGTACTTTGACCTACCTACATATACCACCAGACTGTACACGCGCGAAGCCACACGCTGATTGGGCTATCATCAAGCCCGTCACACGTTGTGCATCAACACACTCTCACTCGACCATCGTTATGTGAATGCTTCGGTGTCGGACAGGGTGGGAGAATTCACTCAATAGCTGTGTGAATTGTCGAGCGGTGCGCGAGTGATCATGGACGCTGCCGTGTCTGTGTCGTCGCCTCTTCGAGATGCAGTCACTGCTGCTGCACCCATTGCGGTCACAACATCCGCAACCACCACCGCCCATTCTTCCGCATCGTTCTGGAGTATGCTGGGTGGCCTCATATGGGCCATATTGACCATAGTGCCGAGCGTGTTGTACTGGCTGGTTGCATTTGTTACGCTCAAACTTCCAACATGGGCTTTCTCGTTTCTCTCTACAAGTCTCACATTTACCATGAACATGACGACCCTACTGCTACTGCTTCTGGCCCTGGCCTCTACCATAAGCTGGTTCGTTCGTTACCGTTTTCTTAACATGTACTCCCGTCTGCCGCCAGAGCCTGCCCGGAAGGAGCCTCAAATCGAGATATTTCCAGAAAACCAGGAAGAAGACAACAAGCCAGGAATTGCCAACTATTTCGATGAATTCTTAAGTGCTATCAAGATCTTCGGCTATCTAGAGCGTCCTGTCTTCCATGAGTTGACCCGCACCATGCAAACTCGCAAATTGATGGCTGGAGAGACGTTGCTTCTCGAAGAAGAAAAAGGCTTCTGTCTTGTTGTTGATGGCCTGGTTCAGATCTTTGTCAAATCTGATAGAGGTGGCGAACGCGAGCGCGATCACGATCACGACCACGATCACAACAACGGCAATTCGCCACATGGGGATGACATGCCGAACGATTATGGTCAGGACCATAAAGCTTATCAACTACTCACAGAGGTCACTAATGGGGCTCCAATGTCGTCTCTTTTCTCCATTCTCTCTCTCTTCACGGACGATGTGAAGCTTCGGCACGACGAAGATGACAGTGCGCCACCCTCTGCAAGTGCAAATGGTAATCCTAGAGTCAATACGAATATCCCGTCATTTTCTCAGGAGGGGGTGACGCCCATGACAGGTGAATCAAGCCCTGCTGCTTTCGGTATGGGAATCTCGAGACCTATTTCAAGACAGCAACGTATATCAAGCGTTGGTACTGCAGGCGGGGCCTTGCTGCATGACCCCCCAGATTTCGTTCTCGATATAAACGAGACTTCAGATGATGTCCAAAGTAGGAGGCCAAGCATGCTGCCCAGCACAGGCACCTCCAGTGGTGAAAAGCAGCAGAAAANGTCGGTTTCAGCGCATCCCGATATTGTGGCGAGGGCGAAGCGTGACACCACTATAGCCATCATCCCGGCGACTGCTTTTCACAGGCTAACACGAATTTATCCGAAAGCCACAGCACATATTGTGCAGGTCATCTTGACACGTCTACAGCGTGTGACTCTGCAAACAGGACACTCATATCTTGGTCTCACGAGTGAAGTGCTGCGCACTGAAAGATCAATGGATTGGTACACCAACCAAGACCTTCCAGACTTTCTCAAAGGCGATGCATTACAACGCCTAAAAGACAAGTTTCGCAAGGAACAAGAGCGCTTGGGTTCTGAAGATGGCTCCAAAGGTATCGCACTTCACAACCCTCGGATTGGCCGACGAAGAAGATCCAGCGGCGGTCTTCGAAGAGACGCTACAATGCACGCGAGGTTTGGCCACCGAGCTGACTCATCCTACTCTGGCGACTTGGGTACCGATAATTCCCATGTCAGCGCCGGCGACCTCCTAACCAATATACAGGCTCAGCGGTATCAAGGCAGGAGGAACCGTAACACCAGCTTCTCTCAGCCTTACCAGGCTCAGAATTCGATAAGCAATAGAGAAATAGCAACCCCACTGGCGAGTAAAAATCGCGACCCGTTCAGCATGCAATTCAACCCGCGCGCAAACGTTCACCGGCAGGAATCACTGGATGAAGATACATTGTTTCGCGAATGTATTATGGACTGCATTGCAAAGGCCATTGGTTTGGCCAATCTAAAAGACGGCTTGAAACGAGTGGAGTCCGTTGCCCAATCACCTCGACTAGTCTCATTTGACACTCGACGCCAGACTGCGATTTTCAACAATGCCTTTGGCTTTATGGACCCATATTCAGCAGACGGCTCGGTCGATGGCGAAACCGAATCATTGGCTTCTGCTTCCGGCTTAGGGCTTGGAGGGAATGGAAAGTCTACCATGCTCGAGGATCTCAAACATGACATCGAGATCGTCTACTTTCCCAAAGGTTCGGTTCTTGTGGAAGAAGGTGAACAAAACCCAGGACTTTATTATGTAATTGACGGCTTCCTCGACGTCAGCATTGCAGTTGACCAGAATGACAACGATGCTAATGTGTTCGGAACACATCCAAGAGAAGGCGGTATAGAAGCTTCAGAGCTATTTACAACGTCTCACAAAAGTCGAGGCTCTACGGATGCAAAACAAACTGGAGGTCCCGATCAACACCGCAAGAAGAAACAGAGCCGCAAGAGTCTCTACCTTATCAAACCAGGTGGCCTTGCAGGCTATCTCGGTACTATCTCATCATATCGGTCTTTTGTGGATGTCATAGCAAAGACAGATGTTTACGTTGGATTCTTACCCAGAGTAGCTGTCGAAAGAGTCGTCGATCGCTTCCCCATCATTCTTTTAACAATCGCAAAACGTCTAACAAAGCTTCTACCAAGGTTAATACTCCATATTGACTTCGCATTGGAGTGGGTCCAGGTCAATGCTGGGCAAGTCATCTATCACCAGAAAGAGGAGAGCGATGCAATTTATCTGGTATTAAATGGACGCCTACGAGCTATACAAGAAGATGGAGAAGGTAATATGAAGGTCCTGGGTGAATACGGTCAGGGCGACAGTGTGGGTGAGCTGGAAGTCTTGACCGAATCAACCCGCCCTGGATCGCTGCATGCAATCCGTGACACCGAACTTGCAAAATTTCCAAAGACTTTGTTTAACAGTCTTGCGCAAGAGCATCCAGGAATCACTATTAAGGTATCCAAAATTATTGCGGCTAGGATGCGTGCACTGATCGAGGATCCCCTTTCAGAACCCGGAGGCGAAAGCAAAATGGCTATTTCTCACAACAAAGCTCCTTCTACGATCAACTTACGGACCGTTGCGATTGTTCCATGTACGGCTGGAGTGCCTGTCGTAGAGTTTGCCAACCGACTGCACAGCGCCCTCACTCAGATAGGGACACCAAAGGGTGTCACAGTTTTAAACCAATCTTCAATCCTTAATCATTTAGGACGACATGCATTCAGCCGGATGGGAAAGCTAAAACTTTCGCAGTATCTGGCCGACCTGGAAGAGAAATACGGTCTTGTCCTGTATGTAGCAGACACGAGTGTCAAGTCGCCGTGGACACAAACCTGTATCAGCCAGGCAGATTGTGTCTATCTGGTGGGCTTAGCTGAAGGCTCTCCCAATATTGGAGAGTATGAGCGCTTCTTACTGACCACCAAAACGACTGCTCGCAAAGAGCTCATCCTGCTGCATGCAGAGAGATACGTTACGCCAGGTCTGACGCGCGAGTGGCTTAGGAATAGACCATGGATCAATGGAGGTCATCACCATGTACAAATGTCATTCCGCACCACCGTAGAGCCTGTGCATCCACCCACTCGCCGCTTTGGCAATGCCATAAAGCAACGAGTTCAGGTTCTACAGGCAGAAATTCAAAAGTATACATCGCGCCGTGTTCGTCAGACACCACTGTACTCGGCCGATACTCCATTCAAAGGCGATTTCCACCGTCTAGCTCGTCGGCTCTGCGGTCGTTCCGTCGGCTTGGTACTTGGAGGCGGTGGTGCCAGAGGGATAGCACATATTGGCATCATACGCGCTCTGGAAGAGGCTGGTCTACCCATCGACATCGTCGGCGGCACCTCGATCGGCGCCTTCATCGGTGCCCTCTATGCATGGGATGCGGACGTGGTACCCATGTACGGACGAGCTAAAAAGTTCGCAGGACGCATGGGCAGTATGTGGCGGTTCGCACTTGACGTGACCTACCCTTCAGCATCGTACACAACCGGCCATGAATTCAACCGTGGCATTTTCAAAACATTCGGTAACAGCCAGATCGAAGACTTCTGGCTTCAGTACTACTGCAACACTACCAACATTTCCAAGTCGAGGAGCGAAATTCACACGTCAGGGTACGTCTGGCGCTACGTACGTGCTTCCATGTCGCTAGCTGGTCTTCTACCGCCTATGTGCGACGAGGGCGAGATGCTACTCGATGGCGGCTATGTTGATAACCTGACTGTATCTCACATGAAGTCCCTTGGGGCCACCCTCATCTTCGCAGTGGATGTCGGTGCACTTGATGATGACACGCCACAAAACTATGGCGATTCGCTGTCCGGCTTCTGGGCATCACTCAATCGTTGGAATCCTTTCTCATCCCACCCCAACCCTCCCACTCTTTCAGAGATCCAGGCCAGATTGGCTTATGTGAGCTCTGTAGATGCGCTGGAGAGGGCCAAGACCACACCTGGCTGTCGGTATGTAAGGCCACCCATTGAGAACTATGGTACGTTGGAGTTCAGCAAGTTTGAGGAGATATACCAGGTTGGGTATCAATATGGCAAGAAGTTTCTCGCCGAGCTTAGGGAAGAGGGCTTGCTGCCAGTTCTGGAGGAGACAGAGGAGAAAAAGAACTTGCGGAGGACCATTGCACCCAGGCGAGCCAGTATCTAGGCCGTAACAATTTGAACGTTTAACGCAATGCCTTCATAGGCAAATGAAGTGACGAAAGGGACGACAAGTTTCACATTCGTCTTTTAGCCTGCTAGCGGAAATTATCGTTACTTCTAGCCAAATTTAGGATCTCAGAGGCGGCATGTCGCTGAAGTGTTTGGCTCTTAGTCCCCAAAGCCTTTTAGTCGGAACCGCCTATGTCAATTGCCGCCAAGACAACAAACTCTGCACCCAAGGAATGCATTGTAAAAGGTCAATAGTTTACAAGAAATGAGTATTATACAATATCAAGGTCGTCATCGTCAGAATCGTCATAATTCGTAGCAACTGGCGCTAGCCTTGGGAGCTCGCTCGCACCACTTTCACGCCCAGGCTCTCTGATGCCTTTGTCGTTCAGCATAAACCGTGCCTTCTTCTTTGACGGGCTGATACTTCCTGTGGCATTACTGTCTTGAGATCTGGGCCTCACGATGCCTCGCTTATCCGCAGTAGCATCGCCAAAGGCAATGTTCAAAGTCATTTGCCCTCGTTCAGGGCTACGAAGTCGAGTGCTCCCCTTAGGCTCCAACAGTCCAGCTTTTCGTGCACCTCCCCAGCCCAGGGCCTCGGATGAACGATGTGCTTGGTGTGATGCTGATGCTGATGCTGTGGAGAGCCCACCTGTACCGAAATGTCTCCTAACAGTTTTGCCAGGGCTCAGACGTATATCTGCTGCCTTTCGATCTGTCAACCCGAGTTCTGCGGCTGTCGGTTTGACAAATCGGTGTTCAGCTTGGGATGCACTTTCATTGCTGGGGTTCGCAATACTGTGTTTAGCCCGAATGTAGTCTGCCCCAACACCACTTCCGTTCTTGCTTAAGGCTTTGACCAAATCGCGCTCTTTTTGGGCTTCGGCAAGACGCTTGCGTGAAAGCTCTGCTGAGGTCAGATCACTCAACGTGTCAGCATCCTCAGCATCCAATATAGTAGCGGCGCTCTTCCCACCGCCGCCAACACTTGTCGGTATACTGTATAGAACACCATACTCGTGGTGATAGGAGCTCTTATCGTCCTTCTTCTTCTTCCGCTGGGAATTCTCTGGATCATACGTTTTGGCATTGGGTCTAGTTCTCCCTGATGGAGAGCCGTCACGATCGAAGGCACGCCACATGCTGTTCACTTCCATTCTACCCTTGCGGCCTCTCTCGATAGCGAGGTTGATGTGAAAGTCGCAAACTTCAGACTGTAGTTTGTTGACCCATGTACCACACTGCCCACCATCCTTTTTCACTGAAGTACACCATCCGAGATCTCGCGCCGTTCCGATTTCCATCACACAATCTTCACTACTGCCAAGTTTAAGAGTGAAACGCCCGCTGTGCACATTCACCTTCGGTGGCATTATGGCAGGGTTCAAGATTGCAAGCAATGTTCCGGGTGTCAGTTTCCAGAATTGATCAAAAGCAGTGCCGAATAAGAAGCAATCTACTTCCCATTTGAGATCTGTCAGTTTCAGCACCATGAATTTTTTACGAGGCGCAGAAGCATCGTCTGGCTCCTTATTACCATTAGTGGTGTGGTGTGAAGCCTTTTGATTGTATGGGCTACTTTTCGAAGCCAAAACCGCGAAAACAACGAAGTCATTCTCACAGTCTGGTGGTTCGTAATCAGGTGCTTTGACTTCTTTTAATAGTCTAGGCAGCGTGTAAATCTCCATATCATGTACCGCACGAGCGACATCTGTGTGAGGAATGCGCCTTTTGCTAAGATGGAGTTCTGAGAATGAATCATAGCCAGAAGGATCTTCAGTCTTCTTACTTCGTGAATTGGCTTGCTTGGGCAGAGCACTCATGTCATCGTGTTTGGAGCGAGGTTCTGCCACTCTTGCACTTGTACTTGCACCTCCAGTGGCCCTAGGAGCTGGTAATGTAGATTGTGGTTCGCGTCTGCCCAAGTCCTTCTGGGCTGTACCGAATCGTCCACCTTGCCCTACCAAACTACCGTTTCCTTGATGCGGCGGGCGAGATAGCTGAGACTTATTACTTCGGACTCCTGATCGGCTTTGGATTTCTCTATCGGGTTGATCTTCTGCTGACGACACGGTTGCACTTTTGGAAAATCCTTTGCTGCGACCGGTCTGAATCCTGTGGTCTTTTGCAAGTCGCTCTTCTGTTTCGACTCGAGTCTGCCGCAGTCGCTCACTGAAGCTCGGCTTTGAACTTCGCGATGCTGGTTCTGAAGGTAGAATAGGCGCAGCAGGAGCCAGACGCCTAGCCAGGGGACCTTCCCTGGCTCGTTTTAATGACACATCCTCGGCTCTGATGTTGAAGTCCAGTCCCAACTTCTTGCGCGCTGGTGAGACTTGGACCACCGGTTGACCAACTGTTTCCTTGACAGGCGAGAGTGGCACCTCCACGCTGTTATGGCGTTGCAATCCTGCTTTCGCTAACGGGATGTTAAATGGAGACGGCTCAATCTCAGGAGAGCTTGGTTTTGTCCGCTCTGACGAGTCTGCAAGCTTTCTTTTAGACTGGAGCTTCTTGAGCTTGATCTTTGCCTGTAGGGTTTGTAGCCGTAACTGTAAGGTTTCCTCATCTTCGTCGTCGTCGTCGTCGTCATCATCACTGTTCTGAGCCTCTTCAACAAGTTCCTGCAACTTTCTGGGGCTGGATATACTTTTGCCGGGACTCGGGGATATCGATCGCTCGCGGGTCGTGGTTCGATGATCCTCCCATCTCTTTCTTCCGCTCGGGGAGGACAGTAAAGCGTGGAAAGGTGATTTTGGGGGCCATTCGATGTCCTTTTTATTTGGTGAAGCTTTGGTATGTGGTGACTCTCGTACCACAACCATGATGAACCACTTTGTCGCTGTCGTTTGGTCCAAGTGAAGTCTTCAATTCATCGTAAAGCATATGGATTGCAACAGATGTTTGTGATGCATACATGTCCCTGCATCTGAAACACCTCATTGGGGCACATGCATGTGAATAGCGGCACATCCCGTATTCGGCCTAATTTACGCGGCGCGTCAAGCGCGTCCGATTCGCGTCCGTTTCACGTTGACCAGCCCATTGCGGAGAGAAGGGAACCATTGCGACTCTGCATGAGTTGCAAATGCTATTTTGAACAGCAACCAACAATGAAAACTCGATCGAAAAAAGGCGGGAATCCTCCCAAAAAGGCAACTGGCTCAGAGAACGCTGCCACGCATACAACACATACACTCGGCAACAATGTCGACGCTCCTCCGAATGTCTTCATTCTACCCAAGGACTTGTCACCGAGCGCTAGGATCCTCGACCTACCCCATCCTGCTCTTCAAGGATCAAGCAGATACTTGTTCTGTCCTCACAAGGGGTTTTATGAATTCACAAGGGTAGCTGCAGATACGAGCGATCGTAGAAGTTGGCTCATCGCTCCTGTGGATGATGCAGCAGGCGAGGGGAATGGCACAGAAAAGACAGATACTGCGGAAAAGGAAGGCTACGTCCTGCAACAGCCACACATGTTTGTGGCGACTCCTGTGGATGCGATCTTCATGATTCTGCCATACCTACTCCCGAGCAACATTGCAGATGTGGACACCCTACAGAAGGAAATCGACAACACAGTCCATTATCAATCCTTGAACGATTATCTCGACAAGTTTTTCGAAGCAGTGCCCTCTCTCAGTCAATCAGACTTTCCCCACCAGGCTTTCGATCAGCACTTGCAGCCTGCCCTTGATCGTATTTGCAAGAAAGTGGAAGCGGGCGACGAAAGCATGTATAGACTTTGCACAAGCATGCTACTTCGCGAACTGCTAGCTAAGGCTCAGCGGATCGTAGTGAAAGGACTTCCAACGAGCCTTGAAGGACGTTTCGTCAAGCAGCTGCTCGCCGTGCCGGAATTAAGTATCAAACGCGAAGATAGCAGTCTTCAAACTCCAGATGACACAAAGAGCGCAGAGCAAAATGTAGATTCGCAGGATTCTGGCTATGCTTCCCAGGCAGTTGAAACCAGTGCTGATGGTGAAACCCAGACGGAACAGACTGACAATTTTGAGCCATCAGACGAGGTAATGCGACTGCTCCGGGTACGGACAGCCCTGGACTTTGTCATGGAAGCGTATCTACCCAACGTTGTCAGGGCCCATATCCAACACACAATGCTTGGACCTAGCTCGAGTGTGGACCCAAGTTCGATCAACTTCGGTCCATTACTCGATCACTTGAAAAGGATCGAAGAACGGAAAAAGCAGGCCCAGGCATTGCGGACACTGAGCGATAATGTCAGTCGCAAAAGACCGGGAGCAGAAGACGAAGACGCCATGGAGAGGGCTGAAACTAAAAAGAGAAAGAAGGAGGAAGAAGAGGCTAAGAAAAAGAACGTGAGTCGTGGCCTCAAGCAATTGGAGAAAGTCGATCGCTCTGGTATGAAGAAATTGAGCAGCTTCTTCACTAAAATACCACCCAAGAAATGATAAAGGATGAATCCATATTTATGGCCTCAACAGTTACTGGTATGCCTTTGCAATACAGCACCACACAACTGGGGCAAGCTCCAGACCTACCTACCTACTTAGGTAGGTACCTTAACATCCGAAGCGTTGCGGACTTTATTCATAAAGCCGAGATTTTCGCACTGCACCTCAGCCGAAATCTCGAATCCGTCAAACCATACTGCAAGACCGATGAGCTGGACCACCACCAGACTCAGTGTCACTGGAATTGACATTTGCGAGGGTCCACCCACAAGCAAATTAAGCATGCCTTTCGATAAGCTATACGCTGCTGTGGACTATGAAGATCCATATGTCCAACCACTTCTTGTTGAAGCACTGAGAGCTCGGTTACCACCAGACTTGCTTGTATTGATCAACGATATTTCCGAAGTGCCTTCGTCGGATGATCTTGTTTTGCAATGGCGGCAATATGAGAAGCTTGACTTCGATCGGCTCATGTCATCTTCATCAACATTATCGAATTCGTATGTCATTCGTAAAGCTCTCATTCGGAAGCACTATCTTTCGACCACTGTGAGCCATTGGACGACCAAGAACCCAGCAAGCAGTCTACTTCATCATGTTAAGCCAAGTTTTGAATTCGAACTTGATTTTTCCGAATTCCTAGATGAGGCCCTTCTTGAGGCGTATGAACTCAAGGAGAGCTGGGCTCGTAACGAGGTGGCTGACACGCCCAAACAGGAGTGGTGGATTTTAAAACCTGGGATGAGTGATAGGGGTCAAGGTATACGGCTATTCCACACCGAAGAGGAACTTACGGCTATTTTCGAAGAATGGGATCCGCCTGAGGATGAGGAAGACGAGGATGATGCAAGATCCACAGATGCGGATGGGAGTCGCGAAATTTCATCGCATGAGGACGAAGCTTCGGACAGCAATGGCATCATTACGAGTCAGCTTCGACATTTTATTGTGCAACCATACATCGACCCGCCACTGCTATTGCCAGCTCCTCATCCATCAGCTGGACGCAAATTCCACATCCGCACCTACGTGCTCGCTTTTGGAGCGCTCAAGGTGTTTGTATACCGGCCGATGCTTGCCCTGTTTGCTGGCCAACGATATCAATCTTTCCAGGATGTTGAAGAGTCGGGAACAGAATCACCAAACGACAGGCTCTCCTCTCACCTGACAAATACTTGTATGCAGACAGGCGAGCGGGAAGGAAGCGTGCACGCTTTTTGGTCGCTACCGTCCTCGATACCTGGTCTCGAAGTCAAAAACGAGAAAGGCGAGATCGCCAGCGATTGGCGCGAACTTGTGTTCAAACAGATCTGCCAGGCCACTGGTGAACTGTTCGAAGCAGCCGCTAGAGGCATGTCAGTCCACTTCCAGCCTCTACCGAACGCTTTCGAGCTATACGGTCTCGACTTTATGGTAGATACTGCCGGTACTGCATGGCTGCTCGAGGTAAATGCCTTCCCGGATTTCGCTCAAACAGGAGACGAGCTGCACGGCCTGGTGAGAGGGCTGTTCGAAGGTTGCGTTGACATAGCCGTGAAGCCTTTCTTTGGCATCGGTGCAGACCAAGCACAGGAAGAATCGAACCAGTCTCTCGATATGGTGAAAGTGTTAGATATCGACCTTGGACGCCGTTGATCATAGCCTACAGTAGAAGCGTTGGGAAAATAAACCTTGAACAAACACATAATACCAATTCCTAATACTCCAAATCCATCTTCTCTCGAGGGTGCTCACATTACGACGACGCCCAAGCACGATTGCTCCATCTGAGAACTAGTGAGATGGAAAGTCGTTCTAAGGTTATTAGAAATGGGATAGACAATTTTGACAGCACGCTACCACAATGGCTTCTTACCGAGGTGCGATCGTAGAAAGTGAATCTCACACGTCACCAATAAGTCAACTCTATTGTTGTCGATGTTTATGCGAGTTTGTATAACTCACTGAACATCTCATCCAATATTGGTCATATCAAATGATACTTCCCCGATACGGAAAAGCTCTTGATGCACGCTTTTTCACAATGACTTTCGTACCGTGACTTCAGCTTCGATCGATCGGTTGAAATCAAAAGCTACGAGCATGTCTTGGTTTGTACGCAGTTTTGCGCTAGATTTCATGATGGAAGAGCCTTTTCGAATCCTCACCAAGCTGGTCATTTCACACATCACGGCCTGTCTTCTGAAGCAGCGTCTCGGCCGAGGGGCCCAGAATTTGCAGCAGAGGGGCCGACGACGGGAAATCGCTGGTCAAAGCTGGCGACTAAGACATGCCCATTGTGAGGGTAGAGATTGACCTGTGCCAAGTAGGTCTCGTTGACGAAGAAAGAGCACCTATTGGGCGATTCCCTCACGTTCTCACTACCAGCCGTGCTCGGGTCCTGCGCGGGCCGGCCTACCACCGTCAGCTTCGACTGAGTCTCGGCAACATCCAGGAGCTGATACGCAGGAGTCTCATGGAGTATCGTCGACGGCGAGAAGCTCAGTGGCTCGAGCAGAGCGGTCGAACGCACCTCGCGACCTGTCTGCATGTAGAGCGTGTCTTTCCATCGAGTGATATCCTCATAGGGAAACCCGAATCCGAGACCGGGCGGGACTGTGAAGGTCTCGATGACGACTTCGTTGAGTAGGATGTCAAACTGCAGTAGCTTTCCCCTCTGGCCATGGTCTAAATCTGGCATCAGATGGGACGAAAGTTGAATCGTGCTCTTGTTACCATTACGGACTGGGCCTCCCATGCCCCATAACAGCCGAGAACGGCTCTTTGAACCCTCTGTTCTCTCAAGGCTATACTTACGCATCAAATGGCCAGTGACTGTGCACTTACTACCGCCACTAAGAAACAGGCGAAGATGTGTGAGCGTGTTTGGTGCCTGGTAGCCAAACATGTCTAAAGTCCGCTCTTCCAGACGAATTATTCTCAATTCCCCAAAGCTAGCTCGTGAGTCAGTCAGTCCTCTTGAGATCACGTTCCGTGGCGTTCCATTATTCTCACCTTATATCGCCTGTCACATTCAAGTCAGAAGCCGGGTCAAGAGACCACAACATGGTAGTGCCATCGAAGAGGACGAGATTTATGAGTGCGTAATTGTCGCCGGGCTGGGTGGCGGGGCGCCAGTTGGCGATCAAAGCCACCGCGACTTTACTCCCGTGCGCAGACATCACTCTCACATTCGCCGATGGTAAGCGACAGCAACACTGTCGCGGCATGTCTGATAATTCCAAGACATAGAGATACCTAGCCAGTGCTATCAGCAATCCATGGCGCTCGAGGTGTGCAAGATCGATTGCAAGGATCAATACCCGGAAAATGTAGTAAAAAACAGATGCGTGGCGGTCAGAGCAAGACAATGCAGCTTCACTTTTGCGTCGGCTCTAAGCGACTGCATCGAACCGTCTACTAGATTTCGCACGATGATTTCTGACTGTGCTGTCACCATCCCTCGACGCTTTGTTGCAATCGGCCAGCGGATATAGGCGAGAGTGTTGCGACAGAGCGCCAACTTGCCATATTGATGCAAGCCTGGCCGTGCACGCTCGATGGGAACACCGTCCTCAAAGCAGACTGTGCAGCAAGGTCTCCCGAGCCGCAGAGCGAGCATATGCTGAATCCGAGACTGCAGTGGTCGCTGCTCGGATCCATCATCGTGGACCTGGTCAAGCTCTAGATCATGTGTTTGCCAGCGTGCCAATACGGCGGCTTGGAAGGCATCAGAGGACAGGAAAGCATGCCATTGTCGGGATACAAGCTTAAGCCGGAAGCCATCGGACAAGGGGAGAAAGCCGAAAATGTGGGCGGAAAGTTCGAAAGGCAGGATGGACAGGAAGCTCAGACTGTGATTGAGATGTTCCCGGAGCTTCAGACGATCAGAGACAGGAAGGTAGTCAGACAGGCGTTGGACACTAGATCCAGACACGAGATCAGATCCTGGACATGTTGATACTGTGAGAGGTATCGAAATGGCGTCGGAAATAGTGGACAGCAGCTTGAGAGCCATGGGGGATCTGTATACAGGCTTACATGTCTACACGGCGAGCTCTGGGTTGCAGTTGTGCAAACTGCTGCAGTATCTTTTCCACCAGAAGTTGTTCATCCATGACCCTGAACTTGGGCCTGTGAATTACTATCGTCCCCGGATGGGTAGGTAGGAGACAGTGGGCATCGACGAGAATGGAAGCTACCTGCAGATTGCGTCACTTTGGTGTTATTACCTAATGTCCATGGATGGGCCCCTCGGAATATGCCGAGATTGGACACAAGAACACCTACAGTAGCTACTGTACACAGACAGTTGCGGATACCCTCATGAGTAAGGCAAGTATCGATATGGGCGTGGAGCTTGATGACCTCGCCATTGGGTTCTTCGTGTCGCCTACGTGAACAAAGACGTCGTGAATAGAACAGGTGGAGAGCTCTCACACGAGGGCCTCCATCCCACTGTACCCACCACGGGTATCCTCCGATCCACCTGGTCGTCGGCCAGACAAAGAGCACACGGAGTCTAAGGGCAGACCAAGACACGGCAGAGGCGGGAGACACATGGGTTCAGGCACGCGCCCACGGGATCGTGGGTCGACGGCGAGCCAAAACGCAAGATTTGCATTGTGCTGCCCCGTCGTATGCTGTCCTGATCCAATGCTATGGGAGCGGGTCAAGGCGTACGACGGAAGTCTCGGCTGGCTGAGAATGGAACGCCTGCTCTACCCCTATGAGATGCAGGATGCAGGACGCAGATCGCAGGAACTGAAGAAGGCGCGATTGGGGAACACTGTGCTGTACTGTATACAGTAGACAGTAATTACTGTATCTGGTGGGTGTATCGTAAGTAAGGCATTGCGAAAGCGTTCCCATTCGTCAAGTTTGGGCCAATGGATAGGCGCATGCTGGATATTGGCGCAATCCCCAGGCGGTACCCCATGCTCCATTGTTGCCGTGCCGTTGAAAGCGACATTGCGCTCAATTTCCCGTCTGAGCTTGCGCGGGACGGTACGGTACATTCAGTAAGTACAGTGCGGCAAATCTACTGTACAGTACTGTCACAGCGGCGCATTCATAATCACCCATGGCGTGCTGGTGGTGAGATGGCGAAGGCGATAACATGGGGACTCGATAGGACGAGCAAAGCAGGGCGCGACGATGCGGTCGTGGTGGTGACAGGTGGAAATGAAGATAGCGGGTGGAATGGGGAGTGAGCGAGGGAGTGGGCGCATCGGCGTACTGTACTGTATGTGTCAGTGTTTGGTGTGTTTAGGAGGGCATGAGCCCGTCCAGTCATCAAGAGGAATTCATTCCGTTATGGGGCCAAAACGATGCAGTCATCCTTCCGTGCTTCCATCCATCCGAGCACATACAGTACAGTGCCTATAGTACAGATCTGTGCATCCTACGCCGCCCGCATCGCAGTCGTTCCCGAGATTCATTGTTGGGTCTGCGATAGATGCATGCGAGCATTTCAGGTTGGGAAACAATGGGCCAGAAGCAGGCGAATCGAGCGCTGGCTTGGCCTCTTTCAAGCAGATAATCGACAAGGAGAGCAATGCGTTGGACGACGTTGATGCTTATGGTGACATTGAGGTTCTCGGCTTACTGTGTGTTACCATTCCCGCCAGACCATACCATATCATCTTCCCTTCTAGGCAAGTATGCAAGCGCGCGGGCGTGCTGCGATGGTGGTGAGGAAGGCAATGGTAGCCGGGGGTCTCGCTGGATTCTGCCATGGCCAAACATGCCACTTATCAGCAGCAGGAAAGGTACAGTACAGAGACAGAGCCGTGGAGCTATGCCTGCCATCGCGAATACGGTGACTGATACAGCGACTGCTGATACAGTGACTACGTCGAGGTATCGTTGCTGTTCTGGGCGTTTATCGCTACTTTGCGGCCGTGTACTTACCTAACTGACTACTGCCTACACGAGCCTACTCCAACCAACTCCACTCCACTCCACTCCGCATCCATCTTCATCCTCCATCCTGCGGCCACATACAGCACCGTTCATTACCATACCTACCTTGCCTGCATTGCCATACCACTCGACCTCCGCTCCAGTCCAATCCACAATCCACTCTCCATCGGTAATCATCCGCCAAATCGCCTGCTCTCAACACTCATCCCTCCTCGCTCTCCTCACTCTCCTCACTCTCCTTGTCAAGACCCCCCCACACACGCCAGCTTACATTATCCATCGCAACATCTGCAGCCCAGCTGGCTAGCTATCTGCCTTTACCTATCATCTGTTTACCCACCAATCCACTCGAACTGACGAACCGACACTACACCCGTCTCGCTTTCGATCGCCGCCAATTCATCAGTACACGTGTGGATATTGGATTGCTTCGCATGCAATCCCACCATTTCCACCCTCCCAGACCCTCTCCCACCCTTGCGCCCTGTGCTAAGAACACCTCGCCTCCAATCCATCCTGGTCCGACAGTGGCATGGCCGACTTCAGCTGATTCGCAAGGGTTATGAGCTCGACCAAACGCTTCGCGCCTGTATCTGACTTTTCTCGCCCGACCATCCTCCACCACCGCCCGTATAGCTGGCTTCTAGAGGTTGTCAAGAGTTGAGCGCCTGGCGGTAATCATGGCAGCTGTCAAGGAATCCATATCCATGGGGAGCAGTCCTACGCCTACCGAATCCCATCCTCCACCCAGAACGCTACCCATCATCCCACATAGATCCGGCGACACAATGGATACAAGCGAGCCCGACCACGGCCTGAATCATCATCGCATGGCACCGCCTGCCCTGATCTCCACAAACGGCAAGACAGATGCCCAGCCAGCCGGGTCTGCAGATAGTCAGCAGCAGCAGCAACAACAACAACAACAACAACAACAACAACAGCAACAATCGAATGGAGGCAGCGGCCACCCTGTTGGAGCCGCCGCTGCGGCACAGCAGCCGAAAGTTGTACAGACTGCTTTCATCCACAAGCTGTACAAGTAAGCAACTCACATCTGCCAATGCCCTTGCGAGGTCCCTACGAGCAAGTGAGAGGCTAACTTCCCCCACCAGTATGCTCGAAGATCCGAATATCCAGCATCTGATCTCTTGGTCGAGCACAAACGAGAGCTTCGTTATGTCACCCTCATCGGAATTCTCTCGAGTTTTAGCGTGAGTCCAGCACCCTGGCGCACACATGCTCTATCTGGCGCGTTGCTTTAGGCCGCATGCGCTGACCAATCGCTGCAGGCAATATTTCAAACATACCAATATCTCCTCCTTCGTGAGGCAGCTCAATATGTATGGCTTTCACAAAGGTAGACGAATTCTCTTCTCTTTAGAAAAGCTTGTTCGACGTGTTGCTGACTGCATTCAGTGAGCGACGTCTTCCAGACTGGATCTCCAGACTCTCCTTTGTGGGAATTCAAGCACGGCGCTGGAAGTTTCAGACGAGGTGACCTCAATGGCCTTCGAGAAATCAAGCGTCGTGCTTCACGGCATGCACTGATACATCGAGACTCGTTTTCTTCCGCGCCCAAGCTGCCCACTGCGCAGCAACCTGGAACACCTATGGACCAGGGCCCAGATCCCATTGAATCCCGCCTACATGTCCTGGAATGGAATCAAAACGACCTTTTCACGCGTCTGCAGCGGTCAGAAGACGCATATACGAGCACAGTGCACAAGATTCATATCCTGATGGAAGCAATGGTCAAATGTCACCGGTGGAGCAGTGAATTAGGCACCCGCTTGATGGACATAGTGCCTGATAGGGACAATCCCATCCATCACAGTGTCCTCTCAATGGTACAGGAGGTCCAGCGAAGCCTGGATCAGATCAGCGCCCTTGATGCATCCACGGACCCTTTTGCAAAGTCGCAGATCTTACCGTATCCGCCCCCTAGCGTTCCGATGGAGCCTCCAATGCCTCTCTCGCCACGTCAGAGGACGTTGGACGAATCGAGAAGACCTTCGCTGCAGCCTATCACACGCCCAAGTGCACTTCGCCCTCCACACCTTCAGCCGCTTTCACCACGACGTCTTGGTTCCCTAAGCGGCTTGGCAGGGCCTAGCAGTGGCGGTGGTGGTTCCCCCAAGTCAAACCGGTCAAATTACGCTCTTCCAGCACCTGGCCAGCCACAGCCGCAACATCCTCTTGCCACCTCTCATTCCCCACCTTCTAATCTCAACCGGCGACATACCTCTGCAGATATCAGGTTACAGGGCTGGGAAGGTGGTCAACCTCCGGTTGGATACAATATGAACAACTCTCCGTACGCGTCCGGTCACAATTCCTCGGTCTGGCCGTCATCACCTCATATTAGTGCGACTTCCGAAAATCAACAGCTTCGTGATGCCCTCGCTCAATACGAGCTCCCTCGTGGGTCAAGTCTGACCCATTCCAGGCAAGCTTCACCACCATCGTCACATGAGCCTTCGCATTCGAGCTTCTCAAACAGCTACGGTGGGCCTCCCAGCTACGCCAACCCCTCAAATGACGCAGGCTGGCAGATACCTGGCCGCCCAAGCTTCCCTTTCAAGGGACTTGAGACGCCTGGACCACCCACAAGGCGGAGCAGTATGGCAAGCAATGTGCACTCGCTCTTGAATCCCGCCGACACAGCCGAACATCCTGCAGAGGACGACGGGTTTCAGGACGAGAGGAAGAGAAAGCGTTTAGCTTGACACTGACTTGCATCTGCCCGCGATCGACAGCCAGCCTGCAGGAAATCCTTGTTATATTGCACAATCTCTTATCAGATCACACAAAAAGTATATCGGATACGGCTAACTTGAAGTTTTGTTTGTTCAAATACCCATTGCTCAGGAGAATATCTGTACAGCTGCCCAGAAGGAATATGAAGGCGGTCGACAACAGTTTCGCCCGGCAAAACTAAGTGAGTTGTGCTTCTGTAATATCGAGCGGTAGAAAAAAGCCTCTAGTTTGTTATCATTATCACCATAGCTATTTCTTCATCGCGAAGGGCAAGTGCGACAACGCGATCAATCAACCAGTGCACAACGACTCGAACACATCGCGATCTTGGTGTTGAAGCTTCATACCGCATCCTCAAATACAAGTATACCCTGCAATGGAATATGTATGTAGAAAAAAAGGCACCTTCCATGCTGTCCACGAACATTGGCGGTCGGCAAAGCAGAGCGCGCTCTCTACTCCTCTCAACTGTCTGTCTCACGAGGCATTACTGGACAGGTACCTGCCGATCCAGCCATCGTACAGATCACACAACCTGCACCAACCCCAGACCGTCCAGCTTGCGACCGGATCGACCACGACTTCATTGAACGGCGTCATCGATCCTTCATAGTACAAGCTCTTTGCAAACCGCAACCGCCTCCAAGCCGGCCCCTCTCGCGGCTGCTGCCTTGCCGGTCTGCGTGCACTCGGTAGGTGCAGCCAGCGCCCCAGCGGCGGACCCTCACAGTTGGCACGCCTCTGTCTGCGCAGCGCCCAAGTCTCCAGCGGCGTCTCGCAGCCGATCTCTGCGAGCGCCTGGGCGATTTCCTCACGCGGCCGCACATTGCTCAGGCCGTCCTGCACCTGCACATCGACCCTGAGCCATGTCAGCGGCGTGCGTCGAGAGTTGAGGACGGTAACCAGCCAGCGCACCAGCAGCGCGCAATGCGCCGCCGTCGCCTCGATCGCATGGATCTCGATGTGCAGCCCGGCTACTGCTCGCAGCATAGGGCGCACGCTCTCCACCGCCTGCACCGTGTTGCCTCGCCGCTGCTCGATCTGTTCCGGCGGCAGTACCGCCCCATGAAGCACCGCCCGGCAACACTCCACGATCAGGCGCGGCGGCAGACTCAAGCGGTGAAGCACATGGATCGCTTCGTCGTGCATCATCTTGCATACCAGCAACACGCCTGGCACCCTCGTCCCCTCCTTGCGGCTCGCCTTCCACAGCGGATCTGCATCGTACTTGCGAATATATACAGGGCTTGATACGGTGTCAGCTAGCGATATGGTGAGTATGTGTAGCCTTAGCTCTCGTGGTAGACGTAACAGAGCTGATATATTATCATTGTTTGAGAGCATGTTGATAATGGCTCCCGGAAGCGATGGTATGATTGTTGCAGTAGTCAGCGATTTGTAGTGAGATTTGGTTTTAGTCGTACTGAAACATTTCTATGATTTGCAACTGCAAGCTTCGCGTTGACAAGGATACGCAATGCTCAGACGGTTGCCAACTCTACCCTTTCTACGCCAGACCTTGTTTATGTAGGATTCGAGAAGGATGGGTTTCTACAGAAGCACAAGTCAGTGCAAGCGTGACAGGCTGCAGAATAAGCAATACAGCGTCAGGCAACGATCTGCGCATTTTGTTCTTCAGATTGTCTTCAATAACTCTGGGATGACAATCTATATGTATGTATACCGTATATCTACCTATCCATTACCATGACACACAGTGAACCTTGAATTGATGCAGTGTACCTATGCGTGTGCCTGGGGCTCCCACCTGCCGACTGTAGCTCGGATGTACGGAAGCAAAAGCCGAGGGCGAGGCGTAGAAAGCCATTCCAGTTGGGGCAAAATGGCTGTGCGGCGGTCCCGCAATCTGCAGCAGGGCGCTATGCGGCGAAAAAGGTGCAGATCGGGTGGTGGTGGTGGTAGAATGAGCCGGCGATAGGCGAAAAGATTATCGTCCTGAGGCAATCTTGAAAGGGCGCTCTTTTTCGATTAGCCTGTTAGCACTTGGGTTATACTGTACACCGCACATCCTCAAGCATTGGTTTTTCTCTTGACACACTCTCTCCCTCTGCGACGAGTGCCTTGCGACTGACATCATCTCCTCACCCCTCGGTCATGGCCTGCCGTCTCGACTGATCCGTCCCTTATCGCAGCAACCCACCTCAGTATCGAGACTAAGCCAGGACGCCGAGCTATTGTCGGAATCAAATCCTGCACGCGACAGCTTGTTCCTGGGTTCTGCAACTTACCCTTTGGGCGAGAGTCTGCGACAATGTCGACCGTGTCGGCCGCCGCGAGGCTGCGCACCCAATGGCTGGCCACGAGGCTGCCTTTGTCGCCAAGGTGCTCTCGTTCACTACGTCTGACCTCGTCTTCGCGCGGCAACCTTGCCACCAAGGCCAGGCGAACCTTCACCAGCGAGGCTGCACGCCCATTCTACTCCACCTCCACCGAGGAGACTCAGGTCAAAGAGCCGACTGCTGATAACGGCTTGATCTTCGAACCGCTCGATTCCTTTCCCCGCCGCCACATCGGTCCTAATGCCACAACCACCGAAGAGATGCTGAAGGCGCTTGATCCGCCTGCACAGAACCTCGATGAGTTTGTCAGACAGGTCCTCCCTGAAAACATTCTCTCGAAGAAGGATATCAAGATCTCAGGCCCGGTCCTTGAGAAGAGCGAGACTGTGACGCAGCAGGGTGGGTTCAGCGAGAGCCAGCTCTTGGCAAGATGTCGGGAGATTGCTAGCAAGAACCTGGTCTACAAGAGCTACATCGGATGCGGCTATGCTGATACCCGAGTGCCTGAGGTTATTAAGAGGAACATCTTGGAAAACCCAGGTTGGTACACGAGCTACACACCATATCAGCCTGAGATCAGCNAGGGCAGACTGGAGAGCTTGCTCAACTTTCAGACTATGGTCACCGATCTCACCGGACTTCCCATTGCCAACGCCAGTGTCCTTGATGAGCCGACCGCTGCGGCAGAGGCCATGACTCTGAGCATCAACGCCCTTCCTGCCAGCCGCCAAAAGCGACCGAACAAGGTCTACCTTGTATCGCATCTTTGCCACCCTCAGACCATCGCTGTCCTCGAAAGCAGGGCGTCTGGATTTGGCGTGGAGATCAAGGTCGCAGACATATTGGCAGACGGCAGCAAATGCGTCGACGAGATTGGCCAGGATCTTGTCGGTGTTCTGGCACAGTATCCAGATACTCTGGGCGCAGTCTCTGACTTCAAGACTCTCAGCGACAAGGTGCACAAGCTACAGGCCGTCTTTGCGGTAGGCACTGATTTGCTCGCCCTGACCCTCCTCACACCACCTGGCGAGTTTGGTGCAGACATTGCATTCGGCAACGCTCAGCGCTTCGGTGTGCCTTTCGGCTTTGGAGGTCCCCATGCGGCTTTCTTCGCCGTGGGTGAGAAGCACAAGCGTAAGATCCCTGGTCGTCTCATTGGTTTGTCGAAGGACAGACTTGGAGACCCAGCCGCACGTCTGGCTCTACAGACCCGTGAACAACATATCCGTAGGGAAAAGGCGACCAGCAATATTTGTACTGCTCAAGCTCTTCTTGCCAACATGAGCGCAATGTACGCCGTGTACCACGGTCCTGGCGGTCTGAAGAAGATTGCTGAAAAGGTGGCGAAGATGGCGCAGGTCCTGTCAAGGGGTCTTCAGGAAGCTGGATACAACGTTGGACCTGTGGCTTTCGATACCGTGGTTGTCAAGCAACCCCAGGCGCATGCTTTCGTGGCCGAGGTTGCGAACGCTCACCAAATGAACTTCCGCATCATCGATGATGAGCACATCGGAATCACTGTCGACGAGACTGTCGGCAAGAGGCAGGTTCAGGACATCTTGAACGCTTTCACCACCAAGCCCATCAACTTGGACTCGCTCACTTCTGGCGTTGAGGCTCTGTCCGAAGTCCCGCAGCACCTGAAGCGAACTTCGCCTTACCTGACCCACCCTGTGTTCAACACCCACCATTCCGAGACAGAGATCCTGCGTTACATGCGCCACCTGCAATCTAAGGATCTGTCCCTCATTCATTCAATGATCCCCCTCGGCTCTTGCACGATGAAGCTCAACGCTGCTACTCAGATGGTACCCATTTCATGGCCAGAGTTCGCCGGCATCCATCCTTTCGTTCCCAAGGACCAGACTCTCGGCTATCTCGAGTTGATCAACGAGCTCGAACAAGACCTTGCTGAAATCACAGGTTTCCACTCCGTTTCCCTCCAGCCGAACTCTGGAGCTCAGGGAGAGTTCACTGGACTGCGCGTTATCCGGAAGTTCCTCGAACAGCAGCCTGGCAAGAAGCGTGACATCTGTCTCATTCCCGTTTCTGCCCACGGTACCAACCCAGCCTCGGCGGCGATGGCTGGCATGCGCGTTGTGACGATCAAATGCGAAAGCTCGACCGGTAACCTCGACATGGAAGATCTGCAGGCTAAGTGTGAGAAATACAAAGACGAGCTCGGTGCCATTATGATCACCTACCCTTCGACTTTCGGTGTCTACGAGCCAAAGATCAAGGAAGTGTGCGATCTGGTCCACAACCACGGTGGTCAAGTGTACATGGATGGTGCAAACATGAATGCTCAGATTGGTCTTTGCTCGCCTGGTGAGATTGGCGCCGATGTGTGCCATCTGAACCTTCACAAGACTTTCTGTATCCCTCACGGTGGCGGTGGTCCAGGTGTTGGACCCATCGGAGTTGCTGAACATCTCACGCCTTTCTTGCCTGGTCACCCACTCGTCGAGGGTGTTGGTGGCGACAAAGCTATCGCGCCGGTCTCAGGTGCTCCCTATGGCTCTGCAAGCATCCTTCCGATCAGTTGGTCTTACATCAAGATGATGGGTGCACGTGGTCTCACACACGCCACCAAGATCACGCTTCTCAATGCTAACTACATTCTTGCCCGCCTGAAGCCTTACTACCCCATTATGTACACCAACGAGAAGGGCCGATGTGCACACGAGTTCATCCTAGACACTCGTGCCTTCAAGGAGACTGCTGGAATTGAAGCCATCGACATTGCCAAGCGTTTACAAGATTATGGTTTCCACGCTCCAACCATGAGCTGGCCCGTTGCAAACACTTTGATGATTGAACCAACCGAATCCGAAAGCAAGGCAGAGCTTGACCGCTTCTGTCAAGCCCTAATCAGCATCCGCGAGGAAATCGCAGAAGTTGAGGCCGGCAAGCAGCCAAGGGAGGATAATGTACTGAAGATGTCTCCTCACACGATGAAGGACTTGATCCTGTCGGACTGGAACAGGAGCTACGATCGCTCAAAGGCAGCGTACCCCCTGCCATATCTCAAGGAGAAGAAGTTCTGGCCGTCTGTCACCAGGCTCGACGACGCCTATGGTGATATGAATCTGTTCTGCAGGTAAGCAGCACTCCCAACACGTCTCGATACTGGTATGCATTCCGTTACTGACATATGCTTTTAGCTGTGCTCCCGTCGAGTCCATCGACGGCCTGACCGGTGCAGAAGCCCCAGCGCCTACCTGAAGGTAGCACCTTCGCAATTCGCCTCAGTAGGCTGGCGCGATGAAACACGACATTCAACATCTTGGGATTCTCTTCTTTCGAAACCCAGTTCAAGCGTTCAAGCGATGGCGTTGGGCCCACTACAATTGGGTCGGCTGCGATGCTCCTTCTGTTTCAACATCATCATTTGCTTATGTGGATTTCAACCTTTTCCCCACAGGAGGGAAACGGCATGGGTTATTTAACATCACCAAGCGCCCGTGGCCCGATATATTTAGACGTCGGGCGCCATGTATCTCCATAGTGTCCCGCAATGAAATCAGTCCTATTCATCCAGCTTCATTGGAATCGACTGCTTCGTCTTTGTTTCTGGCGGCATCATCGCTTTCTTCAAGCGGTCAAGTGACCAGTAACCGAACATCGGACTGTTGCCGATGCTTGATATGCTTATTCTAACATAATATGTGATGTCAACTCGCTCTGTAGTCATGGTTGACCTGCAACTCATGGAAAGGCCCCCAGCAATTGAACCGTTGAAGCTCTAAGGTTTGTTATACAAGATTGTCCAGTTCTAACCACATCATTGTTCCAAGAATGCACAAAAGTCTTGTGTCAGCTGTCCATCTCATGACCAGCCAATCGAGAATGGCAGCTGGCAAACCAGGAGCAACAACACTGATTTATGCCTGAGGCTTCAACCCGGCGCACAACCGCGGCTCACGCAGGACGTCATGGGACAAGCTTCACATGCAGCAGACGCCTGAGCCGAGGTCAGTCGCACTTCTTTCATTCGCGCGAGAACGCAGTATCGTCTATAACAGCCGCACATGTGTGAACTTTCGATATGTGCCATGACTGGTTCACCGGCTCTGTTTCTATCCCACATACCGAGACCAGCCAGCAATAGATCTTTGCGTTTGTTCGTTCGCTCTATGTGCATGTCTGACGAACCGCTTGGGAGATAAAGTAGACAGCAGCACCTGTTGCGCAAATACGGCCAGCTGCACATCATGGACAAGCTGCAGAACATACAGGTGCGCAGTGATGACCGTAACCGCTCCCTCTGCAAATGGACTGCTGACAATGGGTCTTGAAGGCGTCTCTGGAGAAACTCATTCTAGATCCACGTTACCACGATGTCTTGGTCCCAATCAAAGCCATCCGCAATGGCGCTGTCTACGGCACCAAAGTGCGCTTCCCGCACGCTCTGGTCATGATCTTCCTCTTCCGCTCGGGCACCCTGCGGGAGAAGCTGAGGCTGATCGCCAAAGCGACCAGGCAGCACGCCACCAACCTGGCCAAGTTCGCCTTTCTGTACAAGACCAGCATGCTGCTGTTGAAGAAGCTCAATGGCGGCAAAGAGGAATCGCTGCACACCTTCCTGGCGGGTCTGTTCGGCGGGTATTGGACCTTTGGGCATGGCAGAGCCGGCGCCAGCAGCGTCAACCAGCAGATCGTCATCTACGTCTTTGCGCGTGTCGTCCTCGCGCTGGCGAAGTTCTGCATCCAACCGCCCGGCGACAATGCGCTGATTGCAGGCGAGTACGGTGGCCGAGGCGGTCGCGGCCTCTTGGGCCTCAGCTCGGAGCAGATGGAGACGCTGAGGAAGCACAGCTGGCCTGTGTTCGCGTCGTTGAGCTGGGCAAGCGTCATGTGGCTCTTCCGCTGGCATCCCGACACACTACAGCCCAGCTTAAAGAGCAGCATGACTTATATGTACGTTGACGCTCTTTCCCTGCAGCATCTCTCCTTCCCCGCCCCCTCCCTGATGGATGGTCGCGCATGTGCTGTTTCCACCTTGAGCTCTTCTCGCTACGGTCTTGAGCTTTGGCTAATATCGGGCCTCTCCTTCGTAGATACTCGAATGCGGAAAAGTGGGACGGGACACGCAATTTCCTTATACACAATAAATGATGAACCATCTGATGACGCTGAAAATGAGGCATTCCCTTCGCCTATATCCCCACGTACCCTCTATTTCCCTGTACATAGTGTTCGTATCGATTTGGGATACGAATTTAGACATGTCATCAAACGTGGCATGGCCGCTGACTTCCGATCTCCTAGATTCGCTAATTCTGAATATTGGCACAATCTCGATACTTTCGTCTGGCAATACAAGCAGACTTCTTTGCCGGGTGTCCCCTCACGATCGTCTTAGATTGCGTGAGGTTGCTTGGACTGAACGACGGCATTTGTTCGATGCATGGGAACGGTGGCTTCTCACAAATCGGGCGTCGAGGATATAGATATACACTGTGATAGACTCTGATCACCTTGTAGATCCCATTGAAGTATATTCTGTGTTCGGCAGATCCGAACTGGGAGACACCTTGCAATGTTGCCATTCTGGCAGAAACAGTTTGTTGAATTGAACTGCTGAGTCAACACTTTGTCATTGACTGGCAATAGCACAGTAGGGACAACTAAAGTCTGTACAAATCCGCGACGATTGTGTCTCGTAGACGGTCTAATACATGGAAGAAGTGATACTTGTACAAATATGGACCGCTCATCGTCCAAACACCCAACTTGTCCAGCTCTTGCCCGAGCTAGCCACATCATTGGTCAACCGCTGAGCGTGTTGATCTAGTGGGCCCCCTGAGGGCGATAACACCTTCTCGAATTTCTCGCCTGCTTTGCTGTGCGTGTTCAATTTGTCTTCCACTTTCTGAAGAACATCCTTCCCTGTACTTGTGGCTTTTTCGACCGTACTGGCGGCATCGTGAGCTAGGCTGCCGACATACCCAGTATCCTTCGCGGGGGATGCGGCCGTCGAAGCCGTCAATGCGCCTGACCCAGCGCCCAACCTCCCACCCTTCTGCTCCTCTTTAGATAAACCAGTGAACAGCCATTCCTTCGCTTTCGTAAACACGCCCGGTGCATTCTTCCGTTCCCACGCCGCAGCATCCGCTACCCGCTCGCGATTAATTAGGAGTAATTGGTCTTGATCTGCCTTCCCCTGGGCCAAGGCCTGCTTGGCTTCCGCGAGGGCGATGGCACTCTTTCTCTGCTGATCTTCCAGCCACTCCTTCTTTCGTCTTCTGTTGTGTAGCAGCATGTCGGTAATACCGGCAACGGCGACTGCGCCACTGACGACCGTGAGTCCGATTAATGTGATTGTCGTCGCTCGATGCGCTCGGTCTGCCCAGACTCTGCCAACTCTAACGGTTCTGTCAAAGGTCGACTCTCGGCCGAGCTTGGCCGCATTGGCTGCAGCTCTTAATCTAGCAATCTTCTGCTGTGGTGTCTCATTTGGGGGCGGCGCTGCTCCAATGTTGAGATATGATGGTGGCGATGTGGCTGATGGTGCCAGGTGCGGTTGATTCTGGGTAAAGGATCCATTGCTGCTTGAGCCGGGTTTGTTCGATATGTAAGGCCCGGTGGCCGTGAACCGTGTTGCATCTGATGGCGAGCGCGCCATTATTTCAACTCCACCGAATTAGAGCCAATGGTGGCGTATGTGGAAGGCTCCTTGTTGTACTCTTGGACTGAGTATGTAGTATGCTCTCCTCGTTCAAGGGAACTTTCCATGACGCGCTAAAGCCAATCTGAAGATCAGGGCTTGGCACTGCCGAAGGCGCCGAACGTCAGTCTGCCAGAGTGAGTGGCTGATAGCTGGAGGATATACATTACGCCCAGGCTTATAGAGCTCGGCTGCATTGTAAGTTGTGCTTCAACTAAAGTCACAATTCTCAGCCGATTATTGCAAGTTTATTGAGGGCCGATGGATGAAAGTGCGAAGAATGGCGCTCCAGATCTCGCCTCAATTCTAGCGACACTGTCTCGCTTCAGCGGACAACCTACACTATCGCAACCTCAGCCACAATCACAAGCAAATGAATATGGGAATGGCACTGCACAATCAAACACTGCAGTGGGCTCTGTGATTTTGAGCGAGAAAGGCTTGAGTAGCGCTGGAGCGAGAGACCCAAGGTCGCAACCTCAGATTCGTCAAGTACCGACATCCAAGCCTACTGTAGATCCCGCAGCCATTACCACATGGCAGGATGGTCTACGATGCATAACCAAAATCGCGGCTCAGAATGTACAGTTTGCGCAAAGTATCAAACGTGTGAGTCTATGTTGTCCAACGTGTCCCAGAGAGAGCCCATTGACACAAAACCCAGATGATGGCAGAGCAGCGAGCGCAAGAGCTGCGCTGGTACTCTGAACGCCAAGAACTTAAGAAAACGCATGCCAATAGAACCAGCTCCTCGTTGAAAGCGGCCTCCATTTTACAATCTCTGAACATCAACACGCCTGGGACATTGCTGGACGAAGACGACGGCGAAAGTGGCAAATGGAAGGACGACGCTAAAAATGCAGAACTTGCGGCTTTCGATCGAAGAGTTCACAATGCATTGAAATCTATAGA
Organism: Leptoxyphium fumago; assembly: GCA_001660795.1. Lineage (NCBI taxonomy): Eukaryota > Fungi > Ascomycota > Dothideomycetes > Capnodiales > Capnodiaceae > Leptoxyphium > Leptoxyphium fumago. The sequence goes on along the minus strand of LSHF01000006.1, from coordinate 82,409 downwards.
CGTCGCCATGTCGATGGAGCTGAAATCACTGGGTGTGCCCTTTTTTGGTACAAACGATGATCTCGTAATGGCTGATGGGTATGACTTGGCCGAAATCCAGCTTCCGGAGAACCATCCTAAATGGAGTCCTCTTATTACCGAGAGTGAGCTACTAAACCTACGACGCCGGATGATAGACCACTTGGAAGATTTGTACCGTGATTGATTCCAAAGTCAATGAATGCAATGTGGTGTATCAAGTTGGCCAAAGGCAATGTCCTGTCATCTCGCCAGGGAAAGGAGTATGGAAGGCCGGACTTGTTCCAATACCGCTTCTCTGCTTGCAGCTGCGTTGATATCTAGCATTTGCCATGTGAGTAAGGGTATGAATGCTTAAGGAATGTCACTATTGGCCCATTCCCTGGACTGTCTATGCATGGTGCTCACTTAGCTTTTGGCTCTCTGGGCTAGACTTGGCTTTCTTGCCTGTGAACCTGGAAAAGACCAGGGACCAGCAAATATCCAATTCCATGGATGGCAACAAAGGCGATGTAAAGAGTGGAATAGGATCTTATCTATCCATGACGAGACATACGATGTTCTGGGCCTGCAGGAAACCAACTATGTGAATGGACTTGGTGCATATGAGAATACGTGCTTACTTGATTTTTAGCTGCTCAAGGTGAAGGTGGTGCCAAGGTCTCCTGTAAGGCATCCATGAATCAAGGTTGTGCTTTGTTTATTGTTGTGCCTCTGTAGCTCAATATCCAGATCAACCTTCGCGGCCAGGGGCTTCTTCCTTTGTTTCAACTTCATCTTCTGCTTCTTCAGCATAGCACTCACAAAAAGTTGTACAGATCTCTCACTTGATTATCAAAGATAGTCAGGTTCAACGACATGAATATGATTCACGTTATCAAGACGGTCGTGATGGCCATCCTGGTCACTACAACCTATGGGGATTTTCTTCACGCCGACTCCAGTAGTGCAACGGACAGAGATGTGGCTTTATCACCATCTGGCGAATTCAAAGGTACGTTTTCAACTTGCAACGAAGAAGCCGTGCACCATATAGCATCAACATCATCCTCCCGTTGGATCTCGCGGCCTCATAAACCAGGCTATCCTAGAGCAGCCGATGGGTATCGGCCTTTCATAATAAGTACGACACGTAATGGAGACCGCAATGGCCGACAGAGCCAGCAATCGTCATCATCCCTTACGACGTCAGTCCCTACACAAAACCAAGATCTCATTACACAAGGCGACACAGGTCACATCTTGTACTTGCAATCGCATACATGCAGTGTTGATTTAGATGGAGATCTGTATATCACGTGTGAACCCTCCAGAGCGGCGACTTATGCTCCTAGTCTTCACGATGCCAGTACGAGGACTTCATCCACACCTCTAGCACCTGGTATTGGCACTGATTCCCAGACGGACTACACAACATACATGTCCACATGGACAAGCGCGCCTCAGGACCAGAGCGTCTGTGACAGGGTCCCTGCTGGTATCTGGAACTTGGGCGTCAAGACCTCCGTTGACAGCCCTGAAGACAAAGACGGATTAGAAGTCTGCGGTCGGCAGCATACCATCAACTGGCATGGGCAATCGACGTTCTGGCTCTGTTCAGACGCCAAGGAAGGCATCGTTTACACTCACCGGATTGATTCCGATTGCAACCCGACTGTTATCCGGATAACGGATAAAGATTATGAGAACCTGAAGGAAAGCGCTAGAACTGCATCTCTAGGAAGGCAAACAAATACCCGAAAGATTGACTCCCCACGAAAAAACCCAGGAGATGAACACGTCCACGCTGGTCGCCCTCTCCGACCCAGACAGGACATACTCTCAAGGCAGTCTATCTGGGATGATCGTGGCAGTTCAATCACGGCTGTATTACAGCATCCTCTGCCTAGACGACTTGATATTCCAACCGAAGCTGCTACCAACACCGTGATTCCCCAGAGCTTTACTGACATGATTCCAGCTCATAGTATTGTTGCACTACAGGTCCACCAGTTGAATGTCAACGAAGCTTTGGAAGACGTTGCGTCTCAGCAAGATGGCGTCATTATCGGCCTTGAAACAACTCAAGCTCTAGGGCAGGCGCTCAGTGGAAAGGCTGGGGTACAGAATTTCGTTTCCAACCCCAAAAGTCCGAGCAAAGTGCTCGACAGCGAGACTGCTCCATATGCCAGCCAACCAAATAACCAAATCCCGGGTGTGAACGAGCGTCATGATGAGCTAAAGTTTAAGCGTGCGTATACGACCATCACCGAGACAATGGTAAGTACTCAGACGTGAAAAGTGCTTTGTTCAGTGCTAACGATGTTCAAACGATGTTTAGACCACGACGACAGTGTATGTGACAGCAGCCCCCCAAAGCGTTGGCACATCGTCGATTTCGGGCTCCAATTTTACGACCTCCAGATCCCATATTAAAGAATGCACTCGCAAAGTATCCAACACAACTGTACAACCCATCGCAACTTCGACACTTATGTGTGCCCTATGCCTTCAATGTGTGGTGGGAACCAGTCCCTGCCCCTTGGAGTGTCTTTCTTGCAAAAGCCTCGCGGAGAGTGCGCACAGCACCTTGAAAGACAACCAAACCACGTCACAGACCGAAATTCCCACAAGTTCCACCACGACAACAGAGTCTAGGCCAGTGCCAACCGGAAGCTGTGACACCAACGGCATGATGGGATTCTCCGCCTGCACTTCAACGGCCCGTCCTAATGCCTCACGCGCAACCAAGAGCTTCCACTTCCATAAGATCAGTGGTGCATGCCTCGCGATATTGGTTGGCTTGTTGGGCGTGAAGGTTTTCGATTCGGTCGGTGGAGCTTCCTAGAAGCAAGGCTAGGGCATCTCGCTCGAACATGTCACACATGGCGAGGCTTGGAAGAGCAAATCCAGATGCTGAGTTCTTGATGCCGTAATGAGCAACGTTTGAGTAGAGTCGTGGGTTTGGGTAGGAGCACAAGGACAGCATATCAAGACATGATGCTAGCCTTATGATGCGAAATGTATAGCCTCCATACTTGAGCAAAGACGACTCATCCTGCCACACTGGTGTAGGCACCTCTGTTCCTTCTTTCTCTCAACCTCTCGACCCATGGCTTTATCCCCGCCCAGCCCAGTAACCCAAGGGTAGTGAAGATGAAGAGAAACACAATCAGCTGGTCCTTTGTGCTGTCCCGTTGAAAACAGGTGGTGAACACATCCTCTTCAGTTGCTACCTTGCAGATTGGGAGCTTGTAGTCCAGACAAAACTGCTTGTTGCAATCGGTACATGTACGGCGGCGGGCAGAATCTCTCGGGAGGTGATTCACAGCGTCAAGATCGGACCTGAAGGTCAACCCCGAGGATGAGGAGCTTTGAAGGTCATCTAGAGGGATGAGGGAGGAGTTGGTGAAGCATGTGCATTTACAAAAGGACGTTGGCGCTAGGAGTGCTTGTTAGTAATTAAGCACGCAGATCAAACTTGCGAACGAAAGCTTACAAGCTGCCAAAGCTACACTCAGCAGCGTAAGGACGAGAAGGAGAAGCTGCATAGGAAATGTTCGTGCCATTTCGCGATTGGTCGCTCTGCTTATTGAAGTTGGTGATGAAGCACCGTCTCTCGTGTTCTACAAGCCCGACGAGGATCTGTCCAGCCTCATATCAACCCTAACCCTAACCGTTTATGCTCTCCAAGCTCCCCCTGCATTCCTGCTTCACGTTGACTACGATGATTATATGATCATGGCACTGAAATGCACCTTTTTGATGGGAAGAGCTATATTGCCAGAGAGTGGATTCGAATCGACCAAGCCTGGACCAGGAGCCGGCCCTGCAGACCATAAAGCTTGCATTGAGAAGCTTCCTAACCGAGGTCTCTTACTCGCGCTGAGTCAGGAGAATCTTGGCACTATTTAGCAGGGAATACCAACCACTCGGTATCTCCACTCTTGAGCGACGTGATAATAAAGTATTTTAGATTGGTGGTACCTCGGTACCCTAATGCCAAGCGGGACTTTCCGCAAGGCAACCAACTAAAAAGTTACGCTCGCTGTCAGTGTAGAAGGGATTTCGTTGCGAATCCTATTGCTTGACACTCGTCTTTGCCGTCCATTCGTACTCCCTCCGTTTGTCGACCAGCGGGAAGATTACCGGTAGCAAATGGGTCTATATCACGCCTGCCAGAGCTGTCTTCTCAACTCGCTCTAGCCAATAACTCCTTGAGATGTCTGCTGCCGGTGCTTCGCCAAAACGCATCCGATTGCACATCACACCATTTAACCCTGAGCTCAAGGATCGCATAATTCCGCCTTCAATACATCCACACATTTCGAATCTATCCTTTCATACCTTGGCTACTTTCCCAGAGCGCGGCTTTGGATACGTCGAACTGCCTGCCATGGAAGCCGAGAAATTGAAAAATAAGCTCAATGGCACCACTTTGAAGGGTACAAAGATACGGATCGAAGAAGCTAGACCCGAGAAGAAGCGAAAGGCTCACGAGGATCACGAGGTCGGGAATGGCGATATGGAGAAAAAGGAGAGGAAGAAGAAGAAGACGGAAGGGAAGCGGAAAGTGCGCGATAAAATCATATCCGGACATGAGCTCGAGCACGGCAGGCATGTGAAGCGTGGTTGGGCCGAAGCAGCTGAGAAAGGGAAAGCTGAAGCTGGAGCAGAAGGCGCTTCGAGTAAAAAATCCAAAGGCCGCATAGAAGAAGAATCAGCAGATCCAATCACAAGTGGGCGAAAACTGAAGTTCAAAACTCTTCTTCCAGACAATTCTGCGGTCGTAGATACAAAAGACTCGAAGAGCAAGCCAAGTAAAAAACAGTCGAACGAACAAGTCGGTAAAGGTAAAAGCAGGGCCATTGTCGAGGAGTTCAAGAAACATAAGAAGACTAGAGATCTGCCACTTGGAAATGGATCGAACGGCCAGGCCATATATGAAGACGGAAAGGGTTGGGTGAATGAAGATGGTGTCGTCATCGAAGCTGAGCGGCCCTCGAAACGACCCATAGGGAGGGAATCAAATAAGTCTCCTGGTCGGGCTAAGTCGGCTGGTGGTAGAGAAGCGCAGAAGAAGCTTGTTTTGACGCCACCACCGTCTCCACCATCCGAATCGGAGACCAGCGAAAATGAAAATGGCGGTGATGTTCAGCATGACAGCAAGAGTGTCAGTGAGAACGAGAGCAGCAATGACAGCGATAATGAGGACGAAAGTGAAAGTGAAAGTGAAAGTGAAGGGGATGCTGCTGTTGAAGATCAAAGTGAGAGTGAGGACGAAAGTGAAAGCGAGGCTGGAAGCACCAGCGACAGTGAAGAGTCAAACGCGCACAAGACACCCTCTACTCCAAACACTGCTGGTGGAAAACACCTGACTGAATCGTCACATGAGGTACACCCATTGGAAGCGCTTTTCAAGCGGCCAGCTTCACAAGCGTTACCGTCAAACTCTACGATGGAGAAGATTAAGCCAGATCCCATCAATACTTCGTTTTCTTTCTTTGGATCCACTCTTTTAGGGGACGAAGATATGGAAGACGATTCAGATGCGGTGGCTCCGCCGCACACGCCACACACAAAGCAGGACCTTGAATGGCGTGGCTTACGGTCTGCCGCGCCCACTCCCGATACTACAGCCATCGGCAACAGATTCAACTTTGACACTGGGAACGTCTCAAATGAAGACAACTCAGAAGATTCTAGTTCAGAACTAGGATCCCAAATGGATGTAGAACGGACAGAAGTGGCCACTCACACAGGACAGAGCAAGCCTCGCGAGGAAAGCGAGTTTCGAAAGTGGTTCTACGAGAACCGCGGTGATCTAAACAGAGCTTGGAAGAAGAGACGGCGAGAAGCACGAAAGACGGTTAGACAAAGGGAGAACAGGACACTGACGAGGAAAGCTGGTATTGCTTGATCCAATAAACTGAATACAAAACCCTCATGGTCAAACAATGAAGCATACAGGGTCCATAAATGTCCTATATTGCCATGAACAAAAAGATTTTAATTTCCCAATCTCTGATCGCCTCCATATGACGACGCAGAGTACTGAAGTATAATGCATCGAGAGTCACCTACTGTATATAACAAGCGCCTACGCCCAGCCTTCACGTGTGTGCCTCGGATAAATTCGTGAAACTCCCGATATCCTAGTTTCACTTACGAGTGGCAGAATTCCCACTGAACGGATGCGTGCTTGAAACGCTCGTTAAAGATTGACGAGCTTATGCAAATGCTTACCTACATCTGCGCATGGTACCACAGGTACATCTTTTTACATGTTGCTTGGCTATATCCTCGAAATAGATTCCAAGGTTAGGTTCTGGTTCCAAATGGATCTTGATCTTGTTTGCTTATCCCCACAGATCTCAAACTTTACCTAGGTTAAGTTCTCACAAAACATATTATGAAACCGCTTATGATGTGCTTGCCATAGAAGAAACTCGCTTAAATAATCAGCGCACTCGAGAACATATCACATGCCATTCTGTGTGAATATGTAACATATCACTACGTCTCAACAGATCTGTGCAACCGAAGGCGAAGCCGATATAACATTCTTCGCCACAACACCATCCAGTCTCACCTCAAGCGAGGATCACGGAGAACCTTGAGCACGCCGTGATCTACAAAATTATTCTTGTCATCTGCGTTGAGAAAGCGAAAGGACTTGAAGCTCCAGTGTAGGTTCGCTTTGACCGTATCTCTCACGCCTTGGACATAGCGAGTGATATCCTTGTCGACCGCGCTGTTGTAGGTCGGAAGCGAAGCGATTGCGACATCCAGCCGCTGAAGACTGCCACTTATTTTGCCACCAATGTGATCAAAGGCGGATTGGGCAGACATCCCATTCATCCGACAGGCTGCGATGAGGTTATGAGGAACTCCTTCCGATTCTTCCTTCGCGTAGGAGATGATGTCGTTGTGCATCAGGGTAATGTCGATCCCGAGCGTTTGGATCTCTTGTAATCTTGGATCCTCGAACACATAGTCAGGCAGATCTAACTGATGACCGAATTCTACCAGTGCGAACAGCGCACTCACACACACAGATTGCCGACGTAAAGAGAGAATGCGTTCCACAGATGGTTTCTTCATCTCTTCGAACTGGCCAACTTGGTCCAAGACGGCTTGGCAGTACTCCATCATGGCTTGGGCATACCTTTTCGCAACGCCGGACGACGCGTCTCTCTTGATGTGATCCCACACATGGTCGTGGAAGGCAACAATTGGCGGTTTGTCTATGCAGTCTGCACCGGACAACGCGCCAGTGAACGAAGATGTCAACAGATCCATTTGCCGCTGCGCCTGTTGACGATCCGCTCTGAGTTCCCCATCATCAAATTGGTCGTCGAATACAAAGATCCAGTTCCCCCAGTCGCAAATCGTTTTGAATTTTGCTTCATCCGCTCCTGGAGTCATGACCGCTCCGAAATATGCAAAGTTGCACTTCGTGACTGCTTTTTGGCCTTTCGTATCTAAATGACAGTAACTACGCCATACTTAGCTCGAAACGCACCGCAAGCTAGAGCTCATCGTGAACCTAACATACAGACAGGTCCGAGCCTCGGACTCTCCACGGACGTTATCATAGTGTTCGTTTAAGGCAGGCGCACCTTTCAGGAACGAGGTGAAAAGGTTCGACACCCTCACGACGATATGATCATTCGAGATCTTTTGGCGTATTGGCGCCATCGTTGGCAAAGTATTTGAGAAACGGTGCTGGGATGTGAATGCCTAGTGACCCTCATTGCGAAGAAGTGAACGTTCAGTCTTGGATGGTCCCTAATATATGTTCCTGTTGCACAAAAAGCAGCAGTTGGATTCGAGATGCTATCGTCGTCCGTCAACTCCCGCGAAGGCACCGTGATTATCGCATACACGGCAGGTACGGCAAGCAACAATGAATTCTTCACTGCCCCTTACAGTGGTTGGCTGTCAGCTGGACACGTCGTCCTGTGCAAGTCGCTGGCCTATAGCTCGATACATCGTGAGGGTTGTTGTCAGGCGTTTTTGAGCTCCAGACGAGGCGATGTTGGGCCTATCGGAGATGTGCAAGACAGACTATCAATTTGATGCATGAACAATGCAACGGCTCGGAGGCGTCACCCGCCTTCGATGTTCCGTCTCAGCCAGCGCTGTGCCGCTGTGGGGAGGTCGAAAGCTGCTGCTGCTGCTGCAGGTACATAAACGATAGTCAATGACGTGAAAGGCACCTGAGGTGGATGAATTACGTTTCACTTACACGATCGTACAGTTGTATTTGGTATACTATAATGCATGTTGTACGGGGCGCCTAATCTCGCGGATCTAATTGTTGAGCGGCACGGGCGACGATTTCCCAATCGAGCGCAATATCTCCTGCGCCTAGGGTTTCCCTCGCATCTCTCTCGAAGTCTAGCTTTCGATAGCCATACTCGCGATACAGACGGGCTATCCAATCAAGATGTTGACGGAAGCGCAAGCCATCTCCGTCGCTAGTCGATCCCGGCAACCTGGTGGGATTCCCGAGTTCATCATGTAGACGGTTGAAGAACATGCGCAGTGTCACTGCATTAGGCGCGACACCATCGTACATCACAATGGTCTTTTGGGAATAGTGCGGCACCCGGACGAGATTCCGTAGCATGTCCCGCCTTTCGAGAGGCGTGCTCTGCCTCTTGGGCATAGATTTTCCATGCGGATCTGAGATCGCCCGGTGGGTGGCTCTTTGCTGTCTCCTGATGCTCTTTGGCCAGACGGTGTACAAAAGAGCTTGTCCAACCGCAAATCCGTATTCCTTAAGCACAAGTTGAAGTATTGAGTTGAATGCTTTCGTTGAGAGTCGAAATCTGGTATACTTGTCCCGAAGCCATCTCGGTTCTGGATCAAGACGCCCAATGAATCCAGCCCATTGTCGATGCGCGGCAAACAGCACTAGCAACACCCCATCGATCTGGGGACTTAAGAGATCGTCCTGCGTGCGTACTATCTGCGCGAATATCGATCGTGCCGTGGCACCTTCCGATTCCGTGAGCGAGACGAGGTTGCCTGATGTCATGACACTAGCAAGGGAAATCAAGTTGCTGAGCCGCCATCTGAATCCTGGAAGCTGCTGCTCACCAGTCCACGCCAGCACCCGCGCTGCACTTTCCCACTTCCCTGCCTTGAAATGCGCATTCAAGATCTCGCTTAAGATATCATGATGCTGCGAGGTTTGCAAGAGCTGCTGGACTAGCGCTTTGTTGTCTGTCTCAAGGGCCAGTCGTGTAAGGGTTGGAGCAAGGCAAAGATCGTTGTATCGATCTGGCGTGATGACTGGACCGTCAACGTCATTGCTATACAGGAACCAGTTAGCTACATTATAAGCACCTGCGTCGATAAGAAGATTCAGAAGTGAAGCCAAATTTGCCGATGGTATCTGGTGTTTGAGTGAAGGATGCAGCTGCACGTTTTCAGTGATAGAGTTCATGGTTTGGGACGTCTCAGAAGCCTCAGCTCTACTGATATGATGATTATCGTCACTGAAGTTATTCTGCAAGAAAGTAGAAATGGCATTGACTTTGTCATGGTCCGTACGATCTTGCAATGCCCTGAAGACTCTGAGAGCGCTAGAGAGATCTCCTTCATTGAGATGCGTATTCATTGTTCGGTGGTATACTCCGTGCGGCAAAGCGCTTCCACTCAATAGGTCTGCTGGTAGAGAGTGAGAAGAATTGTAGCCAGATTCCTCACCTGCTGAAGAGCAAAGTGTGGGAATACCTTCAGCAATTCTAGGGCTCCTCTTCAAGTCAACACCGGTTGAGTCAACGAATCGCACAGCGACCGCATCCCAGGAGCCGTTTGAAAGATTCAGTCCAGATTCTGATAGAAATTTGCGCAATATGATCAGACTTTTGAGGACGGTGACAGGTGATAGTCCTCGTTCGCCAACTCCAACGCGGACATTCATGACTAGGGCATCAACGTACGCAGTGACCACCTCGCTAGAAATGGTGCGTTCCAAGCCGAAGGCTATATTAGCGTCGAGATCCATCTTTGAAGCCGCATGAGTGTCAAAGATGTATTGGAGACTTGCTAGGTCTGGGACTTCATCTTTAGCTCCAGATGGGAGGGATCTATGGAGACGGCTTCGCCAACTCATTGGCTTCCAAGTGGCTTGGTCTCCACGTGAAGAAGGTTTTGTGAGAGCTCTGAGCGTGGACATTCCCTCTAGTATCCAGCCACCACGCAAGCACGACCATAATATCAACTCCAGCCAGACTTCCGGCTTTACGCCAGACACTCTCACTCGATAAGAGGCACTTGCTAGCTCTGGCCTGAACCATAGGTTGTCATGAGACTTTGACTCTTCAAGCACCTCTGCCTCTCGTGCCTTCCACGCCGCATCCGAAAGTGATGTCATGATACGTGATGATAGCAAATGCAGTAGAGGTGGCTGTTGTAGAGCCAAGGTGTCCAGGGCAGGACGATACTCATAAATACTCGGCGGCATGATCTCGTAATGATGTAGTAAGGCAATGACCTCCAGGATTTCTGGTTTCATCTCGCCACCAGCAATATCCTTATTTGCAGCACAAGCCACTGTGAGGTTTCCCAAACTTCTCCAGACGCATCCCCAGAGATCATGGCGGAACAACTCCTCTCGACTTAGATTTTCGGGTTGATTTCCAGTCCACAAATCTAGCGATGCTTTCTCTTCTGTCATTTTATCGTCCACTCGCCAATGAAGTAGGTCTTGATCGATCGCGATGCCATGAGGCTGAGCGGTCAACGCCTTGAGACTTGATCTTGTTCCCCAATCTGGAAGTACGCGAGCCAGCTTGTCTTTCGCAGACGCAGAGGAGAGCCCGAACGCCTCAGCCAAGATACGAGTAATCCAGACCACCGCGCGCCATCTCCCCTGTTCTACCGCCAACTCATGCAGCAAATCCAGGTTGCCATTATGATCGATGAAATGATGGGCTGCTAAGATGATTTCGGCTACATCTGTAGCATCCAAGCTCAAGGCGGGTTGGGTGTCTGTAGCATCAAGGACTGGAGTTTGGTGCTCTTTACGCAGATTGGGTGGTAGACAGAACTCTAAAAGCTCTACCCAGCATCTCGCGGTGACAGCATCCTTGCCACTAGGGGGGTTGATGCGCTCAAATACTTTGTAGTGTCGGGACTGTCGTGGAGATGAAGGATGCTCGCTGTGGGTGGCATATCCTCTCCGGCGATAACTGGACTGCGGAGGATAGGGGAGGTGCGGGCGTGGGGAGCATCGATATCCAGTCAGTCTCGGCAACAAATGAAACCATCTTCGCATTGAGACGGTCGCAGCATCTGAGCGGTAGAAGTCCGACGGCTGCAAGAGGATATGTCGCCGGTGTCGATGGGGACGATGGCAACGATGCTGGTGGTGAATATTATGAGGAGGGAAAAGTTCAGCCGAATGAAGCAAAGCAGATCGACTCAAGATCCGTGCACGAAGCGAAGCACGCCCGACATGCCGGGCAGGTGAATACAGTATAGGTACCTACTGTACCTACCCAGGTAAGGAGGTGTCCAGGGCCTGATGACGTAACCGGCCTCCAATTTAGCCTCGGCCCGCGTCATACAGCCCGTACAGCCCTGGAGCTTTCTTTGACGCGTCTGGCCCCAGCGCGTCTCCCTGCATGCACCACCTGCAGCCCAGGCAGCTGGACCAGACGAACCTGGGCCACTCTTGACTTCTGCCTAAGGTTGCCGCTGCTGCTCACTATATCAACACTGCACAACCTCCATCTTTTCCCAATACCATCCTTCATCTGCTTCAGCTCGATTCGAGATACCGTCCTTCCGCAACCTCGGCCACGAAGTCATCACCACCGGGCAATCATGCCCACTTACAGAGTTGGTTGGTGGCACGGCAACCCGTAGTGATGTGCAAACAGCACCAGCTACAAAAGCGATCAGGTGTATGCTGACATTTCATCCAGAGATTGCGCCCAGCAACCGCGCTGGATGCCAGACCACCGAATGCAAGCATGCCAATGCAAAAATTGCCAAGGGTGAATTGCGCCATGGCTCTTACGTCGAGATAAAAGAACATGGAAGCTGGAAGTGGCGTCACTGGTATTGCCATGCCACACCCTGTTACCTGTCTGTGTAGCTAACTGACTGTTTGTAGGGGCTGTGTCACTCCCACCGTGGTTCATAATTGGTGGGAGGCTGCCGATAGTGAGCTGGATATGATAGACGGATACGAAGAACTACCGCAAGAAGCCCAAGACAAAGTGAAGAGAGCCCTCGAACAGGGCCACGTTGACGACGAAGACTGGAAAGGCGTCAGTCCTACAGCCCCTCAACCCAGCAGTCTACCCTATCTGTTAACACGCTGAGCAGGATCTCGAATGTAATCGTTACGACCCAAATAAGAAGAGTCAAGGAATGTTCTTGAAAAAGCCCAAGCAGTCTAAAGTGTGTTACCCCTCCGATCGCAAATGACAATGCGCTAATCTTATCACAGTCCTCTGGCGGAAACGATCAGGATGAAGCCCCAGCAACCAAGAAGACGGCTGCATCCGGAAAGCGTAAAACCGCTGAGCAAGATGACACTGACGAGGCGCCTGTTCCCAAAAAGAAGCCGACCAAGTCAAGTGCACGCAATAAGAAGCCATCGGCCAGCGAAGAAGAAGATGAAGCACCAAAGACGCCGCCTATCAAGACGAAGACTGCCGCTGCAAAGAAGTCTAGGTCTACCTCAAAGGCTGTGAAAGAGGTTTCGTCTGACGACGAAGCTACTACTGCCGAGCCTGTGGCTAAGAAGGGAAGACCAAAAAAAGTTGCTGCTGCTGTGAAGGAAAAGCCTGCTACTGCTACAAAGGCGCGCAAAGGACGTTCAAAGTCTGATGCTTAGCCCCTCGTTTGCTACTCTCGACATGGCAAGGTCTCATGCCTGATTGCAAAAGACCAGTGCATAGTACTCGCGGATGATGACGGCAAGCTCACATGCTTTTTTTTTTTTCGAATCAACGACGTCCGTACAATGGAGCTGCCGATGTTGAAGGCACAATGAAGATACCCATATGCATACATTTAGTCAGTGTATTATAAGTCARAWCCGAAGCTATAGAACTGATGGGAGTTAAGAACAATCTCGCCACTCCAAAGAACGGTTCACCAATCATTTCAGCCATTCAGGACTTTATCACCTGCGCTTTTCTCATGTCGCACAAGGATAGATTCTTCTCTCGCAAACAATTCACGCACATTGTGTCCTACATGTATGATGGCTACATGGTGCGTGATCCTGACAGTGGGGAGTATCATTCTGTGGAGATCCCACCACCTTCCATCCATAAGCCACAGAGGTTGTGGACTGGTAAACAAGTCTGGGATGTACTGATGAAACCTTACGCCAAGTACCCAGTGAACATCAATGTCGAAGCGAAGAACAAGACATATGTGGCACCAGCAGAAGGCCAGCGACCCGACATGAGCCCTGCTGATTCATATCTTGTGGTTCGTAACAGCAAGATCATGTGTGGTTGTATGGACAAGGCCACCGTTGGTGATGGTAAAAAAGAATCCGTATTTTATGTCATCATGAGAGATTTCGGCCCTGACTACGCTGTTGCTGCTATGAACCGGCTTGCAAAATTGAGTGCTAGATGGCTTGGAGACCAAGGTTTCTCTATCGGTATCTCAGATGTCTACCCCTCTGACAAGTTGAATGCACGCAAGAACGAACTGGTCAAGGTGGCTTACGACAAATGCTTGGATTTGATCGAGAAATTCCGCAAGGGAGAGCTGCAGCGAGATCCTGGATGTGACGAAGAACTGACAATGGAGAACCAAATCTCTGGTATTCTCTCGAAAGTCCGACAACAATGTGGTGACGCATGTTTCGCTGAGCTTTCAGCACACAACTCACCATTGACCATGGCTAGATGCGGTTCCAAGGGAAGTCCTATCAACGTCTCACAGATGGTTGCTGCTGTCGGCCAGCAGATTATTGGTGGAAGTAGAGTGCAAAACGGTTTCCAAGACCGAACACTTCCTCACTTCCCGAAGGCGTCGAAAGATCCACCCGCCAAGGGATTCGTCTTCAACTCTTTCTTTTCAGGCTTGAACCCTTCAGAATTCATTTTCCACGCCATGTCTGGGCGTGAAGGTCTTGTTGATACTGCCGTCAAAACTGCAGAGACTGGCTACATGTCACGTCGTCTCATGAAGTCCCTGGAAGATCTTAGCGCTGGCTATGACAACACTGTTCGTAACAGTTCTGAAGGTGTGGTTCAAATGAAGTACGGTGATGATGGATTGGATCCATTGGACATGGAAGGTAACGCGACACCTGTGCATTACGACAGAACATATGATCACTCCATCACAAGCACATACGACAACTCGGAGAGGGGTCTGGATCCGGAAGAAATCATAGAGATTAGCAGATCAGTATTGGGGCGGGAACGTGCCAAGATCGAAAGAACTGGTAATCTCGGTGAGGAAGTGGAAGATCCCAAAGATGAGAGCCAAGTGCCAGACCTCTATGTCGACCAATCAGAGAGCATTCGCCGCTTCTTGAACAACTGCGAAGCCTACCTTGAAGGCAAAGCTAAACAGATCGAACACATCCGTGCCCTTCACGGTCGTGGCCCTGCGTCTGATGGTATTGCGAAGCTGTCAAGATCCGCTTTGGACTTATTCCTGCACCTGTGCCTGAAGAAATTCGAGAAGTCGAAGACTGAGGCCGGTCATGCAGTTGGTGCCGTCGGTGCCCAATCGATCGGTGAGCCTGGAACTCAAATGACCTTGAAGACTTTCCATTTTGCTGGTGTCGCTGGTATGTCGATCACGGGCGGTGTTCCCCGTATCAAGGAAATCATCAACGCCTCTTCGACTATCTCGACACCAATCATCACCTGTGCGCTTGACAGTCCATATGAAGAAATCGCCGCAAGAATCGCAGGTGCCATGATTCAGAAGACATATCTCAAAGACATCGCGGCGTACGTCGAGGACGTCTGGTTTAGAGAAGGATGTTACGTGAACATGAGGATCGACTGGGCTAGAGTTGAAGGTCTTGGGGTCAGGACCGACCTTCGCCAGATTGCTAGAGCCATTGAGGCTACTAAAGGTATGCGTGCATTGGGTGTGGAGGCAAGAATGTCAGGCAACGCCCACCTTCGGGTCATGGTCCGCCGTCCAGACATGGAAGATCCCAAGGCACGGAAGCGATCCCTCACGGCCAGCACTGGCAAGAACGAGCTATCTCCTGACGAAGCTGCGAGCCATGAGCTTTTCATGCAGATGCAGCATCTGAAGCGCATATTACCGGACGTGGTCGTGAAAGGTTACCCAGATGCGCAGAGAGCTATTCTAAAGAAGGCTGACAAGACCGACAAGACCGGCAAAGAACCAATCGCGGTGTTTGTGGAAGGATATGGATTCAAGCTATGCATGACCACTGACGGTATTGACGGGAGACGCACCCGGACCAACTCCATTATGGAAACCAAGGAAGTTCTTGGTATTGAAGCCGCAAGAAGCAGCATCATCTTCGAAATCTCAGAGGTCATGAAAGGCATGGACATCGATCCTCGTCACATGCAGCTGCTTGCCGATGTCATGACGTACAAGGGAGATGTGCTGGGTATTACTCGTTTCGGTCTGGCGAAGATGCGTGACTCTGTGCTTCAGCTCGCCTCGTTCGAAAAGACACCGGATCACCTGTTCGAGGCGGCTGGAAAGATGAAGAGGGATGAGATTCAGGGTGTCAGTGAATGTATTATCATGGGCCAGAGCATGAGTGTTGGCACTGGTGCAATGACCGTCATTCGCCCACTGGGTCTGGACAAAGAAGCTTCCCCGGAGAAGGAGAATCTCTTCGACCGCAGGAAGACCACTACCGCCTTCCACGCTAACTACGATAAAGTCGTCAAGGCGAGGAAAAAGAAGCTTGCAGAGCTAAGGGCAGAAGTCAGGAAGGCTAACGGCGGGATGGGAGGGATGACCAATGGTCTTGTTGCAGCTGCGGCATAGGACCTTTCAATTCCATGTCAGACATGTTCAATTTAGCATAGGCGCTCGTGGGACACTTGGACTGGTTATGCCCGGTCCAGAATAAAAATTGAATGATTTACACGAAAGACTTCTTGCCTAGCTTATATCATCTATTGTGATCCAGAGAGCGAGCGGCCTTCTGGCCAGATGTGTTGCATCTCCGATAAGGCTGATAGGATTTGTTTGCGGATTTTCTTGGTCCACCACTCAGAACTCATACTCTCTCTGTAATCCAGATGGCGCCCCTACATCCAGCTCTGATGACGCCCGTTAAGAGCTCATAAGGATTCGCCTCCTTCGCATCGTTATCCACAGCATGATCCAGATGCTCCAACTCTTCATCTCTGATTCTCCTCACATCCGCAACCAACGTAGCCAGCTCCTCTCCAGGCTCCTCGCCTCTGGCCTTCATATCATCGAACCAGGACAGCAGTTCCCTCACCTGTTCGTTGTAGTGCTCACCAATCTCTGTCTCCACAGCCTCGGTGCAAGCCATAGCAGCCTCGCGGCCCAGCATACCCGTCCCCCAGCCCAGTACGGATGCAGCTGCATACCAGACCGGGTACATGGCCGTGGGCCGGATGCGGTGGCGGGCTAGTGCTTCGTTGAAGTATTTGAAGTGGCCGGCCTCCTGGTCGTACATGTGCCGCATGAGCGGTCGCAAATGTGGGTGCGCATTGGTGACAGGGGGCGTCTGGTGCGTGTAGATCAATGTCGCCGCCAGCTCGCCCGCATGGTTCACCCGCAGCGCCGAATCGAGAAATCGTTTTTGCTCGGCCGTTAGCGATCTACGGCCAGCCTGAGGGTCTGAAGTCGCCGTTGTTGAAGCTGGTGGAGTTGAAGAGAATGTTCGAGCTTGGCGAGAGAGCTGTTGGAAAGCTCGAGGACTGACATGTGATTTGAGCGGCGTGGCACATGCGGTCCATCGCAATGCAGTTGCGTTCATGATTGCTTTTCCTTCAATGCCAAACAAATTCCTCATTGAAAATATCGGTCGAAATGATCCAGGGAAACCATATTGTTCCGAAGGCTCGTCTGGTACTATAGGTCGTGCTAGGCATTCGTAAAGTGTAGACATCATTCCCGGATACAAGACCGCAACACCGAGAATATGCCGAATATCGGGCTGACATAATCGCGCCGCGCGACTTCACGTATGTTAAGTTCTGTTGTATGCGAGCACATTAACATTCACAATCCTTGAAGTACTGCAGGATTTTGCCGCCTACATCCACGGAAAATCGCAACATACCAATCAGTCACCACCTACTGGCATTCTGACGACAGGGTTATCGCATTGTTGCTTCTACGAACCGCTCTCGCGCCCTTCCCAACCGAGTCGCAAAAGGGAACTTCCCCTGGACGCCGCGTTCTTTTGAGCCACCCTTGCGCGAATTTGTAGCTACCGGATCAAAGCGACTCGACCTACAGAAATACTATTCACACCAATTCGCCATGTCTGCCGACGAAATTGATGCCGAGCTGTTGGCTCTTGCTGGTGACTCTTCCGACGATGAAGCCGATGCGCCTGGCTCGGACATCGATGATGTGGCAGACAGGTCACCGTCGCAGGAGGCGAAGCCGAGCGTAGAGAAGAAAGATGAATCAGGTGGCAGAGCAAAGGGTGTAGCACAGAGGGTTCGCAAGAGAGGTGGGCGAAAGAAGAGGAGAGGCAGCTCTGAGGAGGAGGACGATTTTGGCGAGTTGTGAGTTCCCCTTCCTGTGAATGTGCCAGGCTCCCCCATCGCACTTTCCCACATGCCGGCTACGTTGGCCTTAAATAGTCTGTGGGATCGCTCAGCTTTGAGCAATATTTCTGCTCAATTGCATCTGCTGGTATCCTGTTCCTTCATCTACGCAAGCACACTTATCTGACGTTGATTCCCAGCTCGGAACCATCTTCACCCCAATCGCCAGGTGGTGCCGCGGACATGTCAGGTAGCGACCACGAAGCTCCATCCTCACCGCTGGCAGACGATGACGACGACGACGCCCCCTTATACCCCGTTGAGGGCAAATTCATCAGCGAGCAGGAGCGTGAGGACATTCTCAGCAAACCAGAGATTGAGAGAGAACAAATTCTCGCCGAACGAGAGGAGGCAGTACAAAAGCGTTTGCAGGATCTTCAACTGAAACAGCTTTTGGCACGTGCAAGGAAGGACGGCGAAAAAGCACAAAAGAAACGTAGCGCCGCGGCGGCTGAGCTGGGCGACGAAGATGGCTCTCGTTCACGAAGGCCGAAGGCTGAATACAAGGGACGCAGTGCCCTAGATGCCTACAAGCAGGCGCGAGAGGCCAAGGGTGCCGAGCGAAGCTCCCGCGTGGAGGCTCCCGAAAGAGGCTCACGTCGTGATGAGAGATCGCCCTCTTCGGCTGGGAGCGATCGCGACGCCGATGCCGAAAGCGAGGTGGAGTGGGCAGAGCCATCCTCAGACAGACGTGCCCGGGACGAGCCACCGGCCACTCTGCGAGATTTCGAGCTTTGTCGTGTCGGCCGCAGCAACTTTGCGAGGGTCTGTTTCTGGCCTGGTTTTGAAGAGACTGTCAAAGGCTGTTTTGCTCGTGTCTTCCTCGAGCAGAGCCGTACTACAGGCCAGAATGTGTACCGGATGGCACAAATTAAAGGTAAGCCTACTGGGGGTCCCTCAAATGCAAGGCAAGTCGCATACTGATCACATACACAACCAGGTTTCACCGATGGTCGCCCTTACTCGCTAGAAGGCGCCCACGGCAAAACATTCCAGACAGACCAATACGTTGTACTCGCGCAAGGCCCCAATACAAAGCCGTTTCCCTTCAGTGTCTGCAGCGACAGCCGGTTCACTGAGCAAGAATACGATATATACAGAGCCATGCTGGAGAAGTCGTCGCATCGCCCACCGAGCAGGAAATACCTCCAACAGAAGAATGACGACATCCATCGTTTCCTCAATCGCGCGTGGAGTGATGCAGATATTACCGAGCGGCTGCGACGCACCAACGAAATGAGGGCGAAGCACGATCCAGCGAACCAGCTGGTAATGAAGAAAGAGCGTATACTCAAAGATCGTCTCAGAGCACAAGAAGAAGGAGACGAGGAAGGGGTGTCAAGGTTTGATGCCGAGCTGACCGCTTTGGAAAACTCACGCTCAGGGAGCAGCGTAACGACCAGCACTGCGAATAAGAACCAAAGCCCACTCAAGAGCGCCGCAGTGCAAGCACAAGATAGGCTAGCGAAGTTGAACCAGCTCAACAAGAAGCGTACGTCTGAGGAGGTTCGAAGAGCGTTGATTGAAGAGAAGAAGAAGGCGCAACGTGCACATGAGAAAGCTGTCGAGGAGAGAAAGCGAAAGCAGGAAGAAGAGAAGGCAAAACTCGAGGCAGAGAAAGCCAACAAGCTGCTCAAGGTCGATGCTGAAGACCACGACCTGTTCGGCTCAGACGTGTCGCGAACCGGCACACCGGCTCCTGGAACTACGTCTAAGGCTTCACGCCCTGGGACACCGCTCAATGGCGTTAAGAAAGCCAGCGGATCAAACCTCGGGCTCAAGGCCGTTGCCGGCAGCATGCGGAAGAAGGGTAACATGGATGATGAGATACTGGCTGACATGGATCTTGGTATCGACATCGAGATTTAGGTCGGGAAATACCACGTCTAGAATAAACAGGAACAGTTTCAACTGATAAATTGTAAGCTTCATAGTATTGGCATCGTACACGTGCTGCAGCCCAAGCTTGCAGAATCCATCATAGTCAGTCTTGCGATATAGACATTACTTCACCCAGCGCCGAATGCGCCCATCCACCTGCCTGTGCAGCTAGCAGGCAACCTTTTCCATGCTTATTTACCTCCAAACCAGCTGCTGATTCCGCCTTTGGCCTTCTCCGCCCCCTCGCTGACCTTGTTGTCGAAGGTGTCGACAGCCTTGTTCAGCTGGGTGCCAACGTCCTTGGAATACTTTTCAGCGTCCTTGGTCAGCTTGTCGGCCTGGGCTTTGGCATCGTCCTTCAGACTCTCGGCCCGCTTCTGGGCATCGTTGGTGTAGGCCTGCAGGGTCGACCGGGCGTCTTCCTTCAACCGGTGGGCCTCTGCGTTGGCCTCTTGTTGGCGGCCTGGGAGCTGGTCCTTCACCGTTGTGCTCAACCTAGCGGCGTCGTCTACAAAAGGGTCAGCCAAGACAAGTCTATTGAGTTTTGGCTCAGTCTGGGAATGAGATGAACGTACACTCTGCACGCTTCTCAGCAGCCTTGGGGTCGCCTCCGGCGGCGTAGAGGTAGTAGCCGACACCTCCTGCGGCAATGAGGCCACCATATCTGAGCGCGCGGTTCGACATTGCTGGTCTGAGTGGATTTGGTTGTGGGTTGATGGCTATGAGATCGTTGCTGGAGGAGAGAGATGTGGTTGATGAAGGGATGAAGTGGAAGTTGGTACAAAGATGTAGATGTAGAAGTAGAGAATTGGTTGTAATAAGTAAAGCAGTAGAAGGCGCTGCAGTACGTGCCTCGGTCGGTATGTAGCTGCGTCCGGATGTGGTGCAATGCGTCAAGCTTCATCATTGAAGCTGTCATTGCGTGCATTACATAACGCTTCATGCGACTTGAGCTGTACCTCTAGGGCTAGCTGCCNAGGTGAGCCGCTGGTGACAGCCAAATGACGTCGTTCCACCCCGCAGAGGAATCGGCGCTGACGGGTACTGCCGAAGTGTGCATCAGGCTAGTCAAGCAGGAATCTGGACCGCAATGCCTCCTACGAACGATTGTTCTAGATTCTCGATGAAGACTCTACTGACAAGGCTCGCGTCTGGACTGGAGTAGTGCTGAGCATGGAGAATCTAAATCTTGCGAAGAGGCCTCTTGATTTGATCACTTACCCAGCGGTAAGACGCGAAGGGTCCTACGTCCTGTCCAGAGCTACAGAGGCGCTATTGCTTGTCCACCTGTGCTGATGCAAAGATTGGATTGGCTCGCTTTGTTCCGACATATCTACTCCGAATTTCATGCTGGTCAAACAAACATGCCACTAATTACGATCGACATCCCACGCTGGCTAGGCAGGTACTGCGTTGATATGTGAGGCAGTCTGGGATGTGGCAGCCTACTATTAGGTGAGCTGCTGTATGAATTTGTTCAAGAAACCGTTCATTCTTTGTGTGGCCATATTAAGAGCATGTCTACACTTCCGGCACAACATGTTTGTCAATTCCCCACTGAACGCACATCTACTGTTGCAAGGCGCAATTCCGGTTTTGTTGTGGAGATCTAGATTGACGTCATGGCAGTGGTTCGATATAGGCTCGTGCCGAGGTACCCTAGCCTAAGAAAGACTAGACCCCGTGGCTATGATGAATGCCTCGACGACGATACCTATCTAGGAAATGTTTATTATTATTAGGTACAACGTTGGAACCTTGGAACATCGCTGTATGTCGATATTCGCCTGCCTAGCAGATTGACTCTCTTTCCCTCACAATCACCGTCCTGCTATACCTCATTTCATTTTTCTTTGTGAGATCCCTTCTTGTGGGCAATACTCGCGTTAGCCATTTTCAGACCCAGAAGCTGGCTTCTTTGGGTCACCTGCCTCACAAACTAGACCGCGCCCTGCACAGAGAGTAGCTACCCCTCGGTCCCTGCATCGCGTCGCGCTCGAAGTGTCACGAACTTCGACTTTCTTAGCCACGGATCGATGTCGATCACGACAGACTTCATGAAAGACCGATTGTGAACATCGCCCTTCTGGTCTTCTTCTCTTACTTTGTCATTATTTCATATCTCTAGTCCCACGCATCACCATGTCCATACGAACGCCTTTTTCACTCGATCGACCGCAGGCCACGGACTCGGATCCGCAAATCCTCCTACTCGACACCGAGAGACCGGTAGATGATTTCACCAGCGCCGAAGAATCTGAAACTGATGGCGAGGATACGCTTTTGGGAGGTGTCGCAACCCCAACGAGCTCAGCCCGGCCAGGCTCAAATGCGCGGCACTCGACGAGGTATTCGCTACAGCAACAGCGTACCAATCTTTCCTTGCGCAATTCCATCCGAGAATCCAAAGCCTCATACAAGTACGGCAAATATCGGCGTGACAAGTATGAGGAGGCGCCACCAGCCGCAGGGTCTTCTACCAAAAACAGAGTGTCCTCCTTAACAACGGCAGTGGAGGGAGAGCGCAATGATGGCAAAGAGTCACTCACGGGAATCACACCGGTGGCAACGGTCAATAGCATACAGCGACAGGGGAAGGGGTCATACCTGCACCGAGGCAAGGCAAAAGCGTCGGCAGCGAAGAACACCCTCATCTCGCGTAAGAAGATGGTACGCAAGGCTGCTGTTGAGGACAGTGTAGTCGATATTCTTTACGAAAACCAACGTGGTGCTTTTCTGTTTGGTATACCCAAATTTTCATCTTCATCTTTACTGAACTTCGACCCGATGTCATGGCAGAATGCGGAATTCCGGACATCGCCCGTCGACATACGCAACGCACAACTTCCTGACCCAAGCTGGGAGTGGGCCTGGAAGAACTGGTATGTGGATATGAGCCATGACGTTGACGAAGAGGGATGGGAGTACAGCTTTATGTTTCAGAAGAGGTTTAATTGGCACGGCAACCATCCCTGGTGTTATTCATTCGTCAGGCGAAGAAGATGGCTGCGAAAGAGGGTGCGGAAGGTACCTGCTGGTGGTGTGAAACACCACGACACCAAGGAACCCAGCCACGAGCTCAACAGTGATTACTTCACCATCCACCGGCCGCTATCACTTACGACGAAACAGCAGCAAGAGGAGAGGGCTGGGGACCATCACGGCCAGCTTCTTAATCGCCGTTCTCGCGAGAGCTTCTCTGAGCTGGATCCGTCAGAGCAGGAGATCACAGACATAGCCACCCTCTTGTATCACTTGAGGAAGACCTGTCACATAGATCGAACAAAATTGCTCGCCTGTCGCTCTTTCATTGCTCATGGCGGTCAGGATCTACACTATCTTGCGCAGGAGATGGAGCAGATTATGTCCCTGATGGTTTTCCAAGCCTCCAGGCGTCAGCTGCTTGCCACACTCATCACCTTCGCTTCGGAAGACAAGGGCCCAGAACGAGTACAGATCCCGGAGGAGGCAATCAAGGCAGCAGAGGAGCAAGTAAAGAGGCTGGAGTATTGGAGTGACATCAAAGGCATGGCCAAAGCGGGCCAACTGCCAGAGAGCTTGCACCAGGATGATGCGTTCGAAGGTGTAGATCCAACAACACAACCAAAATCGCCAGATGGACCGTTCAGGAGTAAGGAGCCAGGCAGTGCCACGGAGTCACATACAGACGGCGATGACGACGATGCTAGCAGCACGATGACCGAAAAGCCAGTGGCCACGCTCAGCCGTAAGGCTACTGAAGACAGTGCAGTGAGCGGCAGTGATGTGTTTGTCGATGCTCCCGAGCGCAATTCTGTGAGTAGCCTTTCTAAGGAAGAGTAACGACCATGATGTGGGCTCACCTTTGAATTGGAATGGGCTATGTACCCGGTCTTTTGTTCATAATTCTTATCTCTTACTGCGTACAAGCGATCTTTTCTTTGCATGTTGAGATACATGTCTTCTAGCGCACATTTAAATTGCTGATCCTCCAGACCTATGTTGGCCTGTTGGCTATCGTCAGTGTTCTGAGACTTAGCCAGGAACTGATCAGCTCAGACGGTTACTTTTGTAGTTCTTTAAGTTGTGAGTGAGGAACCAGAAATACATATTGCCCAAACCTAATGTTTTGTCCAATGCATCTATGCTCCAATGATGCCACACTGATGATACAGGAATCTTTCCGGTTTAGAAATCAGTGTAAAAGAAATAATAATTGTGTATCATGTCTACAAAGCCTGGTGCAAGATCTGGGCACACCACGAATCGTGGCCGAGAAAGAAGGCTTCTAAACTGTAGTGGTGAACACAGACAATGAGTCTGGATCCAGTCGAATCGAATTCAAAATGACGACAGATTGCGGACATCATTTCCTGGCAGCTATCAGACTAAGATGGACATCCCAAAGGTATCCGACGGCACCGAGGAAGACTATTCGCTTTTCCACTGGTATAAGGGTGAAATTTACGATCGATGCGAAAGGCCATAACCGGTAGCCTGCCAGTATTAGAGGGATCGCATCCTATCTTTTTCATCAGTATGATGCACTAAGATCCGGCCCTTGACTTACGTCCCTGCTGGACAGATTCGAAGGAAAGTTGCTGCAAAGACTCACCGTCTTGATCGTTTGCGAGACCTGCGCCATGCTCTGACCCTTCAATAACCCAATGATCAGGTAGAAGGCAAGAGTGTTCCATATAGCACCCAGCGTGATGCAATCCAGGAGCCACTTGACGAACGTGTTCCTCCACGAGAGACCATAGGCAGCATCCTGTATCCCTGTCGCATTGGCCGCAGCAGTAGCAGCGTCTGCGCCAGTGCCGCTCTGCAAGCCCAACTGCTCCTCCTTCGCCCTCTCCCCCAACTCGAACTCGTGCGACTGCCTGGAGATGGAATACGAGGGAGATGAGCGAGACGAGGGTGCAGGTCGGGCAGGGAACAGGCGCTCCAGCCAGATCTGCCAGTGGAAGTTCAGGGGCGCGGTCAGGCCGGTGTATAGGACGAACCGGGCGAGGTTGGCGGCGGAGAAGGGCAGTGGATGGTCCTTCTCTGGCAGGTTGGCGTCGATCAATTGCGCCGTCAGGTTCGACAGCACGCCGATGAGGGTCGCCTCGATGCACGCGGTGACGGCTGGGCCAAGGTGCAGCCGCCTGGAGAGGATCATGCCGGGCGATGTGGGTACGGCGTGATGATGGGAGTGCCACGCGATGAATACATCGCTGTTGCTCCTTACAAGTGACCTCTGTGGGATTGTGCGGCACTGAGGCTCGTATTCCACATCAGTAGCGGACGCGTATGTAGACAGTGGTAAGGCCGGCTCATCTCTAATCTAACCCTTACCCTGGTGTGGCAGAGGCAGTCAAGAACGGGTTTGCGTTGGTCTGGTCGCCGTCCACCATTTCCACTAACGGTGAGGATGCAAACGGAAAGGTCATTTGGGCTACCAGTATATGAAGTCAAGAGCTTCTTTGGTGGTGGCATTGACATCCCACGCATTGGTGGGAAATGGTGCCGCGGTAAGGTACAGAACAATAGGCAGCATGATGTCATACCGCGCTGGACATGCCGCAAGACGGACACCTACAGACAGACCGGGTACAGTACTGGCCAACATCAAGGGCAATTGCAGCACCTCTGGCGCTTAAAGTTTTGACTGTAGCTGCGGATACACCTGCATCTTGAGGAGACTCCGTCGTTGGTCGAAGCTGGGACGAGTCAGGAACAGGTTCGAGCAAGTCACGATCCTGGCTATCGGAGGATAACCCTTTCAATCTACTGGGGTAGTGGGCTGGTTTCGGGATCGGCAATCGTGATAGAGGTGGAGAGCATACCTACCTACAGCACCGCACTTGTCTCAATCAATCCACGCGACCTCCACCGTCTTTCGACAACAACGCTGCTACGGGTTTTCGCCTAACTGCAAAGCGAAGACATCTTGCAGTCCAACACGAGCGGCCGGTCCAGACCCAGACAACCACCCAAAAACACGAACGCAGCAGGATACCGTACCTACCNGACCAGAGACGAGCAAAGGAGGGAGGATGACAAGAAGAATAGTATACGGCATCTCGCTGTGGGTGTTCCTGGCAGCGAGCGCATGCACGATTGCGGCGGTGGCGCTGCCGAACTGGGTGTCGTACTCATCGGCGGCGACGACGCCTGGAGCTGGAGACTCGACGATACTGGTGACGTACGGGCTTCACAAGCGATGCAGCAGCATCACGGGCCAGTGCACCAGCTTCCCGCGCGAGGACGAGTGCCGCGGCAGCGAGGACCGATACTTCTGCAGCATGTGGCGCAGCACCGGCTTCCTGATGAACTTCGTCCTCATCTTCGAGCTGGCCTGCCTCGTCTGCTACGCCACGATCCTCGTCGGCGGGCGTGGGTATCGAGAGGCGGGCTGGAAGGTCCTGGCGGGTCTTCTGGGCATCATCAGCGCCAGCGAATTGATTGCCATGGCTCTTGTGGTGAGTAATGACTGCACTGTCTGAATTTGAAGCGTTGGGGTTTGAAGGTGCGAAAGATGTGCGTTTGCTGACTGCTACCTTGTTCTCTTCGCCAGGCGCATCTCTATGACCATGACCGTCGCTTCTTCGTCGGTTGGTCGCTGGACAAGAGTTGGATCCTCTGCACCGTCAGTTGGAGCATACTGTTCCTCAACAGCCTCGGTCTTGTTGCTGGGTCCAAGCTACTTCCGAGAGAGGACGACTATGAACCTATCCCTGACACAAGATAATGATATGCGTTACAGTAAAGGGGTTACGAGTGAGGGTTTGTTGCTACGAGCTTGTGCTACCATATGATTACTATTGCCACAATAGAGTCAAGTAGATCTCATTTCAGACTGCGGTTGTCTCTACAGTACTGAACACTATTTCCCAGGACAGCTAAAGTTCACACTTAGAGAGCAGACCAGAACATAGCATTCATATGGCTTTGTATGTCAATTTGTTGAATACTGCTACTGGGTCTTGGAAAGATTCTAGCCTTTCTATATATTGACTTTCACTCTTTTACTCTTTTATTCTCTTGGTTTGGTTTGTTTGTTTTTCCACGGAGAGGCTGCTCGACATGCCGCGGAATCCCTTCCAGAATATGTTGACGCAATCAGCCCCATGGCACAGACTCCACCTGCACGCCAGGACATACATCGCCACGCAGTAGTCGGTGGCCAAGACATCATTTATGGGACTCCCACACGCCGTTCCTAAACTCACGCACCGCTTGAACTGGGCAAAACGTGTCTCCAGTGGTGGCAATGAGTCGGCCTTGGTTCTAAACCAGTGGGAGCTGCAGGATCCACCGCCCTAGCAGGATGTTTAAAAGTACTGATAGACCACCTTTTGTTGTATTACTTCCACCGAAACAAGAAAGACAAGGTGGGAAGAGCACAATCTTTGTTTCCTCCCAGATTGCTCTCTTGGTCTCTTCCCATGTCACTCTAAATGACGAAGCATGAATGACAGTGGGTGTCGACGTCTGTATGTAAAGACAGCCCGCCGTACGCTCGTAGTAGGGTTCAGCTGTACAACAACTACCTACCCAGGTGGTGTCTTTAGGTGCAGGTGTTCTGTATAATGCCGAGATCGACGGCTACACGTGGAGACAGTTCCGCCGGCCGGCAGATGTCTAACCGATAGACAGACCGACGACACTGCGCTTTCAAAAGACCAAATTACGCATTGGCCTTCGGTGCACAGGCAAGAAAGTCCACGTGACATGTAATTTTATGTTTTCCGTCTTTGCGAGATAGATTCAATCGAATGCAAAGCTACTCGCGGATGTCCAAACGAGTTAGTCTCTACATCTGGGAATGCCTTTGGCCAGACCAGGCCACTTTCTCGCATGACAATGTCGTCAAAACCCTAAACATCCCACCTCCTGCCATGGGCCACATCCCGAGCTGTGATCCAAATGCCTGGGTCCATCGTGAGGTATTGCAGAACATGGCAGTGCAGTGCAGTGGAGGGCAAGACGAGACGGGGTGAGACGCCATACTCTCTCCTGTCGTCACTGACGGAGCATCTCGGACAAGAAGCATATTATGGCATGGCATGGCATGGCATGACGTCTTGTTCCATCCAGCCAGGATGTCATTTGGGCCCAGCACATCTCCAGCGCCAGAACACGTTTCAGATACGCATCAGATGTTCGATGTTGAGGGTTCCTTGCCGTGACGCCAGTTTCAGGGTCCAGCAATGATGTGATGCGATGCGGCGCGATCCGATGCGCGGGCATGGACAGCTGCAATGCACTTTGAAACGGCACCCAGCATCAGTAGCAATGTGTGGATCGATTAGTGCGATGACAAGGTGGGAAGCTCCATGGAGCCTTATCCCACTCCATCACATCCTGTCTTGCCCTGACGTACAGTACCCGGGCCCGGGCCAGGAGGAGCAGGAGGAGCAGGACACGCGAGCGACGGGTAGTGTAGGAGGTAAGGTAGGTGGGTGACGCTTGTCGGCAGACGATGACCCGAGAAGAACAAAGGAGAGCAGAGAACAATTGGAGAGAACCTTAAAGGGAGGTGTGGTGGTTTGCGGTGGCCATGTGTCACGTGATGAGACAGCGTCTGCAGGCCGGCCCTCCGCCCTCTGATTGATCGGAATGGCCTCGAGGTCCGCGGAGGGAGAGAACAAGCGCCGGGCTGTGATGTAAACATGACGTCCGCTGAACGACGCCCGCCCTACGCCCACGACCCATTCCATCCAATGCCTACAGCCCACGCCGTTGGATCTCGTCACCGTCACCGTCACCGTCACCGTCGCGGATCGGCGACATGGATCATCGACATGGATCACCATGCGCCGCCGTTCGACGCGGTCGCCCTCGCTGTCGTCATCGACATCGTCACCGTCTGGCCCCCCTTCCACAGATCCTAGCGCCGAAATTCGTGGGAGCTTTGCTGCCAGATACCGTGATCGTGTCTGTGCGTTGTGTTGCGTCCCTGCATGAAGCCACAGCGCGGAAAGGCGTAGGTGGTGGCTGGGCAGGCATTGGGACGAACATGGGTGCGAGGGAGGAAGGGGAAAGGTTTCGTGGTGTTGGACAGGACAGAGATAGTGGATCGTGCAATGGTAGTGGTGGAGTGGATTGAGGTGCCCGTCCAACAGCCACAAAAGCACGTACATAGTCTGTGGGTGGGCCTTTCGGTCTGATCCCTTCATTCCCAGGACCCTGGAATAGCACAAGCAAGATGAGCGAACGAGGATGGTGAACGGATCTTGAGGTTATTCGGTTGCAGCCGAGCAGGCTGATAATCACGAAAATACCGCCGGGCGTTTTCTCATGATGCTGTGCTTGCGGTTCTATAACTTCACTACTCTTCCCTTCTTTTTGTTCCACTTGTTCCCACCATCCCAGCTTATATCATGGCTTCCCAAATACCACCCTGAATCTTCTGCTCATTCTCTCCATCTACCTCGTGCCTCGAAAGGCCGTCACCTCGGGGTGGTCGGGTGTTACGCCTTTGGCTTGGCACGCAAGTGTTGTCCATCAGGCTGATTGGATTACAACAACCCAGCACAATCGACGAGGATGGGCGGGGGATGTTAAGCTTCCCCATCGACCCTACAATCGTCGGTTGGTTGCATGTGGGATGTGGCGCGTACTTGTCCCTCGATGTGCATGCACAGGGCGAAGGTTCAGCCAGAGATGGGCGTGCTTTGCAAGCCTCTCGCTCACTTCCTTACAAGTCATTCGCACTCCATGTTCACGTCCAAATCCTCAAATCGTTCTTTCCGACCTGAGGTTGCCGTGAGGCACTTGCTGATGTGAAGGTGAGTTGGACTGTGTTCTGGGCCCTAACGATGTGCTTCTCATGATCCTATCATCGCCCACATCGTCCAGCTGGCCCTCTCCCAGTACCATCCTTAACGGAGGTAGCCGGTTCTCCCCCAGCATCTGCATCTGGGCCTGTGGCGCTGGTGGGGGTGGGGGTGGGTGGCCCAAGATGCCTGGGGATTGCGACAAGGGTGAAAGGGTGGCGCTTGTGAGGCGGCTGGGGCCTCGGCCAGACATGACCACCCCACTGGTTCCATCCATACTGACGCCAGTCATTGAACCTGCACCTCCACCACTACTGCCACCTGCGCCTACACCCGGTTGGGTAAGTTGAATGGGACTGGGACCTGGACGATCATGCGGGTGAGGTCTTGCCATAATGGGATGCGACATGTTGCTGGACGGGCTTGCACGCAGGTCGCGCACGATGTCGAACACCTCCTCGTAGCGGGTACAGTACCTAATCCGCTCGAATATCCCACGCGCTTCCCAGTCAGGCCTTGCTTGCAGCTGCGACACGAGTTCGCGCAAATCGTCCCGTTCGGATTCTAGTTCCGTGGTTCTGGCGTACAGCTCGTTGTTCTTACGCTTCAGTGCCGACCATCGACTCTCGCCGTCTTCAGTCTGGTAGGTGCAATCGGTCTTGAGGCCGACGCATCGTCCGCAGGCAGGTCTGCATGTTATTGTCAGCTGTGTGTCTCATCCCATGCATGTGTGTGTGATTGAACGGGTGAGGTTGCATCAATGATGTGCATGTAGTTTGAATATGTGGAGACGTGTCGATGATGTAGGTGTGTGGTCATCATGAATGGGGGAGGGTGTGGGGTTAGAAGTCGATCCTGTAGGCAAACAGATGATCAATGAACGCACCTTACACCATCACACTGTAAAAGTGGGAGAGAGGGTGATGAGTCAGCAAACTGGAGCACCTGGCATGCCTGCGGCTTTTGAGCTGTGGGCTTTTACATACTCTGGACTTTCGCCTCCGACAGGCGCCGCATGCGCTTTCTATCAGGGTACGCTTGGGTCTGGTGGTTCCGGTAATGTTGGTGTTTGCCGTCGTCGTCGTCGTCGTCGTTGTCGCCGTATTAGAGTTGTGGTGTTGACTGGGAGCATTACTCGCCGAGGGCGCTATGTTGCTGTTGTTGCTGCTGCCGCTGTGGAAGTTGATGTTGCTGCTGCTGCTGTTGGGAGTTGAAATCGCGCCTGGGACTTGGTTGCCGCTGCTGCTGCTGATGCTCTGATTTGGGCTTACACTACTGCTGCTGGTCGGATCACCAGAATTCGAAGAGTTCGCTGCCAAGAGAGGCCTCCCAGACATGAAGGACGGTCCGGGATGTGCTCGATTAATCCATGTCCCGAGGCCACATTCATTGATGATGGTCGCGGGTTCCTTGAGGTCTGAGGGTTCGGAAGGCTTGTCTGTCGTGCTGTCGTGTGGTGCGGTATGAATCGGTTCAGTATGCTGGGTCCCGATACTGGTCCAGTCCGGTCCAGTCTGGGTTTCTGGTGAGGTGGGGTAAGGTGGTGAGTGGCGAGTGGCGAGTCTGGTCTTATGAGAGTCGAGAAAATGGGCGTGCGGATGCCGAGTACCCCACAACGGCGTTCGAAGATGAGGTCGAAGTGATTGAAGTCCAAGCCGGCGCTGACGTTGGTCGAGGTCGTTGTCGGTGTTGATGTGTCGGTGATGTCGTTGGTGTGGAGAAAGTTCTAAAGCCGGTAGGGGACGGGAGAAGGCAGAGCAGACCGAAACCTCCCAATCGCAAAGTAAGCAGGCAGCGCAGGACTGGTTCCTTTGGGCCCCTTTTTGGGGGGACTGGTCTCGTGAGCGGAAAACGGTGTGGGCGCCAGACGGTAGAGGTAGGCTGTAGACGGTAGGTGTGAGCGCAGGTGTAGGTGGAGGTGTAGTTGTAGGAGTGTAGGAGCGTAGTGGAAAAGTGCAGGCGTAGACGTAGGTGCAGGCACAGGCACAGGCGCAGGCGCAGGCGGTGGTGACGATGACAGTACCTGACCAGATCTACCTGCCTACTCTTGCTGGCGCATTGACGGACTGCCGACGGACGGGACTGCGCGAGCGAATACACAGGCGCGAGGGTCTCTTGCCTGTCTTTCTATCGAGTATAGTGAGTCGGTACGGTAGGCTGGCTGGCTGGCAAAGACTGGACGAGACGAGACGACAGCGAGGACCGACCAGATTTGTGCTGGTTCTGGGTGGTGTGGTCCCCGGACGCAGTACAGTAGTCGCTCTCAATCAACAATCCAGACTGTCATTTTCAGTCGGTTTGATCGCCTCCGTCATTCGTTGCATCAGTCCATCCGTCTGGTCGTGCATCCATCCATCCATCCGCCCGTCCGCCCATCCACCCATCCATCCACCAGTGAATCAGTTCTCGAATGTGGTGGAAGAGGCAGCCAGCCCACAAAAACCCCATATCTTACACCACCTACCGCTCCTCACCTTGACCTGCCTTACCTGTTGCCGTTTGGCCTCTGATCCTGTTGCGTCTACCCACCAGCCTATCGCACCGATTACCAGCCTGCCTAACTATGTTTTCAATTTCACCACTACACACGGTCGGCCTCACGAGCGGTGGCTGCCAGGACAGCACGACACACCATAGCGCAGCGCAGCACAGCACAGCACCACACACCACCACACAACACAACACAGCACCGCACAGCACAGCACGACATAGTGTGGCAAAGCATGGCGTGGCATAGTGAGGCAATGGAGAAGGGGAAAGGGGAAGGGGAGCAGAATCGACGATGAGCATCGGCCGCTGTACCGATGGGCCAGATTTGTTTTTTTTTCGATTTCCTATTGTGACTGTGACGCTTCCTGTTCCTGATGCGCCGCCTGGGAGTTGGGTGTGCGCGCACGGCGGCTCTCGATCACCAGGGAATTCGCCAGCATCGTCGGTCGAGGGCGTCATCGTCGCTGCTGGGATGCACCATGATCATCGTCAAACACCATGGCCACCACCAGCGTAGTCGTCATTTCTGCCCCCCTCAGCGCCGCCATCGTCAATCGCGCAGTGCCATCGCCATCGCCATCGTCGACGGTCATCGAGCCTTTCGGCTGATGTTCCGAGATGCACTAATCTATTCCCGGCATATGACATAGCCCGCATTCCCCCCGCTACGCCCGCCGTGCTCTGGTATGCCGCCGGACTCGGGCATCGCCACCGTCGCTTTCCCCTTGGACTTTGCCCTCATTTCCAGTCTACGTGGCAGAGATTGCGAGAAATGTGTGCCATGGTGTGTGTGTGTCCGTGGCAGCCCAACACAACACAACTCCTTGCATCTTGGTGAGAGTGGGAGAGAGAGACGACATGCTGCGACGCTGCTGCTGGTAGGGTTCTTTCTACCACGCGAGACATCTCCGGTGGTGAGAGGTATGGATCGAGTCTAGATGATAACCCGTGGAAAATCCTGTCCTGTCCTGGCCTGTACTGTACCTGCCTGCCTCCTTTCGCCCTCTGCCCTCCTGTGTTCCTCTCTATTCGCCTCCCGCCTCCAACATCAGTACTGTACATCACCAACATCAAGATCAAACATACAACACATGGTAGGCAACAGCATCGTGCTCCACTTCCCAACGTCTCTTCTGCCTACGTACAGTATGTACAGCGTACTCACGCAATGCGATGGCAGACACCGTCAGGTACCTAGAGAGATCCACATCTTGCGGAACACGACCAATGCCAAGCGCCGTCTCTGCACAGATCGCCTCGATTGATGCTCGATCATCGCACGTCTCCTGTTCTGTTCTGTGCTGCCCTTCCTTGACCCCTGCCTGCTTTTCGCTACAGTATGCTGCAGTGCAATCATTCCTCCGCATTGGCGCATCTGTCTCGCCTGAGCCAAGTACGGTCTCTATCCGTCTTCGCCACGGAAACTAGATTATTTCCGTATTCCTTGCCTCTGCTCTGGAAGTGATTGTTGGTTCTAGATGCGGCACTTGAGTCCTAACCGACAAATGGGTACAGCCAGCCAATACATACCGGCAAGAATTCTCGTCAGTGCGGCACCATGCATGTCCCCTGGGAAAAGAAAAGCGCCCACCTGTCAACGCAAAGGTACATAGGTAGGTGCTTATTTGGGTAGCTTCTCACCCTCTATGAGAAGTGAGCTTCGCCATTGTTGATCGTAATGGAGCAACAACGTCGACGACCAGTAATGCTGCCGTTTTGCATGCTGCTTGTTGGATGTTTCAGCCTGCTCTATTGGACGACCACTTCGTTATGTCTTCAGGAAAGACGTCGGCCTGGCCAGTTTCATCTTTCACAGACTTACTACACTCTGGGCCCATCACTTGGTTTTGTATGCCAATCCAAAGTGCTTCCCGTTCGAGATCAACACTTGTGGCCTTCCAGATATGGCTTCGTTGTGCTATATCCCGGTCAGGGACTGCTCCAATTTCCCCATAGCACCCATCGCAAATGTTCACAAGCCGTTACACCCGCCTTTGCCCTGCTGGCACTGTTAAGCCTTACAGCTCCACTTCAACATTGGCCCGCTTTATCTGCTGTCTAATGAACCACAGAGACCCACTGCGCATCCTGAGATCCCAATGGCTCTACTGAGTGTCGTCGTCCGGACGTCAGCTGTGTTCGTTTTTCACGGAAACCTCCATGCCTGTCCAAAGTCTAGACTGCCGAGAGGGGAATACCAAGGAAATGTACGGTTGCGTGGCTCTATAGTCTCATCAAGGCATCATGGTGGCATGACATCCAGATCGTATAGGTACCATTGGACCAGTGGAAGATCCAATCCTTGGCACTGACAACCTCAGGCATAAATGAACAACTGGCTCAATCAGCAATTATGTAATGCTATCGGAAAGTCCCGGGAAGCTCCACAAATTTGCACCTTCCCGTTACAGCAAATTCGGACGTCTTGTGTCTTTCGTCTTGCGTCCTGCGACATCCTTGCCTTCGAAAGGAGCGAATACTTCTCAGTCAATGTCCAATCATATTGTTACTGATCAACTTGCTCAATTGTTTCTTTGGCAACTCTCTGGCCCTCGTAGGTTTAATAGCAGCATTACGATGGGTTTCCCACTACCACTGCATATGGATAACGATCTGGCCCTTGATATGACATGAAGAACTCGGCCCTTCTTTGATGATTTTACTGCCTTGTTCATGCTAATGGACTCCGTGATCGATTTTTCTCGTGTTTCCCATTTCATTGGCATTGCAAACAATGTACAAACACAGTGTGTCGTTCGGTATGAGGACGGCACACTGTAAAACAGCCGGTTCACGAGCCTCACTGGAATATTCGAGACGGGATCACGCTCACTTTATTGTCACGAGATGAGCCGACACCGTGCACATTCAATATTTCCTGCTTGACAACCAATGACTGGACGACTGGACAAAGTGAATGGTCGATGTCTGTGAAACAACCAGTTAAGAGACTGTTCCTGACATCTTGTCTTGGCTAAGGTCACCTTCACTCCCTTCACCATGGCAACCTGGGCCTACTTGTTTGTCTGTTGAATTTCAATGCTGGCTTCGATTTCAGAAGCACTCTCTTCACGCAAACACATCCGGTCCGCTCGTGATTCAATCACTGCTGTCCAAACTCCTTCCATTTGCCATGAGATACTGACCCGGTCATCTGAATTTATCTCGAGACTTGATCTAGACCTCTTGTAGATGGTCAACCACCAACCCTCCTTCGTCACCCTCTCACCTTCAACCACACGTCCAACTGACTTTCAATCCACAAGGTATAAAACGCCTCAGACTCCAGATCAGCCTTCCCACACGTTCACATCGTATTTGTCCGACACATCAACATCGAGTCTACGCAGTTTGATGACGCTGACTGACGACAAAACTTCGACATCAGATATTCTCAAAGCCTGAGGCTTCAACATCCGTGCGCTTGTTTCTCACTGCCGTCGTATTCGTGAAGCAACCTGTTGACTGGGCTCGCCTGCGTGGATCCAGACTTGGCCAAGGACCACCACCACTTAGCGACGCGACAGCAATGGTCTCCCACTCCCAACTCCCAACCAAAGCATCACATCGTGATCGGGAAGACATCCAACGCGACTCGTCCATCACTCGCTTACTCAATCAGGCTCAAGACGTCGACATGTCGGACGACCTGAACAATTCCGCCAATCCCGTTACTACAAACGGATACCCGGACGAGTTTCTCAGTCACTACGTTTCGGGTAATGCTTCTAGTCACGACGCCGACGACTCCGTCTTCACCTCGCCTTACTTCCACCAGGATGGCAAGTCCAAGAGAACCACATCAAGCGCTGTGAAAGACGATGATCCAACATCGAATGCCAATGTAAACGATGGTGACCAGTCTGCGGTACAGTCCACCACCAAACTCCAATCTGTCCGTACCAGAGGTGCCTTGCCATCTGTGATCACCTCGTCACTCAGCATTTTACAACCACCAAGTTCAGGACGTCCCAAGAACACCAGAGGTACTACCGCCATCGCACCCACAATCTCCAACAAGACCACTGTTAGTACGAGGACACCAGATATCCCTCGTCAGAGCTTACGTGTCAAGTCAAAGCCTTCCAATGATCGCCCTGCCAACAACGATGATGATGGTGATGAGGAGGACCACCCGGATGACCGTAAAGGCATCAGTGGTAGGGATCTAATTTCTGACGGCCTGGGCTCGTCAACCGAACCCGCCCTCAAGGCTCCAATCGACAAAAAGACGGGAGAGCCATACAAGGCACTTCCAAAACCATGGCGTTGTGGTGAGCGTCACTGTAATACCGGCCAGACTTGGTACTCACGTCAAGCTGTCGGCAGAAAGTGTGTGTCGCAGTATTTTGGTCGCAACAAAAAGGAGACCAACTCGATCCCTGATGACGTTTGGAACTTCCATTGCAGGAAGCACTACCAACGTGAATCTTATCAAAGGTCTTACCTCAATAACACTGAGAAGATTGAGGCTGAGGTCGAGGGTCTTCGCTCTCAGGTTGACCGTTTGAGACTTTGGCGTCCCGAGGCGAGTTTCAAGATCCAACTCACCAAGGCTGTTCACGATCGTCTACAAGTCTTCCAAACTGCATACCGTCGTCACCAAGGCACCGAAGAGGAAGCCATTACAGCAGGAGAGGAGGCGTGGAAAAAGAAGTACAACCTAGGCGAGGACAAGAAGCTGCAGCCTGCTGATAAGTTCCATCCACTCCTGGCCGAAGAATTCGGAAAGGCTGATCTTGAGAAGGATGATGGCTCTTATGACGATGTCGAGAGGGTCCTTCACTGGATCCAGCTTCAGGCTACTGCTGGCCACTTGACAGCGGTACCCCCTTTTGAGCTACTCATTTCACCAAAAAAGGACGGAGAAGCAGCAGGAGACGTCCAGAACAACTACAGAGACTATATGTACAATGTTGTCGACATGAGGAACCGGGATGAGGAACAGCATACCCCCGAGCCTCCTCACCGTGTCGAAGGTCCAACGCGTGCTCAGGCTCGTATCCGCGACGTTCGCCCAAGGCCACTGATCTCGCGCATTACCGGCCAGCCTCTTCAAGTGGCGTCCTCGGCTCCAGTGAAACATGCAAGGTTTGAATCCGGTCCAGACCTCGCTGGCCTCTCGATGTCAACCCCGTCAAAGAAAGCAAAGATATCTCGTTCTCAGGGGACTGGCAAGCGTGACGCATTCGCCTCCTCCCCTCCCATCAGCTCCACGCCCGCCAGGAAGCCTGGTCCTGGCCGTGGCACCGTGCCAATGAACAGAGCCACTGGCAGGATCGCCGTCTCTGCCTCTCCAGGCCCTGCCAATCACTCATCGAGCCCGGCTCAGAGGTCTGCCAGTGCCACTCGAGGAGGTAGGCACCCACGAAACCAGCTTCCAGCGCGTCCTTCGTTGCGCAGGAAGTTCTCCACTGATAGCTTCGATCCATCATCTCCAACCTGAGCATGCTTTTATCCACGGTAAGTGTGGCAGCCAAAGTTCTTCGAACAGAACAGTCCTCTGTCAAAGTTCGAGTGGTGAGTAAGCCTGGTGAGGGCACACCATAGCGATGGTCTCAACCCGACCATGAACACGACAAGAGCTGCTTCATGTAGAGAAGCACGTTCGTTCTCCTTAGGGTAATCTCATACCCCAATCACTGCATCCACCAAGGTCGTCTGAACTCAACTTCAGACACTTTTACTCAGTTCTTCTTTTCCTATGAACTCTTCTCATAAGGGTTTCAAGAGTTACATCTGCCCCCAAAACTTCCCCCAGCACAGCATACTACATACGGCATAATTATAGCAGGCATTCCAACGGTCATCATGTCCAGCAGACATCACACGATATCGAAGGCTTCTAATAGCTTCGATAAAGTCTCTTCTGGACAACACACCGGTAAACAGCAGCACCCTTCCCCTTCTTCAGCACATACGACATCGACACGGTAATGGAACGGAATAAAATGAGATGAAATAGAACGGAAGTACTGTACACAGACGGTAAGTGTCCACTGGATTGGACACACATCGGAAACTTGCACCGGACTGGAGCTTGTCTAGACACCAGATCCTTCCTGTATGTAGTTGCAGTAGCTACTTCCTCTCACAATACTTGATTTTACACCACCATACTCTCTTCTAAAGACGAACCCTGCTTCTGTATGTCAAATTTCATCCTCTGCCAGTCTCTTCTTGCCGTAATTGTAACGTTACTGAGAAGATTCACCAGGCAGACTTGGGGAACAAACGTGGCGTACACTACATATGTAAGGGTTTGGCTTCGGCTTGATTCATGGCCAGAGCCAGCGTCTGTTTACAAATATGACTGCCTTCATCCAGTATGGTACTCTCGCAATCGCGTGCCTTTTGTCTTATATTATAGGTCTATGTGCCAGTAATCTGCTGCTATGAGAGAGTGGATTCCTGATATCGACCGTTGCAGTGTTTCATATTGTTATCAACGAACGTGTATCGAGAGCCCCAAAGGCTACACTGGAAGAAGAAAGAAGGTATTAATTCTTATCAAGACACCGCCCTGAACGATTGCAAGCGCATTTCCAGGGAACCACGACAGGACCCGGCTCAGCAGACCCTAACACCGCAAATTTCCCACGTTTCAGGAGCCTGGACCTGTGCCGAGCGGGCGAAGAACTTCTCGACCATGGCGACAGCGAAGAGGCAGTCGGCATCCCGGCCCGGGTGTAGGCCGCACTGGGCCAGCACCTCCTCGGTGAGGAGGACATGGTTGTCCGGCGGGGGGTCCGATTCAGACTCGGCATCGTCGTAGGCGTGGCGTTCCGCCTCCTGCACGGCTCCGCGCAGGCGGTGCAGCTGGAAGGACGCCAGGTTGTGGAAGTAGCGGATCAGGTATTTGGACATGCGGATCGAACGGTCGTGGGCCGAGGCTTCGTCTGTAGCGTCTGCGCTCTCGTGCGGCGATGGCGTCACCGGCTGGGGCAGCAGCGAGTGGTCGAGATCGTGCTCGGCTTGCTGGCAGCGTGAAATCTCGTCCGGCGACGTGAACCATCGCAGCGAGTCGAAAGCTGCTTGCGTCCAGCCTCGTGGCTCCACCAGCACCGCCCGGTCTTCCTCGCTGAGCTCGATACTGTCCTCATCCTGTTGTCCTTCGTTGGCCTGGTCTTCCGTTGAGGATATCAGCGGTTCTGTGTCTGTGTCATTGCCTGCAGGAGCGGCTTCTGGTTCATCTTGCTGGTCCGGCGTGCGAGATTGTAGAGTCTGTCTGAGACCTTGCTCGACCGTCCGCCATCTTTGGTAGTCGCGAGCGCTTGCCCTGACACGAGTTCCATCGTTCATTCGGAGAATAGGCCGTGTGCGGCCTGGTGGCGTGGTGGGGTCCAGAGCCGGGTGATGAGAAGGAAGCTCCAGGCAGAAGTCGTACAGCTTCGATTTTGTAGCTATTATGCCGTCTGTGCTTGTGGCTATCCATCCCTTTTCGAGTGACTGGGCATGCCGGTTGAGATGCTCCAGGTCGGGAATGTCGTGTACGCCGACCGAGTACAGAGTCGGTATTACTGAGAAACGTTTTGTGTCATATCCGGCGACCAGTGATCGAGCATCCGGCGGTAGAGCGCTGAGCACAGAGAGGGCGTAGACGAAGTTGCAGCTGTCCAAAACCGGTGGAGAGCCGAGTATCAGAATTCGCTGTCGGGTCAAGAGAGCGCGATATAGTGGAAAGATCAGAGGTCCAAATAAATACCACAACCCGGGCAGTGAGAGGGAAGGATGATCTTCATCTTCGAAATGATGCCCGCTTGCCTCCGACTGTACGCTCTTCCTCTTGGGAGGGTGATACGCGCTGGAGGCCGATGTTTCTGACGCCTGATATACTTCCGAAGTATTTGACTGTGCTCCATCCTCATGCTTCCCATGGTCCCAATATTCCTCCATGATCGCATTTGCACTCTTGCTGCCCACCTTGACGACCTCCTCAGCCAAGGCCCTTAGACTCCGACGAAGCTCCCAAATGCGGCCGAGACGTCCATTGGCATCATCAAGCCTAACAAGCGCACCTACGGCAGTAAAGTCGGCATGTCGGCGTGACTCGTCGGCCTCTCGTTGCAGGAATACCGAGATACCAGCATACCTGGCCGATCCCTCTATGGGCTGGATGAAGTAGACCGTGTCCTCGTCCACCTGATGAAGACCTGAAGGTAGACATTTGAATTCGACGCCATCGTAGAGTTGGTTCTCAAGCTCCTGATCCGTATGATGCGATCGTCGCCATGCAAAGGTATATCTGACATTGTGTGAGCGTTGCTTGTCAAATGTTTACGTTTACCATTCCTGGGACGCACCCTACCTTTTGGTCGAATACAACCCTGAATAGTGCGGCTAGAGCTGGTGAAGAAGTATGAGATGGCATCATGAGGCTTACGCGACCAGCTTTATACAATTTGTAGAAGTCTGGTCTCGTTATCTCATTCAAGGCTGTATCCCGAAGAGTATAAGGTATAAATTGTGTAGGCAGGTTGCAGGTGGCCTAAGCTGAGAGGAATGAGGTCACATCACAACAGTGCCGGACCTCGACTTGTGGCTTCGTTGTACCAAAACGTTGAATAATGCCACACACTCTACCGCCAAAGATCACGTGCCTACGCTCCATTTCAGGTCTCAGATCATTTGAGCCTTTCTACCAAGGCATATGGCAAGTCTACGATCCCAAGTCCGGAGGTGACATTTCAACTACCTAGGTAGTAATAAGCATACGCACTTCAATCGAGCGATCATTATTGGACAAGATCAGATTTGATATCTGCGTAATCGACAATATCTTCTGCGAAGACGAGAGCCCTTTCCATATCGCATTCATCGCTCTTCCATTAAATGCAGACAGTAATGATAATTACCTTGGCTGGCGAAAGGACGAGAAAAATTCGTTAAAATGGTACCCTTTGCCAGGAAGTGCTATAGACGTGTGTATCATGACAGGATATATCACATACGGCCTGACAATATATATCTAGTATAAGGATCTCATGCATTTCTGGTCCACGATTGCATCAATTGTCTCTCTTGAACAGGACATCTCCTCCGGTGACAATACTCCTACCAGCAGCACTGGGGTGTAGAATACCAGCCTGAACGAGGTCCTGAACCAGACCAAAGATCGTACCATCACAGCCCCTGGCCGCTAGGATATCGACAGTGATAGGTAGATACTCCTCGTGGAGGGTGATGTTGCTGAAGTATGTCGCCTGACCAATCGGAAGGACAAAGTCGGGACCTCCCCAGAAAGGCGAAAGCCTCGAAACGCCAAAGCCGACGGGCGCGACTGGCGGATCGAGGTAGAGGTCGCGGTAGCTCGGTAGAGCATTCGAGCCCGAGCCTGGATAAAGCAAGAAGCGATTGGTACAGGACCCAGTAGCTGTGCTGCCATTCGTAGCATTGGGTGACCCAGTAGAGGCGACGAGCACATGCGATGCAAACCAGTCTGAGATAATAGTCTTGTTTTGGAGTGCCTCGTCTGTAGCTGACTCCGGGAAAGCGTCTCCGAACGCCCACCGTGCGAGTGGTGCCGGATCGATGAATGGCCTGCGGCCGTCGTATTTCGCGGCATAGTCTGCGTAGAAAGGATCGCGGACCAGCCTGGATTGCTCCTGTGCAATGAGAATTGGATATACCAAGCCTCCAATCTCGGTCAGCGAAGGCGTAGAGTTTGAGTGTGAACTTGCCCAGTCAGCAGTGATGTTATATTCAGTTACTTTGGCCCCAATGAAGCCACTCAGCTTAGACACGAAGTCCAAAAGAACGCCATCGCTCTCGCTCTCTGCACTTTCGGGAAAGCCAAACAACAGGATCTCGGTAGGATACTCGTGCTCTACGGTAACGTTGTCTTGATAGAGCACCTTCGCCGCTTCAACCCATATATCAGGCTTTCTTGTGAGAAACCCTGCAGTGTCCATCTCAGGCGAGAGCGGCATAACTCCTTCTAGAGGCACAAGATCGTGTGATGGGCGATTGCCGAACAAGCCTTGTACGCCACTGGGACCTCTGATAGAGCCGCCTGTGTCGCTGCCGACCGTCAGATCCAACCAATCGTAGCTACCAGCGCCAGCACCCGGACCAGACGAAGATGAAGAAGGCTGCTGATAACCGTCACCGCGAGGATTAAAAGGTGCGAGCTGGTCGACCCAGTCAGCAGTGGCCTCTTCTCCGTTGGCGAACTGTGAGGTCTTCATCTTTCCCACAATGATTGCGCCTGCATCCATGAGACGCTGCACGACAACTGCACTCTTGGAGGCTGGGGGATAGAAATGATACCAAGCCCTATTACCATCGCTAGTGCGAATCCCTTTGACGTCGTAGATGTCTTTGATGCCCAGCCTCACGCCAGCCAGCGGCTTTTCAGCTGTTGGGGTGTAGTATAAACGCGAAGGGACAGCAACCGCAAGAGCTTGCCCAGGAATATTTGCAGGCAGCACTCTGAAGCCACCTTCATCATCGCTGAAGATAGTCTCGGCGAAGGCGTCGGCAAAGTCGCTGTACAGTCTCCAAGCCTGGTAAATATTCCCATTACTGCCCAAAAAATATGGTCCAGATGGGAGTAAGGAGCTCTTAGGAACAGGAGAGCTGTAAACATTCCCTGTACCATTAAAGGCTCCCGTATGGAAAGATCTGAACGGTCTTTTTCGTGAGCTCTCTACATAAAACTGGATGTAGATCGAATCGAGGAAGCCAGAAGTGAAGACATCGTCTACAGCTTCAAATTTGCTGACCGCAGATTGAAGCTCTTGAGCACCAAAAACACCCGTAGCTGTGCCGTTGGATTCGACAATAGTTAAAGGTGT
This sequence comes from Leptoxyphium fumago, assembly GCA_001660795.1. Taxonomy (NCBI): domain Eukaryota; kingdom Fungi; phylum Ascomycota; class Dothideomycetes; order Capnodiales; family Capnodiaceae; genus Leptoxyphium; species Leptoxyphium fumago. Next base: position 39,737 of record LSHF01000006.1, on the reverse strand, counting down.
CAAGCCAATACCCCCATATGATTGGCTTTTGCTATTCCAAAATCCACCATGATGTTGAGGGACCGACCCCACAGGAGAAGGAGGGACGTAGAAATATTTACCGTCCAGCTCAACAGTCTGTCCAGTCGACTGAAAAGCGATAGAGGTTGACGGATATACGCATGTCCAAATTGATAGCAGGGCTGCAAAACTGCGCGTGGGAAACATCGTTATCCACTGTTGAAACGAATATGATACAATCTCAAACCAAAGACTTGTCTGGACAGTGCCATTGTGCATCGTACCTTTATAGGCTCCAGTGAAGGATCATCACAATACATGCTATTCTGTAGGCAACATCTCGACAATCTAGCCCTGCGACTTTCGTGCTTTCATGCCCGCAGCAAAGTAGATCAATTCTAATCCTGTCAAACGATTCTCGATCCCCCATGGCATTTACCCCACAGTGCTATCGAGAGATGACTGTTTGGGGAAGGTTGCAATTGGCAGAAGTGCCGATAAGCTGGCGTCTGTTACGTGACAGGCGATAGTTGGCCGGAGACGTTGGCCATCGGCCTTGGCACATCTACAGGCAGACGGAAGTCCATTGCCGGCACGGCAACGATAGGCGGACTGTAGCAAGTCCGAGTCGTATGCGGTGCAAGCCCAGTGAACTCAACCTACACAGGTGCATAGCTCCTCTACCAAGAAATGAGAATTGAACGCAACAAGAATTGTGATACGAGTCAGCCTGGCTATATGTCCAGGTCCAACATCACTTCGAGAGAGCTTTGACACAAATGCATGCATCCTCATGATCCTCATTTGATTCGTGCTACTTAGAAGAGTAATTTTGAAAGGCACGTGCACCGCTTCGACCTTTCATCGGAAGTCACTGGCCCCAGCCAATACTGCTCGCGAAAGCCAGTAATCCTCGTATCGAGCATCATCGTGCCGCCGCCATCCGCCGAAAACATCCCCTTAGCCGACAGAGAAAAGTATCTAAGCACGGCTCATGACACCCCAGGCACGGATCTTGTTGTCGGTGTAACCGGCGAACAGGGTCTGGCCATCAGCGCTCCAGGCGAGCGAGACACACTCTGGCTCACGGCTCTTCTTGCCAACCTCGACGTACTCAGGCTTGAGCTCATCAACCTTGCTCTTCTTCTCCAGGTCGAAGATGATGATGCTGGAAGAGGTGGCGGCGCACAGCCAGTAGCGGTTTGGCGAGAAAACGAGAGCGTGGATCTCGTCACCAGCAGTGAGAGAGTACAGGTGCTTGGACTCGTTCAGGTCCCAGAGCATGGTGGTACCGTCCTTGCCACCGGAAGCGCAGAGGGAGCCATCTGGAGAGATGGTGACAGTGTTGATGTATCCAGTGTGACCAATGTGGTCAGTCTGGATGCGGCAGGTAGCAAGCTCCCAAACCTGTTGTGATTTCGTTAGCCAATGTGCGCTGACCCACAACGTTGAGGCAAGACGAGCAGAAATTCGGAATACGTATCAGGGCGCCAACAAAGGCGAAATGTGTCTCATAGCCCGGAGGCTCTGAAGTAGCAAATACTTTAAAAAACATCATGTGAAGGGAGAAGGGAGCTGATGGAAGACGGCCAATGCTTACCTTGACAACCTTGTCCCAGCCAGCGGAGACGATGACAGGGTTCTGTGGGTTGGGGCTGAACCTGACGGTGCTGACCCACTCGGTGTGGCCCTTGTCGGTGATGGTGTACTTGCAGTCACCGAGGGTGTTCCACAGCTTGATGGTCCTGTCTCTGCTACCAGAAACGATCTGCCTGTTGTCGGCGCTGAAGCTGACGCTCAGGACGTCGTTGGTGTGGCCGACGAAGCGGCGGGTGGTGACACCGGTGCTGAGCTCCCACAGGCGCAGGGTCTTGTCCCAAGAAGAGGACAGAGCGTAGGCACCGTCGGAGGAGATGACACAGTCGGAAACGATGTGAGAGTGACCGTGGAGCGAGCGCTTGGGGTAACCGTAAGAGGTGTCATCGCGGGTCAGGTTCCAGATGATCAGGGTCTTGTCACGCGAAGCGGACAGGAGCATGTTGGGGTTCTCGAGGGAGGTAGCGAGGGAGGTGACCCAGCCGGAGTGGCCCTCAAGGGTGCCGCGGAGGACGAGTTGCTCAGCCATTGTTTCAAGAATGTGGTATCTTCTAAAATGTTAGAGGCCTGTTTATAGTGAGGGTTGGTAACAATGCCGATCAAGCGTACCTGGAGGACTGGAGATGGGAGGTAACGAGCGATGTGGTGAAAAGTTACAATGTCCAACGCGGAATAAATTTGGAGAAGGAGGTAAGATTTCGGGTGCGCGCCAAGATTTTCGGGAGAAGCCGATGCGCGCAAGCCGAGCTGTACTTGGGCAAGTACCTACTGTAGATAGCTGATCCAAACTGCGCTTCACTACAGAGTAAGCTGTCGCAGTCAAGCTGCAGGTGTTGCAACGCGCGAAACGCACTTCAGCATTGAATCATGTATTGCACTGTCATGCCGATTTCGCATCTGGCCGTCATGTGCAGGTGATCATTGGTGGGTCAAATAGTCATCAATCTGAAATCGTTTAGCACTTCAGCTTTATAGAACATGGGTCTTCGTGGAATACCTACACCAGTAATCGCCGTCACTCCTCGTTAGCACTTGAAGAAAAGCATACGCTCTTTGCTGCGCAAGCTGTCCATGCCAATCATAATGCAACCCACGATATCCGCATGTGCCATAACCGATCCAATTGCAGAAGCAAATCCTACCAGACGCGCCCAATGTTGCTTTTGACCCAGAAAAAACCGATCTTTTCACTGTCATCCTAGGGAGTTGATCAATGCGATCGTTATCGCATTCATCTTCCCATACCAGGAGGCCCTCGGAAGCCTTGCTGGGCTGGTGGGCTGCCGTGTTGCCCAGGGAGTCCAGGCATTCCAGGAGGTGGCACACCATGCAAGCCCGGTGGAGCATTGAATGGAGGCATACCTTGGGGCGGTGAGCCTGCTGCACCCACACCAGGAGAAGCCAATGATGGAGGCAATTGCCCACCAAATGGCACTGGGAAATTGGGAGGCGGGCCGTTGAACCCTGGTGGAGGAAAGGGGAGGGGCATGCCACGACCACCAGGACCCCCAGGTGGGAGATTTGGTAATGGCATCCCAGGAGGCGGCAACGGCATTGCGCCTGGTGCACCCAGTCCTCCAGGAGGGCCGAAGCCTGGCGGAGCGCTTATGCCTGGTGCCATAAAGCCAGGAGCCTGTTGCAGCAGTGGGTTGGCCGATCCCTCGTCTGCGTAACTTGATGTGATAGAGTCGATGACTGACTGCGCCTTTTCGTGGCCAATTTCTGTGGGTCCTGCATCAGTTTGTGTTCCGACTGCGCTTCCTCTTTCAGACTGTGATGCTGTATTTTGAACGTGACGTACGTTGGTAGTAATCAACTACATTTCGAAGGTGATTTCGTCCACTGTTATGCGCTTTTCGTACGCTCATCGAGTCGTGGGTGAGGTAAACATCGCAGTAGTCGCCTTGATTCAGCTGTCAGTCGTGAAGTCTCTATGGTCCTTCTCAAACCGTCATGGGTCCAACCAGCGATTTGCATTGGGCGCAACCTACAAAAGAGTAAGGAACGGTCAGTAAAGCTCTCATGAGGATCTCATCGAACACAATGAAGGAAAACTTATATTTCGGCATGTTGGGCAAGTAGCGTTTGAGCAGGTCTAAACAGGTTCCGTTGGTGGAAAGGCTCGACAGTCGACTATTCTGTTCCAAGGAAGATCGCAAGACATGGCACTTCAAACTTCAAGATGTGTCGCAGTAAAGCACGGATCAAGTCACGGGACCTCGCGTTTCTATGCGGATTCTCGCGCTTCCCAACCTGATGAGGCGCGCTTCGAGTGACAGTATGAGCCTTCAACACGAAACTGTCAAATAGTGGTACTCAATACTGATTCTTCGTACGGAATGATCATATACTACAATTTCTGTACAGATGCCTCGAGGTGTCAAGACCATGGCGAACAGCGTTCCAAGAGATAGCGTATGGTCATCCATGAACTACACCCCTCCTCGTGGGCGATGCAACCACAAAACTGGAATGATGTCAGCCACATGTTCATGTCTGCGCTTCATGTTGCATCCTGTGAAAGTACGTTAGTGCATGGGACGGATCTTGTTATCATAGATGGTGTTACTCACTAAGGCAATGGCAGGCGGCGACCAGTTTCGAATGTGATGGCTGTGGCCATCATGCTTCGTTCCACACCATGGACAATCCAACGGACGACGCCGTGATCAAGAAATGGGCTGAACAGCAAACTGCAAGGGATCAAACAGCCATCACGAATGGCGCAGTCAGGAAACGCAGGCGTCTCACTCCATCTGTTCAGCGCACGTCTGGAAGTATCATTGAACTTGAAGACGACGAAGCTGCCGTTGAGCATCTGCGTGACACCCTCTAGTGAATAACATTGACGTTGGAGGTCAAAACGTATCCTCCACCGATTTTGATCCGCTCGCAAGGTATGCTATACTGGCATACCAAATTGAGCACTGTATAACTGCCCCAGGGACCCATAGTATTGGGTCGCTCTGGTCTGATGACATTCGGATGGCGCATTGTGAGAAGGCTGTCGTCATACAATCCGAAGAGGTCCAGAGAATAGTACCTATCACTGTTGTTAGGCTTCCGATTCCTGGCAACGTCAGCCTTATTGCATTAGCCTCTATGACTCTATCAATGCTGCCAGTGCACGCAGGAAGCGTTTCGACAAAGACATGGTAACGAAAGACACGAAACCATCTGGACAATGCTTCAAGCGAAGAAAGTTGGACTATTCGTGAAACAATGATGATTTGGATTCACGTAGCGAAATGGCCAATTTCAAACTGACTTGCAGCCGTACTCATAAGGGTTGACACGCCAAAAGACCTCTACGCTGTCACTTCATATGAATCGACTCAGCATGATGATTGCATAAAACGGCTTGAGCTAAAAGTCGTGGATTGTTGACATCCTCTATTAGAGTCAGCCGCAAGTCAGACATGATAAAAGGCGCAGACGAACAGAAATCCAAATTTACCCGACCTACAATAGCGAACGTGACATGCTGTAGCGATAGTTAGCTAGGAACATGGCCACTGTAGAGCAATCCGTAGCGCCCAAAAATGTGGTAACAAAACAGTCAACATCTGTCAAACCCACCTATCCACATGTCTCTGCACAAGGGTAGAAATGTCAAAGGGTTTGCAAGAGACCAAATAAGTCCAACCTCGCCCCAAGGATCCATTATAAGCATATTGCATGTCTCAGGTCAGCCTCAGGTCTAGTCATCTGAGACGCCTAATACTGAAACGAGTGTGGGCTTGTCAAGGAAGTTGCATTCAGATTTGGGCAACCCACAAATCTACAAGACTTGAGGGCGCAACAGTTGTTCTCAACATGCACATGAGGGTTCGAATAGTCGTTACTCATTGGAGCATCAATCGTACAAATATCGGTCTAGCACGCAAAAGCCCCATCAGACCGAGCCCAGCCTATCCGAACCGGATGGACCGTATCCCTTTTCGAGGGAAGTAAGCAATAGAAAAGAGACGCCATTCTTGCGAGAGATCGACCTGCCCAAGTGTCACACAAGGAAGAGAGCTCCCGCGTATGTGCCGTAAATAATTATTTTCTCACAGGTGCCTCTCTCATTTAAGCCTTCTTCTTCGGCCCGAGCATTGGCTCACCAATGTTCGCACCTGTAAGCCTGACGTTCGCGGCTTTCTGGAGCTTGAGCACAACGTCCATGCTGGGGAAGTCGGCACCAGTCCTCTCGAGGTCGGCGACAGCCTTGACGTCGACGTTGGCCTTGGAGGCAAGATCCTTCTGCGTCATGGTAGCACCCTTCTGGTTCTTCAGCTTGTTGCGAGCCTGGGCCAGGGCCTTGGCCACTTCTTCTGGCACCTTCTTTGTAGCGACGGGTCCGTCTGCTCGGTCGATCTTGGTCAGGCGTTGGCCCTCAGTGCCGCTGGCAGCTGCCTGTTGTTTCACTAGTGTCAGTCACTGGGAGATGGTGGGCGGATGAAGCTCGAGTTCAGGACAAGTGGATGAATGTGTTCAAGCTTGGTGCAGGGTAACGGTAAGCGCCCAGATCTTACATTTGCAGTCGAAAACTTCTTCTCCGTGCCTACGACGGCTCCACTGCGCTGGGCAGCGTTGAGAGCGCTCTTGCCCCTGATGGTGGTCTCGCGAGGGGCGGCACCTCCGCCGCTGACCCTACTGCCAATCTTGGTGACGGTATCCCATTCGCTCATATTGGAAGATGTGGTCGGTTTCTGGAGCGAAGATAGCTTCAAGTAGATAGCAGGCCGGATGGAGAGCTGTGTAGCTGTTTGGCTGGCGGGATGGTGATGATCGTGTGTCGTAGAGGTTCAACAGTCGTGAGAGCACGCAGCGAAAAGCCTAAAGTAGAAGAGTGACTGACCCTCGCTGTGAGGCTGTGACGTATCCCACTTTCTCTCCCGATCGGGTAAGAACGGTGTTGGCCGCCCGCACTTGGCGGTTTGCGGTGTTTCCATCGGCTTCGACATCACGCTGTCACGTGACGAAGCTTGTTGTGGAGGTAATGCGTTTGATGGATCGTAAAAATAACGTACTGGAAGCTCTCTCATCGTACATGTTGTCTATAAATTCGGCAGACACGCTAACCGTAAATCAAAAGGGTATCACATGCAATTACCCAAGCCAAAGTGAATCCATCAGAACTCCAGTCTTATGCTCGTTAATGGACCGAAACGATAGCAACTGCGCCATCGTCTCAGAACCAACCCTCCTCATGACCTCTTGCAGCAAGCTTCCCTAAAACATCATGCGCCATGGTAGCAAGTCCTGAGTAATGCGTTAATCTTACAGAATGTATTTTAGCCTTGGCCCACAGCACTATCGCCTTGGTGTCGCTCCAGGTGAATGGGAGCACCGGACCAGCATGAAGTAGTAGAGCAAGGTTGTGGTCAAAAGCAGAGGATGAAGCCTGGGCATCATCTGATGCCGTGTGCAGGTCGAGAAGAGGGCTTGTTTGGAGCGCATCGCCTGCGGCAGAAGATGCAAGCACTGTTGGGTACGACCTAGCCCAGGTAACGAGAGTGGCGAGGTAGATAGACCACTCCTGGAAAACTAGGGAGGTGCGCATCTGGGCCGTAGTGTGCATTTTGAGGATCTCAAAGGCATGGAAGAGCGCCATATGGATGCAGGTGTAATTCTCAGATCTTCGCAGTCCGTTAGTTGATTGGCTTGGTTGGTTTACCACCCAGCTACGTGTCTCCAACTGAGCCTGTGTGAAGTCGGCTTTGCTTGACAGCTTCTCAGTGACGACCCAGCTCTCGCCCGCGACGGCCAAAAGATCCCGCATCGGAGCAAGCGTGCAGAGCATCAGTGTATGGAAGGCGATCCGTAGACGTGGCTGTTGGCTAGTGAGATGGGCCATTAATTCTATGGGAATGCCTGTGACTTCGTCCATGCCCTCGAGGGCATTCAGTAGTAGGAGCATGGACTGGAACATGTCGAGCTGAGGGTTACCTCCCTCGGGAGAGTACGAGCCGAGATGTGCCACCTGTTCGACAGTCAGGCTTCGAATTTCGCTATCGTTGTCGTCATCCCAACTGTGAAGCGAGCGGGGGAATATCAGGTTCGATGCTCCGTTGTTCAGATAATGCCTTTCCGCTCGGCCGAACAGCAAGGTGATCTGGGTGTCAAGAACGTAACAAGCAGCCAGCAGGCGTTGCTTAGTCTCCCACTCTTCCATCAGCAGATACTGGAAGTCTGTGCCACCGAGCTCATCAACATATGTATTGTTTTGAGCAGGTAGTGACTGTGAGCAAGCTTCGGCCAGTATCTGGAACATATCCTCAAATGGTTTGGTATAAGACATTGGAAACCTTCTGGCCTTGAAGACTGCGTACAGCTCGACGAGAAAAAGCGCCTGCATATCGACGATCCGGAAGGTATGTTCTGAATTGGCCGTCCGCTTCTTGATCACCTTCATACAACGGTCGTGGAGTATTTTAGCATTTTGCAGATCCACTACATTCCCTTGCGTTTGAGCACCCAGTGCAAGAATGGCAGCCTTAAGGAGGGGCGACCTTGACAAACTGGAGTACGGCTTGCTTATGATTGGGTATTGAGGATGTAGTTGATTGCGGTATGCTTCTAGATAGCGTTGTTCCGTCCTGAGTGTACTCTCGTCGAGACTTGTATCGATCTCGTGATTGGTCTGGGGACCGGTGGTTGGCGTGGAGAGATCATCTCGTTCCAGTAGGTCACGCACATCCGCTCTGATCCCCTCTACCGTCCTGATAGTGAGTTGTGGATTGTCGAACAATTCGGCATAGGGATCTAGCTGAGAGTACATGCCGGCTTGCAGACCGTAAGACTGCGAAGTCCCGTACAAGGGATCACAGTACGGTCCCGTTGCAGCCACTGACGATGAGCCAACAGACAAGGGAGATCGAGTGTTTTGGTATGTTTGATATGTTTGCTGGTTGAGGTTGTCATAAGCAAGATAGCCAGAGGGCTGCAAATTAGCGTGGTCGTATGCGTAGCTGTAGGGTGTCATTTCAGTGGAGGAATACTCGACCGGTTCGCCGACGAAAGGAATGCTCTCTACTGAGTCGCTTATGACGGCAGAAACGCCTGCTGGTGCGGTTCGTAATTCGTTGATGTTCAAGTACTGTTTTCGAGATGAGCTGCCATACAGAGTCAGTATATCCTAAGTCAACGATTCAAGACGCTTTGATATGAAACCTCCTACACTATCCTGACACAGATCACCCTCCCTAAAGAGATACTCTTGCATCATGATAGCCAAGATGTAGACGTTACAGTGCCACATAGTGCATTACATTGCTGAGCGGGTGCAAAAACATACCTTCTTTGCATCTGTTGAGGCGTAGAAGCCACTGTTGTCATGCCGTGCATAGTAGCACTATTTGGGGTGGGCTGCTCAATATGGGATTGAGTTGGTGGTAAAGGAGCCGTAAGCGTAGCTCCATCTTCGGGTGCAGAACCTGGACTTCCCACGGATGTTCTTCGTGTTGGCGGGTCTTGAGGATCGTTGCTATGATGGATCAGCTCAGCATCTGTCAGAGGGGTGGGTAATCCTGAGGACTTACTGTCGAGCTCTATGCCGTAATAGTAAATCTTCGCGATTGAAGGTCCTATTGCAACCGGGTTGATCGCAAGTGAAAGCATTAGGTGTGTGGTTCTGTTGATGACGCCTGGGGAGTGATGTCAGTAGAACCCGTGAGATATATCGGGCAAGGAGGCGTACTTGAGGTGCTCTTTTCTTGTGTATGTCTAGAAGATGTTAGCATCTGAATAGATAAAATAGTTGCTGCCATGCCCAGAACAAAACACGAGGACGAAACATACATTTCCACATTGGTCACAAGTATGGACTCGTTGGCCCTTCAGAGCCCTACTGACTCTACCGGTGCGGGTGTACCTGAGACCACTGCCACCTTCCTCAGGCGAAACATGGCGTTGCATGACGGCAGTTTGACCAGACTGGTCGAGTTGGGGGCGGGTTTTGGAAGACGTCCGACTGGTCGAGAGGGTCGAAGAGGCATCACTTTCGAGCCTCGTACGATACTCGGAAGCAGCCTCAGGCAGCGAGCGTGGTGGGTTTGGAAGTCCTTGATCGAAGTGCTGCTGACCACCCGAACGAGGGGAGACTGGAGAAGATGTGGCTTGGGATTTGGGTACGGCCGTTGACGACAATGGATTCTCTCGGGTTGAGTTGAAGGAATCACTTTGGCCGGTGGATAGATCCTCGTTCATGATGGCGAGACAGAAGGATCGGAGAGGGTGGATATATGTACTATAGATGGCGCGATGGGAAAGTTCGAGACTCTTACTTNCGTCCCAGACTGAGACTGGACAGGGCGGATCCCAGTCGATGTCGAGCTTTGACCAGACCCGGTGGCAGGATTAGAAGCTGCAGCAGGAACAACAGTAGGAGCAGCAGATGTTTGACAGGCAGTACAGTTCGGGGGAGTGCGGCAGGGCAGAAGGNCATCCACACTGCCTCCGCCAGTGGAGTTTGGCGGAAGGGTATGTCGATCGGAAAAGGAACAGGCCTACCCTGGTTCGGCAAGAACGCAGGAAGGAATCGATGGTTCTGGGATGGATGGTGCGGAAGGGGATAGATTGAACCAAGCAAGTCCAAGACCGGTGTTGGTTCAGAGCATGACGATTAGCAAGTGGAGGTCGTCGTTCTGGGGTTGCAATCTGACATCAACAGGAATAGAATCCTGGACACAGGGTTCAGGTACAGCACGGGCACAGGAACAGAGACCAGAGCAGAACGACTCCAGAAACAGAAACAGAGGCTGCTGGAGCTGCGGCAGGAAATAGCGAGAGATGTGAAACGAGACGAAGGACGTAGCGAGGAAATCGGGCAGATGAGTGTGGTGGGTGGGTTGGACTGGACTCGACTGGACTCGACTGGAGTGGTTTGGACTCGAAGAGATGATGTCCGACATCACACCGGTCTCGTAGGGATGAGGTCGGAACCAGGTCGGAACGTAGACTGGCAGAAGAGATGGGGGAACGACGGGAGTCACGGGCCCATAATTTCCTTCGGCCGTGGAAGACGTGCCGCATTGGAGGCATACGGCGCAGTGCAGTGGACGTGACCATCCATCTCTTCCCACGGCCTGTCACTGCCACTGCCACTGCCACCCTACCTAACGACCTACCACACCGGACGGGGAGGGAAGACTAGACGGCTGGACGGGCAATGCTTCGAGGGATTCGAAGGATTCAGCGGGCCCAAGCCACCTGCAGGACCTGACTCTACCAACATTAGCCCTCGTGGCCGCGGTGCGCTGCTGCCGATCGACAGAGTGACCAGCTATTATTTTTGGTATGTCATGCTGGGATTTGCTTTTATTTCCCTTCTTTTCTATTAGAGGACTGTCAATGTAATGACTGGTGTGATGAAAGCGGCCGTGACTGTAGAAAATCTGATATGATCGGTATTGGACTAGCTGTCTTCCCCATCCTACTAGCCAATTGGAAAAGATCAGGGTACACAAGCAAGGTGGACGCCGTCTCGCTAGAGCAGGAGACTACTGTTATTAGTATGTACTGCTGCAGCCTTCCGCGGCGCCGGCAAGCCGGTTGTCTTGTAACTCTGTTGCATTGTGCTTTGTAAATGTGCTGACACATAGGAGGTACCCATCAGCTTGACTTTGGCCAATGAAAATCTACTTAATAAACCAAGATCTTATTACAGCGCGAGTTCGCATCGAGGATGCAGACTTGCTGGTGGCCCAAAATAACATAAGGGGGCCTTATCGGTCTCAAAGCACGACAGCAGCATGCAGTTGCGATACATGCTCTTGCACTTCTGAAAGATAAACGACGCAAGTTTTGTGAGAGTAATCAGTATGCTGCGATGCACGTGATGGCCATGCTGCGGCACATACCCAGCCATGTGGCTTTTCTATTTATAAACACGGTTCTTCCATCTCATCTCTCGTCAAGCGCGACATTGATCGTGCTGATCTACTACACAAGCATCAACACAACATTGCTCTCCAAGTACTGCGCACACGGCTATGATTTATTTGCGTGTATATGTATAGCTATATATACCAAATCGTGCAGACACGCCTTCTGCACCCCACACGACATGGCTATACTGTACGTTTACGTTGCTATGCGAGTACCCTTCACTTACAACTGGGCCAACGTGATGCACCGCATCGGCCTNCGGGAACAGAGATGACGAGCAAAAGTGGTTATCCGTCGATGTACTGTACTGTACTGTATGTAGTGAAGGCGGGATAATCTCTCTAGCAAACGGGCAGCGGTTTCATCTCAGGCGGAGTTTAATGACGAAGCGGCAGGAGCTTGTTGGATTGTCTCCTTAGCGTGCTCTCCGTTGCGACATCTCATCCGATCGCCTCAACTCTTGTCTACTCCTCCAGGTACTGTAGAGGGTATACGGTATGCTGTGTCTACCTCGCATTCGCATTCGCTGTCGCAATAATTGCCGCTTTCGTACAGCAGTAATCGCACTCATTCGCGTTTGTTGTGCATTCGCAACCCTCACAATCACCTTCCACATCCGGGTTTGCGTCTGCATCTGCATCTGCAGCCGCTTTTGCGTACCGTATGCGCGTGCCTTGTGATGGGAGCGCATCCGAGCCTGTTGACACAAGCGGCCCATCCGAATGGATGGATACTAACAATTCGGATGTTATCAATGGGCCGACACCTGCATGCATGCACACAACACACGCACACCCACTCTGGCTCTGTCACTCGGGCTGGCACACATACCGGACACGGGTCACGGCCTATTTATCATCCACATGGGCAGCATGGTATCATGCACCACGTTGCGCGTCCATCCCCTGCAGAAGGTAGTATTCCTGCCAGGTACATACACAAACATCCCTCCCAACCTCCCCCATCTTCCACCCATGGAACACGTGGGAGAGCGCTGGTGGCCTGGATCTGAAGCGTTCGTCTTTTCTTTTTCGGGTTCGTCATCTCTTTTAGCGACCAATAAGCTCTTGAACCACATCGCTTCGGTGGCAGGATCCCACGCAACGTGAGTTACACCATAGGCGTTATCGTGCCTTGCCTTCCTGCACCTTGGGACGGGACCTTGAAGTGTACCACCCCCCTGTGACACATTTGCATAGCATCATATAGGGCAGGAGGACGTTACCGTGATGTTGGTTGACGAAGGGGGAAGGGGCTGGTCGGTAGTATCAAAAGTGGATTCCGTCTTATCCCACGGCTGCTCCCGTCTTATCAGACCGGTATCGCAGTCGGTTCCCTGACGGCTTCACCTCTTGAATGGTGATGAGATGGATTCTACGAACGATGCTTATTGCATGTTGCATATTACGTTTGGTTCTCCCATGGATCAACACGCTCGGTTGCCGTAAACCATAGGCGTGCAACGATCCTCCAATCCGTCTGTGCATCATTTCGATGCCGACGCGGCTGTGCCTGACTGTCGAAGATGGTGAAGCTGTTGGATCTTGGGGAAGATGACCCGTCTGAGCCCGACAGTAGAGGTGGCGAATCATCGTCGAAGAACGGCCATGTTGAGGAGTCGAGATCAGATCCCAACCTCCAGCATAAGTTCTCTGCCGCTCTGGTCTGCTACCCGTAAGTCTTACGGCCGTTGGTTCTGTTTCAATCCCCATCCATCCTCCTTGGCAAGACCGATCCTTACACCGCGATTGGCTCTCCTTGTTGTTTGCCTCTTTCCGACACCGTGCGACATCACTGCGTAAAGCTGCTCAGGGTCTGGTACACTAATGCCTCAGCCAGCTTTGTCCATGGAGTCGCAACCTTGTTGGATCTCAACTCTCTCGACCAGCTCTCACGGACATGCCGCCAGTTCCGCGCGTTGTTGCTGCAGCATCGTGGTCTGCTCATAAAAGCCACCCTTCGTTGCGCCAACGAGAGCGTAGACATAGGCAAGAGACTCGGTGATCACCTACGTGCAAGCCATGCAGCATGGCGGATGCATTCGAGAAACGGCATCAAGATCGGCCGCCTCACAAGCGGTAGAATAGGCGCCTGCGCAAGGTCAGGCCACATCGCGAAGAGACTTCCTGCATGATTGCATCCGCTGACGTTGACACTCAGGGATCTGGTGGGTGAATGCAGAAAGTGTGGCCAAGTGGTCTGCAGGGTGAGCCATCAAATCTAACCTGCACAGCCTATGCGGGCATTGCAATTCCACCATGGGCGAATGGACGGCCTTGGCTGATGCCCAGCAGAACTGCGTGATCAAACCACCACCCACATCGACGCTGGAAGGCCGCCACAGGCGACTCTGCAGGACTTGCATGAAGTGCGACCTGAACCTCCTCACCAGCTCTTCTTCTGCAGACGATTCACAACTCCACGAGTAAGTCTCCCCTAGCCATCGTTGAGGCTCCCGCAGTGACAGCATAGCTGACCGATTGTCACAGCGAAAAAATATCCTTCACATACCCTGCCTTCGCTCGCCTTCCCTGTTCATGTGAGCAGAATGTTTGGCTCTGCGCTCCATGTGGTCAAACGCTACGTACGGTGAGTTTCGTAGAAACGGAACCCGAGTTTTTGCTTTTTACCTGCCAAGATCACTCGCTGACCCGGAAAAGGACGACATCACATACATCCGCGGCTGGACCTGGCGATCGCGATATTCCGTCTGTGGCGGTATCGGCGCGGGTCTAGGTGAGGGTAACGAAGGTGTCGAGTGCGGTCGCGATACCGACTGTCTAGTGGCGAGGGAGGTATTCAAGGAGGTTGAATATGATTGGGAAGATCCGGCCGTAGACGCAGAAGGTGAAGGGCAGTTCATCGACGGCAGCAATGCTACGCGTGACTTGATCTCTGGTACCAGCTATACCACACAGGAGATTGTGGGGATCGGTGGCAGGGTCAAGCGGAAGGTCAAGCGGCGCGTGCTGGTTGGAGAGGTGGTCAAGGAGTATGAGGACGAGAGGGCTAATGGCCGCTTCCTGGACTACGAGCGACAGGGAATCAACCGTAGCTGGTGCTCTTGGTGCTCCAGGGTAATCCCAAGTAGGAAAGATACTGCACACGAAGAGGCTGGCCCTGGAGAAGACATTGCTAATGAGATATGAAATGACAACATTGACAATATGACCCGCAAGCGCGATCCGCGATTCATGAATTACAGGTTTCGTCTCTTTATACAGACTACAGGTATCAATACAAAGAAAGGCAGACCGACCTTTCCCACAGTCGCAAAGCATACGGCTAATCCCACATCGCATGGCTCGAGAGCCAGCTCTTCCAAGCCGCAGCGCTGGTACGGTTCTCCCGGTCCTTCTTCAACGCGAGACGACAGCAATCGATAAAATCCTGACAGGCGGCCATGCGTTTCTGCACCGCAGCGTCCGCCCGAGCGAAGCCTATTGGGTCCCCCGTTTTGACTGCCTCCCTCAGCATGAAGATATTGCCAGGGGCGACGACGCCGGCATAGGGCGAACCACCGACGATGAGCGTCAGCAGCGTAATGCCCAGGCTCCAGACGTCACTGGCGAACGTCGGCGTGTTAAGTTCTCGCTGGATCCGCATCTGCTCCGGAGCCATGAAATCCCACGTGCCGCCGCCAGCGCCAATATGCATCGGTCGCTGATCTTGCTCGCGACCTTCATCCTCGTCGCTGGCGGGGAAGAATGCGGCGGAGAAGTCAATATATCGTGCCCTGACGACTGCAATCGGCATCCCGCCTGCGCTGACGTCGCCGTGCGGATCAATGTCGAGCAAGATGTTGGCGGGTTTAATGTCTGCATGCACAACGCCGGCGCTGTACAGGAAATCCAGGCCACTGATCAGGTCCAGAGCCAGGCGCGGGAACGACTGCACCAACTCTCGGTGCCGGGCTACCTCTGGCAGCTGCCGAAGTCGGCTGTTCATCGCCTCCAGTGATCCCCCAAGCGCCGCCTCGAATACCAGCGCTGAATTGCGAGCGTCCAGGCCCTCGAACCAGACAGTATATTGCGATGCATCGCCATATATCGTCGCCGCCACCGTCGTCTTCGCTATCGCTTGCAGCCTCGTCAGCACCCGTGCCTCGTGCTCCAACACATCCTTTGCGTCTGGCCTAGCAGGCACTTTGACCGCATACAGGGATGACGATGGGAATGACGATGACGGTGACGATGACGGATGTGACGCATGCTTCGACGGCGTCGTTGGCGGCGTGAACTTGCTGGGCTGCGCAAGCGAGGCTGGCAAAGACGCGGGCGACGAGTAGGCTAGATACACAGTGCTCCAGAGTCCTGTCCCCAGCACCTTGGCCCTCTCGAGCTCATAGTCGAGATGGGTGAAATCATAACTTGCAATCTCAGGAGCCACTTCGCCACCCTCACCCTCAACCGCGTGCGTCCTTACATTGGTCGGTGACACCGGCGGCGTGAGCTCGGCCGGGAAAGTGAAGTTGGCCAGATCACCATGGTGGTATTGCTGATTCCGCTGCACATCCAGACTCGATCTCGCGCTGGGTGGTGACGAGGTCTGCAAACTCCACGAGAATTCTGACGGGTCCCTCCTCCGCGTGCTCAGAGGCGTCAATCTGTGCTGGGTGTGTTGGGTGGATTTACGTCGCGAATGTGACCGGCTGAGCGTCTGGGAATGTTCCGGGATTTGCACGTATGGCTGGCTGTGCGTCCTGCCAGACTCTGGCCGTTCGCGCCTCTTCCGGATCGTCACGGGTGAAGTCTCCATTGGAGGCGGCGCTTTATAGCTCTGATCGCACCAACACTTTCTCAATTAGAAGTGGAACCAAAGGCCCGATCGCTATGGCTTTAAACGTCTGCGGTTGCTGGATATGTTGTGGTATGTCTACCATGGGCAGGACATGTATATCAGCTACGTAAAGTGACAGAAGGTGGATCTCTGGATTTAGCGGCAATGGTAAAAAGTCGCAACAAACAGCGCCGCCGGATACCGACCTCGAGCTACAAAGGTGAGATGGAGAAGATTAAAGAGGGGAGTCAAGGCGGGAGTAGAGATATAATAAGGTAAGATGGCAATACTAATACAGTACAGGACGGGAGTGCAGTCAGACTACGATTCAGACAATCCTAGACAAAAGATAGATAGCAAAGATCCGCCTACGGAGGGCCCAGGTAGCCATTGCTTGGGGGATGGCCCGTAAGGTTCACCAGCCAGCTAGCGGGATGCGCCCCAGCACGCCCCAAGGAAGGGAATGGGTGGTAGCGCCTGTTAAATTGCGCCCGTTGGCCTCATTTGTGATCCAGTCAGAGGCCAGCCTCACAGCCAAGCCGGTGCTTCTCGTCGACGGTGGTGTTGTGGCATGATAAGGCAGGCATGGAGATGGTATAACCATAACCCTCATCAGACATCGTCACATCGTGAGGTTTTGCTTTTTCCTCCCCGTGGTGGATACCCAATGCGGGCATCCGTCAGCCATCAGCCATCAGCCATCAGCCATCATACATCGCCACCGCTTCCCGCTAGGTCATAGGTGATATCACAGGGTACTGTGTCGAGAGGGATACAGTACCAGCAGTTTCCCGCGTCGTCGCATTGTGTGTAGGTGCTTTTCGTTGAGACGAGATGCTGGTGTCCATCGCATCCGCAACGTGCAGTCCAGATAAGCGCCGGATTGGTCTAGTTCATCTGTAGATAAACCGCAGGCTAGCCACCGACCAGATCACCGCTGCAAATTACCTACATGGTCTGCGTGTCACGACGCTTGACGACTGCAGTATGACTTGCAGTGGGACGGACTTTGACAGTCATACTGTATGCTATACCCTCTCTTCCATATTTAGACACTCATCATACAGTATCCTCCAGTCGCTTAATTTCCTCATCTTACATACAGCACAAAGCGACTCTCGATTAGGTGGTACCGGTCAGCAAGGTTTCGGAAGACAGCGGACGCCTCGGGCCACACCGGTCCGACCCTCAAAGTCCCTGCATCAGCTACCTAGGTAGATGCATTGTAGCCGGCTTGAGTAGATTAGATACGATTAGATTAGACTCCATCTCCCATCTCAGTTCCCATCCTTACCTAAGCTCTTGAGATTTTTTGCCGACAGCTTCTGGTCTCGCGTGCGTCCGTCTATTCAAGAGCATTGTCTTGCGATAACTCTTTGCGCCCTCCATGGCTTAATTTCTTCCAGCTGAATAGGCCGGGAATTCGACTAACTTACACCATGGCGACATCTCTCAGCCAGCAATTGGCTGCAATCGCCCAGAATTCCACCCGCCAGCTCGACCTTAAGGCCCAGAAGCAACGCCATAGCAAGAGTTTGCTCTTTCCCCACTGGGAAGCGTCGCGACAGTCATTCGACCACCTCTACCATCTCTGCGCAGGCGAAGGTGCCTTCGAGGACCTTTGCCAGCTCGACAGCCGCTTCAACCAATTCACCTCCAACTTGTTCGCAGGAGAGAGCGTTGGCATAGAAAGAGAAAGCTTAACAACGGCCGAGAACGAGAATCTAGATGGCTTGATCAGAATCTTTTTACAACTCATTCAATCGAGGCTTCAGCTTTTACCTGCACTTAGAGCTGTTGAGTGGATAGTGCGTCGTTGGCGCGTACATGAGACTGGGCCTCAAGATCTCCTTCTCGCATTCTTACCATACCACGGCTCGGATGTCTTCGCCACTGCCCTTTCGCTCGTATCACCTGCCAAACTACCCGCTGACTTCGCCTTTCTGCGGCCATACATCGGGACAGGGCATGTCGTTCCTCGCCACGCTCTCGTCGCTGCAGCGACAAAGACTCCAACACTCCTCACTGCTTTGTCCAGATGGGTTCTGGATTCTGCCGGTCGAGGATTTGCAGGCGCAAATTTGATCGGCTTCTGGACTGGTATTGGCGCTCAAGGCGTCGCCGCCCAGCTAGACAATGCCAACAGCAGCAGGGTCAGTGTGAGAGAGGAGAAGTCTGAGCAGGTTCTTGTTCGAGTGCTGCCTTCAGTCCAGCAAGCCTTTCAGATCAGTAAGAGCAAGGCCAACGACGAACTCTGCGTTGGAGCTCTTTTGCTCGTCACTATAATCGCTTCGAAGGCACAGTTATCTGTATCTGCCGTACATGCTCTCATGACCACGGTCACCGCATCATGGTCGGAAACTACCCGTGAGGAGGCACTCTCGTGTCTCGCCATTTTGGCAACAGATTTGGATGATGCTGCTTTACTTCCTACAAAAGTAGCCACCAAGTTGTGTGAAAGCCCAGCTACAGTGCGAACAATGAAAGCGTTGCAAGGCCGAGGCCAGAGCATGCAGTCGCTTGCCCGCAAAGCTGCGCTGACTTTGATCGGCCGTATCAAGAAGGCTGACGGGCAGCAGAGCTCTGCCTCTGAGTTTATCAAAGACGTTCTTACTTTGTCCATACTTGATGCTCGTTCCCGACAAATTGTTTCGAAATCTTTGAATGACACTGAGCTCCCACTCGCCGATGTGATCGCGCCGGATGTCGCTCAAGCTATTCTTGCAGACGTTTCTGCACCAGTCGAAGACGACTTGTCGAGCGAAGACGACGCGATGGACATTGACCAGTCAGACAAGCCAATAGAGCAAACTGCTGCAGAAGCTAAAGAACGACTGGAGCATCTGCTGCATCCACTTCCTAAGGGGTTTTCATCTTTCTTGGATTCTGCCGCAGATCCAAAACACTTCACAACATATGCGTTAGCGTTCAGCGAATTGAAATCGTCGTCTCTGTTGTCGACACTACTTTTATCTCCGCCAAATGTGGACAGGAGTCAGCCTATTTGGGCTGACGTACAGTTCCTGAGTCTCCTAGTAAGACTGGGTACCGCTTCAGATGTTCCTACACCGCTCCGCGTTACTGCTCTACGCGCCATTAACGACTCGCTATCCAACGTAGAGGAGTCGACAGGGCCTCTTGATGCCCAGCCGCTTCTTCCTTACATCATAACCGCTCTCTCCTCCACAACACAAGAAGTTCGCCAGGCCGCTTCCGAACTGGCTCGCACTGTGGGCCAGCTGTATCGTGTTTCAAAAGGTTCAAAAGACAAGGTCCCCACCAAGATAAGCCCCATTCTTAAAGCGAACTGGTATGGTACCAAGTCTCCACAGACGGCCCAGCTTTCGTCTCAAGATGCCTTCACCTTCCTCAACACCGTGATCACGCCGGTATTGGAGGATTGTGTCTTGGACTCTGGGTTCCTGGTTCATCATATTCACAATATCTTGAATGGTGAAGATCAGAGAACCTTGAAGTCTGCTCTCAGATCCTCCGTCTGCTCATCCCTAGCCTATCACGCCATATCGTCATCAAGCTTCGATACTAAAGTGACATTACTTGACGTCTTGAAAGCTGTTGGAAAGACAGCAAGTGAAGCGAGGAAGTCGATCTTGCTTCCTGGTCTGAAGAGTTGGGCTCTTTCATCTGATGAGGTTTTGCAAAAGGCAGCTCAGACCACACAGGTCAAGCTGCAGCAAGTCGATGAAGCCTACATCCGTTCAATCAGCCACCGTTCAGGCGATGAAGTTGCCTTGCTCAAACAACTTGCCATTGGAGAAGTAGGCAAGCGTGCTGATTTGTCTGTGCTGGCGTTCGGCCAATTGGTGCGGCTGTTTGAATTCATGAAAGAAAACGTACAAGAGTCACTCTTGGACTTCTTGTTGGAAGCCGCCAACGATGATTCCAAGACTGCAGATGTACAAGGCGAAGCTTTGGAGACTGCCCGACGCGTCCAACTCTCTGCAGACTCACTCGTTCATCTTCTTGGGAAGGCGGTATCTTCAACTCACAATGTCCAGCCTGCAACCCAACCACCCACTAAGAAGCGACGAACAAGCTCGGGTCAGCACATTGAGCTCTCAAGCGAGGATGCCTCAACTGCAAAGGCGACTTTGGCATTTGTGGCACAGATCCTTGAGCTGGTCGAATCAAACAAGCAAGGCCGAGATGCAAAACTACTCAAGCCTATGTTCCAGCTCCTGAGCGAGATCCGCCGAATGATGGATGTCACTGGAAGTGAACTAGTATACAACATCCAGTTGTTACTGACAGCTCTCAATTCGATCGTCTCATTACTACCTGCCGGCACCGCCAACCCTGCCAGTGAGTTGATCGACGAAAGCACTATTCGCCCAGATCTCGTCGTGGATCTCATTAGAAATACGTCGTCTCCCATCATCCACACCGCTTCTCTGCAGCTTATGAGCTCTCTGGCATCATGGAAGCCTGACATCGTACTTCACTCGGTTATGCCGCTCTTCACATTCGCCACGAATTCTGTCATGACAAGAAGTGATGATCTCAGCGGCAGTGTTGGAGAAGACGCTGTTGAGACCATCGTTGGTGCTCTCGCAGGAAGCCTGCGGAACAAGAAGGGTTCTTCAGTGTTGGAAGGTGCTAGCGAGCTGCTACTCTCGTTTGTTGCGGCTTGGGAGCACATTCCACTCCACCGACGTGACACATTATTCGCTAAACTCGCCGAGACACTTGGAGCAAGCGATGTCCTCGGAGGCATTATTGCTGCACTGATTGGCCGATACCAAATCGCCGGACACCACAGCGATAGGGTAGTTCGGTTCGCAGTCGACCTTCTTGCCTTGCACGAGATAGATACCCAAGTATTAGCTCTACGCCAGTATTTGGATCTGATTTTCCAGGCCTTGGGGCAGGAGAAGATCAAGTCTAGTGGAGATTTTGTTGCTGCTTTGTTGAGCCTTGACGACAGCTCTAAAAGTCAAAGCCTTGATTCAAAGGTGAAGGCCCTGTTGGAGGGACTGACCGCTATTCTTCGTGCGCATTCTGCACTCGACAAGAAGCTCATTAGAGTATTCAGGAAAGATGAAGATCGCACTGTCAAGGTCAAGACCTCGTTTGCTACCTTTTTGCAGCAAGCCCTGTCGTTGTCTGCATCTGAAGGCAGAAACACCAACGCTATCATACTGGCAGCAGCCCAGGACCTGGTCGTGGCTCTGACTGCGCCTCTACCGCTTTCACACTTCTTGGAGGTTTCCAACCAGCTTTCTGCCAAGGGCACCGCAGCAACTCAGCAGTCGCTCATCCGCATGCTTGAGCAGCGCGCAGCACTGTCCAAGCCCAATGTTGGCGATGCGACAATCTTCATGGATCAAGGTCTGCAGTTTTGTTGCACCTGGCTTGCTGGTAACAGTACCCAAGAAGTCGAGCCAGAGACCGTGCACGCCGCCATATCTTGCATTGACACCATGTGTGAGAAGTTCGGCAAGGCATACCCAGACAAGACTTTGGAGGCAGCTAAAGCTGTTGCAAGCCCACAGGCACTGCAAAGTCAGAACCGCGAACTCTCGGTCATCTCAATTTTGGCCATGGCTACTCTCTTGGAGTCATTGGGCGAGACATTCACTTCTCTGTTCCCCAGCGTTCTCGGAATTGTATTGGACCACTTCATTAAGAGTGCGCTGAANTACACAATCAGCGACTGAAGGGGACCAGACTGCAGAGGCGATTTGTAAGGCTGCAGCGTCTTTCCTTGCGGCTGCCTTAGACAACCTACCATGGTTGTTCAGCCAGAGCGATATTGAACGGGCGGTGAATGATATCTTGAAGACTCCATTTGGGTCTGAGAGTGCGGCCAGCTTCTTCGCGCTCATCGGTAAGAAGATTGATCCTGCTGTCAGCTTTGCGGCCCTAAACAACATTCTCCCCAACGTCAGCAATACAGGCTCGATCGACCACTTTTTGATGGTCTTGGAGGTCTTCACTACCGCAGTGAAGCATCATCCAAAGAAGACTATCAGTGCCAACGCTCAGCGTGTCTTCCCAATCGTTTTGGCGGCTTTTGACGCACCGCGCAAATGGGCCATACAAGCAGAGCCCTCGCCCGACACGGCTGTGCAGGAGGCCATTGTTCAGATCAACCAGGCCGCAATGGATGTCGTGTTCAAGCTGAACGATACCACCTTCAGACCATTCTACATTCGCTTTGTGGATTGGTCTAGGGAAGCTGGAGTGGAGCTCGACGTTGTCCGTAAACAGAACCTGTACAGCTTCTCGCTCACTTTGTCCGAGCAGCTGCGCAGCCTAGTTACTGGCTATGCCAGCTACCTACTCGAGCCCATCCCCCAGACCCTTACCTCACTCAGCACCGCCTTGGACACCACGGCTCCTTCAAAAACGCACCCTCAAGAGCAAAAGCTCTTAGATCTGCTCCTCCAATTCCTGACTAGCTCCTTCACACACGACGCGGACAACTGGTGGGCGAACCCGTCGCACTTCTCCGCCGTATCTGCGCCGTTGCTGGCCCTCTTCCCTATCGCCAAACCGCTTTCGTCCAGCGCCGAACCTACAACCTTGGTCGACCGCACTGTCGCCGCAGTCGTGGCTCTCGCCTCAACTGCTTCCATGGAGCAGGTGCGCACCGTCTGCCAAAGCCTCCTGGCACACGTGCGTGACGGCCGCGACCCGGCCATCAGGCTTGCCGCCGTGCGCGCCCTCGCCGGCATCACTGAGGCCCGCGACGAGGACTTCCTCGAGCTCCTCCCCGAGACCCTGCCCGCCATTAGCGAGCTGCTCGAGGACGACGACGAGCGCGTCGAGCGCGAGACCCTGCGCTGGGTCAAGATCATCGAGGCTGTCACTGGCGAGAGCGTCAGTGCCATGCTTGGCTAGCGGTGTTTGTAGATAATACATTGCATTGTGTGGGACAGTCGTTGTACGTAGACAGAAACATGTGTTTATTATGACCATCAACCTCGCTTCATCTCACATACTAGATTGTGCATTCGCTCACCTCTGTCGTCGGGGTTTGAACGCTCTTGTCTGTGTGCTACTACTGTGAAGCTGCTATTTTGGCGGTGGTGATGCATAGAAGACGAATGAAGACAAGTAGAACGGGTCCTAGTATTTAACAAGAATCTGCTTACAGTTACGAAGATATTCTATACAAATTGTTGAAATGCCAGTAGTCACGCTGGTGATGGAATTGCAACACTGAACAATATGTACCCAAGGTGGAAGTGGAGACACTGTCGACCCATCGCACGGTCAATTATTGATACATTGAAGTTTATCTGTACATTTTTTTCTTCAAATCGAATCTATGCCTTACCATCCGCTAGACTTTCTTTTCTATGCGTCTCTACTGTGATTCTTCAGGGATAGTGCCCCCTCGCGACGGTCGCTCGTCTTCAGGTACCAGACGAGAGTCCACCACGCTGCAAGCCATGGACCAGAACTTCCTTCCATCGCCGGACTCAACCGGGATCTGGACACCAGCGTCCATCATTCTGGAGAAGAGATCGACTGGGGTGCAGGTGTCGAGCGAGCCGCTGAACAGCGGATGGCCGTCCTCACCCTTCCAGCTGTGCCAATGCTTGTCCATCACATAAGCCTCCTCCAGCATCTCTATCAGTGAGCGTGTTGGGGTGGACTTCCCGGCTTGCGCAATGTCCTGCTTCAGCAACGGAACCAGGTTTAGATGCACTGGGTTTGGCACGAGGAATGGCGTGTCTAGCCCGACGGGTTCGCTGAGGCTGGCCGTTAGCTGCTCAGACCTGGTTTGGACACCATGGCCGGGCTGTGATAACGACGCTTCCGCAGTGTCTGGCTGTCCAACAGATGGTTCATGCCATGCGACCGCGAACTTGCCGGCCCATGCACGCCACAGTCCTGGATCCTTCACACTGCGGGATGCTTTCCGCACAGTCGAGAGAGAGTCGTCGTCAAGTGGCTGTTGGTTCGAGATGAGGCTGAATCTCATTGCTTTCATCATCCGCCCCTTATCCACGTTGCCACTCATACATGCATACGCCCACAGCACCCTCGCACAGTTCCAAAGCTTGTTCTCCCATGCAATGCGATATAGAAGTGAATAACTGATGCTATCGAAATTCAATGGCATCCTCAGGTTGCGACGTGGTCCAATGCGAGTGTGCCCATCGGGAGTAACGTAAGGGCCAATTGGCGCCATTGCAAACCGTTTCAGATACCGAATCGCTCTCGCCATGCTCGAATGCATTTTTGCGTGGGTGAGGAAAACGTTCAGCGTCAAAGTAATGGGAAGAACGCCACGCTCTTCAGCATATTTCATCATTGCATACGCCCCATCTACTTCAGAATTCTTTGTGAGAAGATGGCCCAGGATTTTGTTCAGCGATGTTTTGGTCAACCAGCGGTCCACATTAAAGTCTCTCTTCGCCATCAAGTCTCTCCATCGCATGAACGATTCAATGTCCGTCCCTTGTTGATCCAAGTGTGTTGCGAGATCGACTGCAAGTGTGTAGTTGAGAATGGCAACAGCATGGTATTTGCTGACCACAAGTCCTGTATTGCGCATATGGGACCGCACAGTCTGTATCACTTCCGGTTGGCACTGTTGCGATATCAGCGCTAGAAATTGAATCCATACTTCAGGTGTCGGTGGGATGCCCTGCTTGATCATAGACTCGACGATCTTGTGAAAGTTTCGAATATTGCCATCCTTGGCAGCGATACTACATAGGCATGTATAGTTTGAGGGCGTCAATTTATATCCGTGTCTGTGGAGGGCTATCAATATTTTGATGGCAGACGGATGATGACGACTTGTAAACAAGAACCTCAATACACGGTCTAATGTCTCCGGAGCCAGCACGGCCGTGTTTTTCTTCTTTGTCAGGAGTTTCTCCAACAGGGTCGCGACTTTGTTGGGGTGCAGCGATGTTTCTGATGTCAAAGAAGCATTCCGAACAGCTCGCGACCCGAAAATTGAAGCGCTCGAATTGAGTTGTTCGATTTTCCGGCTGAGACCGAAGGTGCTACCGTCCAATTCTATGGGGCCCTCATCTATCTCTGGTGTGGGCTGAAGGCGGCTGGATGACCACACAGCTCGACAGCGCAGACCCCTGGGCACATCCTTCACGCCGTCGCGTTTCGGAGTTTCCGTACCTGCAGTCTGTATGGCCCTTCCACTAGCATGTTGTTCTGTTTTGGACTTCATGGATCCGTCTTCTCCGAAAGTATCAGATACCTCGGCGGACCCGTCAGCTTCCTGCCAGCCGTACTCAGCAGCCTCATGGCGCCGCACGTAACGAATGTAATCCGGTAATATAGCAGCAGCTCTTTCTTGCTGGAATCGATCACCCCAAATAGCGAAACTCTGGAATACCATCTTCCGCTTCTCATCATGAGCCATAACTTGAACGGTTGCCCCAGTGCGTTGCCATATGTCCAGTATACTAGAACCGAGATTGCCTTTGAAAACAATTGCCTCCCCGTCCAGAGCTGTAAGCGTAATGGTACGTTTCACAGAATTCTCCATGTCGGCGGCAGAGGTAGATTGTTCCAGTAGACGTAGGGTTATTCTCCAGTCATGAACGTCTCCATCAATAGACTGACGCTCTTGGTACTCCAGTTTATGACTTTGTTTAATATTTCTATGGCGGGTCTTTGACTCCACTCGTCGCAAGAACGACAAACCCGGCGAGGGTTTGCCTCCGGCCCTATTTCTACCAGCCTCATTATTCAGTGAAGAATGCGCCGAGTGTGCATCGTTCGCTTCGGTCTCGTTTTCAGGGAGGGTCGCGACCTGGGAGGTCTGTCGGCTGAGACCAAAAGTTGTCGCCGGAGTTGCACCTCCATCATTCAAGCAGGCTGTGCCACGGAGAGAAGTTTCAGATTCGGTGATCAGGTGATGACCGTGGCCAGGTTGGCTGTGAGATAGTCCGCTATGATGAACCCTCCTGACGCCAGCAAATTTGTTGCACGGCTTGGGTTGACCGTGACCTATGTCTTTGAGGGCAAGCCATAGTCGCTCTTGAAGAGGTCGACAAGGATTCATTAACTTCTGCAACACTTCTGCTGTGTGGATGTCGCATCGCCGGATAGGAACAGGTTCTTGAAATCTATACAAATGATCGAATTGCCAATGACCATCATCGGAATGGGTGTGAACCCCCGAGAAGCCGCGGCCGCGGTCAATGCTAGTTTCCGAGGTATTGCCGGCACGGAGGTAATAGTGCCTCAGGCAGGAACATCAGCGGCAGGCCAAACGCGCTAAATTGGAGGATATGGGCGACGCGTTACTCCGGCGCGTCATCGCAACGCGAAACGCGGGTTAGCCGCCAGCCATCATTTACGCCTTGACCGTCCTCCTCTTGATGAGCTACACAAGCCTCATATACATCTGTTTTCGCGCTCTTCAACAATCGGCCATGAAGGGAGACCTCTTACAATTCTTAGAATAGCTTGGTTGTATTACTACCAGAGAGCTTCCTCACAATGTCTTCTCCTTCACAACAAGGAGAGGTCTTCCTCTCCCCCAGGAGTCGTGTCGCTAAGATGCTTGAAGACATTGACAATGGCATAGACAACGGCGACATTCCACTTGAAACAGGCTCAATGTCAGGGTCTGCAGACGATATCGACGAGCAGACAGCCAGGTTGGCGAACAACAGTGCCAATGCTTCAGTACGACCATATTCGCATCATGTAGACCAGGATAACTCGGCCAACGAGAATGGTGGTGAGGAAGACGACGAGGACGAGGACGATGACATTGCTTTGCCAGCTGGAAGAGCGGCCAGGCGTATGTTGGCTGCACGCCACCAATCAATCACCCCAGCCAAACTCGCACCTAGCAAATCGACACCCTTGCAGACTCGATCTCCAGCACAACCTAGCAGCAACCGTAGCCGCCTATTCGACAACGAGGAAGAAGACCTCTATGGTGCAACTCCACTGATTTCGAGGCGCAAGACCTTATCACGCTTTTCAAACTCGCCTGCGGGAAGCGATCACAGTGGTAACGGTCTTTTTGTCAGTCCTGGAAGGAACAGCGAAGCGAACCACAGTGACAAGGCTAGTGACGATGATTTGCCTTCCAACCCACTACGGAACCACAACAGACTTGCTCTCCTGGTCGCTCAAAAGAAAAAAGAGCGTCTCGCAAAAGAGGCAGAACTTAAACGAAAGAGGGAAGGTGAAAAAGTTCGTCGCAACAAAGTTAGGGAATCGTCGTTAGGTTTACCTGATTCAGCCGCAGGGGACGCGGAGAATGAGCAGGATCCAGATATCGAGCGCATCATGTCTGACGCTACCAGGCCCACGCGCAAGGCTAGCAGAAAGGCTTTGGCCGAAATGGAACGTGAAACTCAGCGTCTTGCCAGACAGCAAGCATTGGCACACCGAATGGAAGTCAGAAAGAAATTCACCACTGCTGATCTTCTGGCGAAATTCAATTACCGACAGGCAGGGCCACCACCTTCGCTTAGCAACGAGGGAGTTGTAAACCATGCCGCTAGCTCTGCGCTGAATAGTGATGTCACAGTGGTGCATTCGGACGATTCTACATCAGCCTTGACACGCGGGCCACAGATTCATTCGACGCCACCCTCAAGCCCACCCTCCCCTCTAGATCACATTCGAGAGAAGGTAGAACAGGGTGCGCTCAGCAAGCTCGTACCAATAAGGGAAGATACCTTGGAAACACTGATCGAGGAAGACGAAGCCGAAGATGCCGATCTTCCAGATGTTCGAGATGTGTTTAATGCACCACCTATCAAGGCAGCGAATAACGAGCTGTCTGAGCCTACCAAGCAAGTCGAGCCACCACGGAAGGAATCGAAAATCGCCAAATGGAGCAAACAGGCATTTGCAAATCTGAATGCTAAGAATGATAGCGATGATGATCTTGAGATTGAACCTCCATTGCCACGACACCTAAAAGTCTTCCAGAACGCACGTGGTACGAAGAACTCAAAGCATGCTGATCCTACCGCGATACATCATCTGCGCTATCTCTCCAGTATTGGGAGTGATGCTCCTCGCAACGATCGTAAGAAAGGTACCCATGTTAACTCTATCACCGCAAAGGCACTGGAAGCGAAGTTGAGGAAACGTGCCCTGCTACAAGCAAGGCAAGCGCAAGAGGAACGCTTGAACGAGCTGAAAGCCAAGGGCATCACGGTACAGACGGCAGAGGAGAGAGAAAGAGAAGCCGAAGAGTTCGAGAATTTGCTTGAAAAGGCAAGGAATGAAGCTGTGTCATTGCGAATGGCTGAAAAGGCTGCGCGGAAAGAAGCCAAGAAGAAACAAACAGACGGTGATAATATCATCGCAAGTTCGGATGAAAGCGAAGATGAAGAGTATATCGGCTCCGGATCCGACAATGAAGAGCCTGACGAACTGCTCGACGAAGATGCTGAGGAAAGCGAAGGGCCCGAAGATGAAGAAGCTGATGACGTCCATCCTGCGGTTGAGGACATTAAAAATGATGCAAGAATTCAACCCAAACTTCAGTCACCGACCGCGACCACGCAATCTTTATTGGACTCGCCTTCACCAAAGCCAAAATCTCGAGCTACACGAAGAACACGTATCGTCAGCGACGACGATGATGAGACGTACCCGACCCGACCAGATACGCCAGAGGCTACCAATGTTGCTGGGAATGACGAAGACCCTTTCGCTGCGTTCAACTTTGGCGGCGGTATCGAGGGCAATCTGATGAGCCCCACACAAGCCTTCAATGCAACTATGCAAACTCCCACACAAATGACACACGAAGACTCGATGGATGTTTTCGGTCGATATGCGCCCGCACCCACAATGTCAACGTTTCCGCCAACCATATCAGCAGCGCTGGACGCCATGGAAGACGACTCTTACATGCGGGTTGTTGGATCAGAATCACAAGTTGCAGAAAGTCAGAAGGTTGAGCTTGCGTTCGAACCTCCAGAAACTCCAGTACCAGCATCTATGACAAGGGAAAACAGCACTTTGTCTGCGTTAGATACCCCAGGGTGGGACCCATCACAAGACCAAGGCTTGCAGAGTCCTTGGATGGGCAGGAAGCAGGAAGGTCTAAATTTCTCAAGACCCTCAGAATATCAAACACAATCCACTGTGCGATTGCGGATAAGTGAAAGTCCGGCTCCTCAGTCAGAGCTACAGCAAGAAGCGCGCCGGGGTAAGCTATCGAAACGCAGGAGAAGGGTTTCCGAAGCCTCGCAAAGCGATGCAGATGAGGATTTTAATGTTGCTCCACGGAAAGTGCAGAAGAAGGACGCATTTGACACAATGGCGAAGAAACGGCGTGAGGCTCTGACTACCGCCGAGAAGGCAGATGCTGAAAAAGAAACGCGCGCAATGATGGACGACCAGGCTGAGGAGTCAGAAGATGAATATGCAGGCTTGGGAGGAGATGACTTTGTCGCACCAGAGACTGCTGAGGACCTAGATATGATCGATTCCAGCCACGTCGACGTGGACGAAAGTGAGCTTGCAGCCCTTTATGCCGAGAGGGAACGCTCGAGACAAGAACAAGAGACGAATCAGCTGCTCAAGGATCTCACCACTGGAGCGCTGAGAAGAAGAGGCGGAGGAAGAGATGATTGGGGCCTCGAAGACGATGAAGATGAGGTTGCCGCACGTCGAAGGCAGATGAAGCTGCGTGAAGAGGCCAAAAAGCGCAAACTACTGCTTGAAGATGAAAGTCTGGCAGGGCTGGCAGAAGGCAAGCCAAGCAAAGGCAAGGACGCTTTCTTGAAGGCGATCGCCGATTATGATGACGAAGATTTCTCCGACGATGGCGAAGTGCTTGTCAACGACACCATAGATGCCAATACGTCGCAAGACAGTGAATCACTGTCGCAGTCACAACCACAGCCCGCTTTGGAGACATCTGAAGAAGTATTGGCAGATCCGACGCGAACCAATGACGATGACAACGCGAAATACGCAAAGCCGGAGGACCGCCCTGTTGCACACCTCCGTCGTACAAAGCTTACATCCGGCTCGACCCTGTCAAAACGCCCTGGTTCACTCCTCGAAGTGCGCGAATCTCTCTCTTTCCTACTCGATGACCCATCCGGACCGGTAGAGCTCGAAGGGCCCACGGTTGTGGACCTCAGCGACGCCTCGGATGAGGAATATGACGGCCCACTTTCTCAACAAGATAGGGAAGATGAAGCAGAAGATGACGTGTTGCTAGAGGCAGCTAGAACCAATGATGGTGGTTTCGTTGCCCCAGAGCCGCCTCTGGACAGTCTTCGCATGCCTCCTCCTCCACGGCCACCAGCGACTGAGAGACGCACTAAACCGTCTACCGCTGTAGTAGACAGATTGAGCATCAGACGACATGCCAGCGGCTCGCAATCGTCAACAGGTGCAACTAGTGACGCAGCCACAAAGTCTGCATGGGCAACGACTGGTGTGAACGCATCCCGTGTTCCATCGTTGCTCCGTCGCGCCACAACCTCTGCAGGCGCTGGTAACAGCAGAGGTGTTACAACGAGCAACTCGTTCAGCGGGCGGTCAAATCTGACTGTCTCCAGTGCAGGCGGTAGTAAGGTCAGCGTTGGGAACAAGACCGCCACAGGGGGTGGGAGATCCAGTCTGGCTGCCCAGGCCCGTGCTGAGGAGAAGCGAGCAATTGTCGAGGCGAGCACAAGGCGTAGGGCTGAGAACACAAGGAAAATCGCCGAGCTCAGGCGTGCTGCTACGGTTGGCAATGATGGTGCCGGAGGCTCACTGGCCCGAGGCCTAGGGGGCAATGGCGGCTTTGAATGATAGACCAAATAGATCTAGGAGGACTGCTGCGCAATTCTTTGGATAGGTCAGGGAGGCGAATAATAAGTAGATTCTAGCTTCACATCGATAACATTGTAGAAGCTGAAATACAGAGCGACATATTCGCCAATACATGTCTACTAAGAGGCCTAATAATGTTTATCTTTCTAGTTATCTCTCGGATTTAATAGCTTTCATCGCTTTTGTCGAACCTTTCCAATAGATCGTTAATTTCCGCGCTCGTGACAGCAACAGGGTTCATGCCGATGGGGCCATCGCTCTGTAAGGCCCGAGAGTGGGTTCGTTTCATGTTGGTAGCACCTTGATTTGCACCTGTTTTCCATGAGCACAATTAAGAAGTATATCGAGTGTCTGTCCGGGCAGATCAATCGACCACCGTGCGCAACACATCGATACATTAGGTATGCTACCAATGTCTGCATTCCTGATTATCATGTGCTGCTGTGATGTAAGTGAACTTCAAGGTATCATCTGCCCTTCCCATTATTGCCGTGACTGGAAATTCCAGAGAGTGAGACATTGTGATCTTGAAGTAAGACTGGGAAAGCAGAAAAAGAGTGTGTGAATTTGGTAAGCTGAGAGGATACCGTCTTCACATTTATCCCCGTTGGTTCGTGAAAAGCTGGAGCAATCCAGCCGAGTGAAGTTCACCTGCACGCTCAAACAGAACACTGACAACAAGAGATGACAACAAGATCGTACGGCTTGTGTTATATAGCGTTCCAGTCCGCTGTGAGAAAAAGGAAAGGGTGGGGCTGGAATTGTTTGAACAAATTAATAATGCTTTCGACAAGTAGTGGCCATGCCTTCACACTTTACCCAAGCATCTTTTGCAGTCAGGCAGTCCGATCTACAATAGCTCGAAGCGAAAATGTAGCACTTTCATTCAACTCCATTGTGATATGGGGGAAAAAAAAGGCATACACTATGAAAGCCTCACTCTATCAATGGCGTTGGAGAAGTGACCTCGATCAGACTGCTGCACCAACGCGAAATATAACAGCGATACCCGGGATCCCAGCTTCCTGACCCTATCACCGTTGAAGAGCATAACCTCAAGGAAGAGCTCAGGCGGAATGGTATGAGGCCAAGAATGCCTGTTGGCTGAACAAAGAAAGTCATGAAAACATAGTCTGAAGGTGGTACGTTCGTTGCTCCAACTGAGCGCCATAGTTGGATTGAGGTCAAATATATAGCGCAAGAAGTTTTCGCAGCGATGTCTTGCATATGAAATCCGCATAACTTGTTACAGAGAGCTGAGAAAAAAGACATAGTGCACTTAAACTCAACTAACATATCGCTAAAGCTGCACCGGGTAAGTCAGACATGGGACTATCCAAGGAGACAGACACGTTATATCCTAAGCTTTCGGTAGTAGAGGCAACAACGTAAGGATGGTCACACTGCCTGTTGTCTTCTGCGATAGCAGTTACTCAAGTTTTCATGGTCATTATTACTTGGCGGTCAACGGACGACAAATCACCTTTATGCAGGTGTAGGATGTCGAACGTCATTGAATCGAGCGGCCGTTTGACAAGGTACCAAAGCTCTGGGTAAGCTCAATGGCTGCACGCATTGTATTATGCGTCGTCAGGGTAGCTCTGGCCCAGTACATATCTAGCAATGAGTTGAAGACCGCTTGGAACGACCACTTCGGTGTGAATCGATCAAGGAGCTGATGAAAGAACAGGCTTTTTGGAGCATATGCGAGGGCTTAATCGTTCAATGCAGGTGAGATGACCTCTTTCAACCCCTCATAGACGGATAGCTCTCGATTAAATATTGGACTAGTTGGTATATCTCTTCCTTAGCGCATTGATCCCAGCCATGACTTCGGCAATTAGCTTGTTGTTGAACGGGACTGTTGGCTTTGTGTACTGAACGCACGTTCTCAAGCACATCCTGGTGAATATGGCGTCTACCAACAGAAGACAAGAGGAGTTTGACCTGTAGAAACTCTTGAGCAGCTTGTATTAGAAAGATTGTAGTGACAACCCAAGTCGAAAGTCCAAGAGCAATCACCGGTGATGGAGCTGTTTCTGAAGCCGAGAAGGCCGACAAGAATTGTTTCGTGAGGTCGCACATCATAAGGTTCGACAGTATTAGGCCTTGGTAGAGCTACCACCTTTGCTGATGGCAGATTGATGTCAAACATATTCGATCGCGCTGATCTCAAGAGCGCTGCGTAGCCCCGGAGGTCATTTTTACATGTGACGATGAAGATGGAACATATTGCCGTCGCACACCGGATTGAAAAGATGGGGTATCTCAATACTGTTACAAGAGCTGAATGTCGAATGACAGTCAACGTATCTCTGATCCTATTCGTGTCCATATCTGCCTGAGGCCATGAGGCGCTGAATTTCCTGTAGACTCGGGTCCTCTTGAAGCCATTTCCCAGCCGCGACGTCGGCGCTCCTGAGGGACATTTCGACGCGTTGATCGGTGACTGAAGCGAGTTCCTGTGCTGTGGTCAGTCAACAGATCTTTCCTGCTATATCGTGCCTGCCGCTGTAATCGTAAAGATGTTCAATAGCATTCGTCATGGTATCTGCCATCTATCTTTACGGTCACCGATGACTCACTTGTCGTAAAGTTGATCCAATCTGCCGTAATGCAGGGGTGTGTCGAGCATCCGGTCTTTTTCCTTGCAGGATTGTGGTACGGGAATTGACCCATCTCAATGCGGCGTTTGCACGGAGGTAAATCTGCTGAGCTCTGAACCTCCTGATCGAAGCATCGTAGATTATCCTATAATCCAAGGAAGATTAGTGCCTTAGACCTCGATGGAACAGATATAACAGCTGCTGAATTGCAGGAAGGGAAGCATAATTGCTTCGGCGAAATAGTATACCTTCTCAATGATTCATCTGTCTCAGCATCACCTTTGGTTGACGGAGTGGAGTTGAAGGGTCGAGAGAGAAGGGCAAGTGCATCGGCACGGCATTGTTGAAGAACGATAATGCCTTCCTCGTTCTGCTCGTCGGGGGAAGGATCGACCTTAATATTGGCTATGTGTTGTAAAAGTCGACGAAAGTCACCCATGACCTCGGCAATGCGCATTGCGCGAACTTGGCTGACTATTTAAAGCCCTTGTCAGACATGTTGGCATCGTGCGAGAGTGATATTGCAATGCGAAGAGAGTAAAAGCTTTGGACCGAAGCGACTGGAGTTCAAGTAGTACTTACGACCATCCGACATAGTGTTCTAGCCTGGTGGCAAGACAAGAAAGCCACACACAGGGATTCCCTGTGTCGCTATTCTCCAGTGGCAAGAATGATGTGGTTCCTCCCGATGAATGCGATGTGGAATATTCAAGGGTGGAAGGGGCGTGATTAGTGATCGACAGATAGCTTGTTCGAAGCACGAGACGGTGCTTTCCCCCGATTTTTGCTTTTGGAATGATCGGCGTAGATGTCGAAGCAGCACAAATGCCCTGTAGAAGAGGGTGGCAACGGCCTTTTGAAGGTCGAGCATTGAGTATGATTATGCTCCAATGATCCCATACCAATCAAGCTGCCACAATGCACCGAGCCCAGGAAGGGATTCTCCTATCCACCCAGAATTTTGGATGATGTGACTTCGAATTTGCAAGAGGGACGAATCATAGATGGAGCTCAGGTAAGATAGTTCGACAAAGGGATTAACTCATGGAACTCTTCGAGGTGATAGACGGGTCCGTGGATAGACAGGACAGCAGGGGCAGGTGTTGATAGGTCGAAGATGAAGCCAAAGGATGGTTGAAGCCAGGCACAGACCCAAGCTCGATTCGACAATGGCAAAGGAAACCTACCGACTGGTTGTTGCAGAACTAGTGGTACGAAGAAGGAAGGAAAAGAACAAACAGTGGGTCAAACATCATGAAGCAGACAGAAGAGGGATGAGCAGCAGTTGCAGATAGACGGCAGCGTAGGAAGTCTTCCAGCCCCATTCATGCTCCAGCGGATGCCTGCGCAGCTGTAAATGCAGTGTCGAATGCAAGAACAATGACAACTCCGTTGACAATTTTCCAACTAGCACCCCATTTTGTGGGTCTAGGGGCGTCTTTCCAGCTGCCGGGACCAAAATGCAGACATTTGAAACTTCCAGAGAACGTCACAAACCTTCGATCACCAGCTTGGAGATGGGCAGAGTCTCTGAACCAGGTAGAAGTGGGTACTAAGGTTTGGCATGCCATTCTAACTCCACGTGACAGCTGCAGACTCGCTCCAACGGTCATGCTAGACTGGCTACCATTTGAGTTTGTGGAGAATGTGCCTGTCTGTCTACATGTTTGTCTGACCCATAGTGTGCACGTTCAAGACTTGAGGCTTGGCGCGGAGCTTCAATATGCCTGCAGAACAAGCTTAAACTTCAACTGAACTTTCCCAAGCATGGACTGACGGACGAGTAGAAGAGAGACAGTTGCTTACCATGCAAGGCCAGATAAAACCATGCCATGGCCCAGAAAGCCAACATCCGTGAGAAGGAGACTCCAACAACGATACGGGATACGTATTCCACTGAATTGGTAGCGGCGCTTCGTGCTTAACAAGCCTTGTCTGCAGTATGGTCAGAATCTTCAGCTTGACAGCTCCTGTGCGATACCAGACTGGAGATGCAAGAAGGATAGTGACAATGCGTGCCGGAGCAAGGACTGGTCTGCATGAAGGAAGCGCCTCGTGAGCTAGACTGCGCTGTTGTTTGGTAGGAAAGGAAAAAGGACTGTGCGAGATGGCTGTCTTTTACGCCGCCAGACTCGTGTCGAATACCAATCATAGACCTGGCGGAACGCCTCGTTCAGGTGTTGTGTATCAATCACGTCGCCGGCGCGGATGAGGCTTGCGTCCCGCTGCAGCCGACGTTTAGGGCATATCGGTATCTTAAGCGAGCATACCGCTGTACTGCTGGACCTCCCAGCTTGCATGATGCGCCATCACCTTTCCGGCTCAGATGTGGCCATTGCTGGTCTGGTTAGACAAGCCACAATCAATACTAAAGGGCGTGACCGCGTGATATGTGTCGGGGACGCCGTGGTAGTGGGAGTTGTAACTGTCGTCATTCACAGCCTGCACAGCTGAACTGGGCTCCCGTAAAATAGATCCAATAGCCAATCAGCGACAGTAGCTTGATGGCATTGTGGGCCAATTGTCACAACAATGCCATACTCTGCCATTGGCATCACGCAATCCATTTCCATGTCCAGCGTGGTACCAACAGCATCTGAGTTCTATTGACGGCGACAGGGAGAGGCGGCAGACCATTTCCGCGCCAACGCGCAGTATCGACCTTCATGGGAATCGAACGCCTACATATCAGTGGTCCATAGTGTTTTCTCTCACAAGCAGTAATTGATGTAAACTCGTGTATCATGGCTGGCCTATGCACGACGCTAGGATTCAAAGCAATTCATCTATGTCTCGTCATCAATCCTTGTCGGCGATGCTCTGCAGCCGTTCATCAATCTCTTCCTCTGTCAGGGCGCGGAAATTGGGGTTTGTCCCTTCGCTTCCATCTGCGTTTGGCCCACCCACGATACCAATCTCAAGTTCACCCTTCTTGAAGTCTACACTCAGAGTTGTGCTCAGCGTCGTGATCGCCAATTCCACCACATCCTCCCAACTACCCTCGGCGTGGTCCTTGTTCTTCAGCTTCTTCTCAAGGAAGTTCTGCGCTTCTTGTGCCTTGGGTCCTGACGCAGTTGCCTTGTATCCTGTGTAGTAACCTGCTGGATCGCTTTTGTACAATTGTGGTCCATTCTCGGAATCTACCGAGATGTATGTCGCCGCAACGCCCAATGGACGCATGTACGCCTAGAACATCATGTCAGACAGAACTATCCCGCCTTACACTTCAATTGTTGCATATTTCTTACCTTCTGCGTGTAGACTTGTGAGATGTTCGCTATGCGCTTGGCGAGGACGTCACAAGGCATATCGTATCCGTACTTGTATCTGAACTCAGCCGCCTCTGCCTGGGCTCTTTGCACTGAGTTGCGCGCATCTGGTATCGCGCCCGTCATAACACATCCGATCGAAGATGAGATTCTGAAGACGTAGGATACGGAAGCCGGGTCGATGAGTTTATCCTGAAGAAGGTAAGATGTGAGCGTCCGATGTCGGTGCGATCTTCCAACCACTTTGGCCCCAGATTCAGCTGCGACATACCGGCACCTTCTTTTGCGTAATCACAACAGCACAGCTCTTTCCTCTGATTCCAACCGACGTGATGTTCGCTGCGGTGATCGCCTTGAAAGCATATTCTGAGATGGGAATCGTGTCAGCGACTGAATGTCTAAGGCTTCCGTTGCGGATGTTGGACTCCACTGACCGACTTGGTATAGACGTCCCTGGTCCGAGAAGATGGTAATGTGTCTATCGAAACCTGCGCTGCCTGTATGATGTATATCCAGTCAGTAGTTTGACTCCAGAACAGATAGCTAGACCGTACTTGCCCGACATGATGAGGTATTGTGAGCAGATTCAACAGGATGTCACTTCTAGGGTCTCCAGCAAGGCTTTAGAGGCTTCGGCGTGTAGGGGTATATCGCGAAGGTAGGTTGTGTAGTTGGCCACAAGATGTCGTCGTCAAGAGAGTGCTGTGTGTCTTGTCTATGAGCTCCATCTTGATCCAGGCGACCAACAGATGCGCGTCTGATGAAGCTCGGACACGCCAAGGCGGTCTTACATAAGCTCCCGCATTGGTCGTCCTTGACCGATCGCCAGTCGCAGGGCAAAATTTCCGAGGCGAAAGTAGATTGACATTGAATTGAGTTCTTGTAAATAATTGAGGAACATTCCAAAATTGAACCGATTGGTGTTGCAAAATTTACGGTATTCGCATCACGTCCATGGCCGTCCCAGTCAAGGAGACGCCATTGTCGGCTCATGTACCAGCATGGAAGAGACTTGGACTGAAATTGAAATATGCCAAAGACATTCCAGATGGAAATCCTACAGTACAGGACGATGTTCTGGCGTCTACTGAAACCAAGGCAAACCAAACGGACGACACCCAGGATGCTGTGACTGTGACTACCACTGAATCCAAGAAAAGAAAAAAGTCGACCAAGGATTCCAAGGAAGATGCGCCACCGGCCAAAAAGTCAAAATCTAAATCTAAAGCATCGCCAGTACCGGAAAGCATAGACACCCAATCATTGGAACCCCAGGAGACAAGCAGCCAGGACCGAAGCTCACGGAAGAAATCAGTGAGCTTCACAGCAGAGACCAAGGGAGAGGATGGATTCAGCGCATCCAGAATGTCCAAAGCATATTTCAGCCAAAACCAGGATCAAGATCAGGCTGCTGCGCCATCACATGACGAGCCAAGTACTGTGAAAGTAACAACTGAGACGAAGAAACAAGCACCATCACATGGTAATGGGACCGAGGCAGGCGCGCAATCAGAAGCCAAAAAGCAGAAGAAGAAAAAGGCCAGTAATGGAACGGCCGGATTCTCACCGGCGAGCGTCCCTGAGCCATCGTATGTGAAGTATCTCGTCACCTTCCACACCGACAAGGCCAACTGGAAGTTCAACAAGTCGAAGCAGAACGACCTCCTGAAGAACGTGTGGAACATATACCGGATCCCAGCCGTGCACGACGAAGCGCTGTACAGCTATCTCCGCGGGTTGCAGGGCGCCGCGGCGGCGAAGAGGTTGCACGAGGGTGCGGCCAACGTGCTGGAGGAGCTTTGCAAGTCGCAGCAGGGAGCAGGCGGCGAAGACAGCATGCGATACAGCACCGTAGCTGAGAGAGAGGCTGCGGCCGAGGCGGCATTGCAAAGGCAGATTGAGGATTACGAGGCTTCCGGCGCTGGCAGGGGCGAGCAGATGGACACCGAGCTGGCAAAGGTCGAAGAGCTCCGACAGAGCGCAGCCAGGGCCGCCGCGCTCTCGGCATAACGAAACTTCTGCGTGAAGCCTTCGGTGAGTTGGAAGATGCGAACGTCTCCAACGACACCAAGGGCACGACGGTGGACAACAGCAATAAGGCCCTTGCCAATGGTGCGCCGGCACCAACAACAAAGAAGAGCCGCAAGGCTAGGACACAGGTGGTGGACTCCAGCAGTGACAGCGACAGCGACAGCGATAGCGACTCTTCCTCGAGCGACTCCTCATCTAGTGACAGCGACTCGGACTCAGATTCTGACTAGAAGTCAGCGCCGCCTCCAGCCGCAGAGCCAGTCACTTGTCGCCCCTTAGACCTACAGCAGCAGTACCTGCAACAACAGCGGCTAGAGCAGTGTGGCAAGAGCAACTACTCCAACCGCAACAACTTCCAAACCCTCATCGATCCACCATCTCTCCATACCGTGCGACGCCAGCCGCCTCTCATCCAACGACACAGCAACTACATTCCGCCCGGCGGACCAACCAAGAGGCAGCGATACAGCAATGGGTCTTCTAGCCGGGTCGGCTACAACCAGGGCCGAAGCGAGGTGTTTGATGCGGAATTCTTAGAGCGGTACTCTCAGTACAAGAATCTCAACAGGCGGAGGAGATGATAAGAGGATTTGCGTGTGGGCGTTTTGCTCGTCGCGGCAAAGCAAGGTAAGCCATACCCTGTGCTCTCACATGGTCGGTCCCATGGGCTGCTCGGGTGTGGAACGATCGCGAAAGTCTAGATAGCGGAACGATGAACTCGAGACATTTTCCTCAACGGTGTGGGCCGTTCTATTGGTGTATATGTAGAAACCAAGCTAGGCCCCAACCTATTCATATCGATACCAACATTTGCAAAGGC